>VWZV01016535.1:2375313-2816504 GCA_013397155.1 Irena cyanogastra
CCGCGGCGCCGTGTACTCGCTGTGGCCGGGCCGTGTCGGGCAGGGGCATCCCCGGGCTGGGGGACCGATCCTGCTCCCGGGCCCCACCACATGCGGTCCCCACGGCAACTGCGACCGGTCGCCTGTCGGGGGGACGCCGCGTCACCTTCAGCGTGATGGTAGCGGCGCGGGCAGGGGTGATAAGAACGTGGGTGGGGAGGGAGTGGAGTGTTTTAAGAGACAGCTGCCCCACCGCGGGTGTCATGCTGTGGTGGCAGATTTGCGGGGGCACCCGCTTGTGAGGACAATATCAGGATATGCAGGGCGGTGTCTGAGGATGAACCAGGCTCTGCTCAGTGTGGCTCAGGAACGAAACAGGAGGCAATGGGCAGGAAGTAATGCCCAGGACATTCCACCTGAACATGAGGAAGAACTTCTTCCCTGTGAGTGCCCGAGCACTGGGACAGATTGTCCAGGGAGGCTGTGGAGTCTCCCTTGCTGGAGATATTCCGGAACCCTTTGGACACAATCCTGTGCCATGCGCTCTGGAATGACCCTGCCTAAGCGGGGACGTGGGACCAAAGGACCTACTGTGGTCCTTTCCAACCTGACCCGTTCTGTGGCCCTGTGACAGGCACATTGTTGAGATGGAGCTGCTTTTGCTCATCTCCAGAGGTAACTGGGACCTCGTGCTGCCGTAGAACGGCCGAGGGGGCTCTGGGCTGCAGCCCTGCCCTCAGGGCCAAACGAGTCTGCCGTGGCTCATGTGTTGATGTCATCACCTCCCTTTGCCTGCACCTGCTTCGGACAGAAAGATGTTCCGTGGTTTCCCTGCCGGTCTGATGGTGCTCCTCTTGGGAGCTGAAACTTCCTTCTTTGCAAAGGGCTCTCCAGTTCCTGTTTGCCCAGAGCCTGGTGTACGTGGAGCCTGTAGGTGTTGGTACTGGAGGGGCGGGGAGCAGCGGCAGTGAACGGTGGGCACAGGCTGCTCGGTTCTGGAGCCTAAACCAGGGTCTGAATCTTCTGGATGGGTTTTAGGTCAAGGTGACTGTTATGTGCTCCAGGTCATACTATATTAAGAACATCTACTGCACTTGGGGTTTAATTTTGAGATTAGAAGGCTACAAGGTACTGATTATGTCCCTGTTGCTCAGCATCTGACAAATGTTTGTTCCACAAAACACTTGATTCACAGGTAATGCGTCTGAAAAATGCTAAGGCCTTGTTTGCTTACCTGTCCACAAAGAGTGTATTACTTGAATCAGAGTGAATTTTAAGTCTGTGAATGAGTGCCTCTGAGTAGCTGTGCCTCTGTTCCAGGAGACTGTATTTCACAGTGACCAGATAATGTAGATGAAATTGTAAAGCTCTTGCCATATTTCAGAATGTATGGTGAAGGATTTCTGAACATAATCACCTCCCTGGTGTTATGCTACTAAGAAAATAATACTTTTTTTTTATACTTACAATGATGCTTCCTGCTCTCCTGTATTCAAAACCTGCATATTCTTTTCATTTTACTGTTACCTGTGTTTGAAAACTCACCGGTGGAATGTGATTGGAATGTGGTTCTCACCACCCTGTAATCTAGAAGTTTGATTAAAGGGGTTCAGCTTTTCAGGTTGTAGTTAAATAGACAAACTAATATCAGTTAGGTATTCGCTGTTTAGTTGCTGCTAGAAATATAGAAAATTCAGGTGTAAAAATTCCGTGTGCAATTTGGAGCATGGTTAATTGTGCATGTTAACTATAAATACAGGACATAGTTTCTCACCATATGTCAGTGTGATTTGCTAGCAAGACACAGCACCACGGCATAGGTACTACCACTGCTCTTACAATATATAACTTTTGAGATCAATGGATAAAAAGTACAGAAAGGGAAAATTCCTATACTACAAGGCTCTCCATCAGTGGGATTTGGTGTCTTGTGGGTATATAGTGACTCAAGGAATAGCCAAATGAGACCTGACCTAGATGGGTTGTTATGGAAAGCCTGTGGTCTAGAATCTGAATTATTTCTGGCACTAATGCAGAACATTGGGGTCTTTAAAACAACCCCACTCTCAAGACTGTGCAATCAGAGGGGCTGCTGGTTCTGTTGCATGTGCTTCCCTTTATTGCCAGGGTGTCCTCATGGAAAGTTTAAGTTTTCGTAGGCTCTGGTAGCAGCTAAATAACACAATCAGTGTTTTAATAAACAGTTTGTGATTATTATGTTTGTGTAATCGTTTCTTATGTAATCCTCAGTTTATATGTGTGTAAATTTTAGGGGTTTTCTTAGGAAAATTAGTCAAGGTATTCTATTATATGTTTGGTATTGCAGAGGAAGACACTGCTTAGCAAATCTCCTTAAACAGCTGTTAGCTATTGATTTATTATGTTTTGGTTTTTAATAATTACTGGAGTTTTTATCATATTTGAAGATAGTCATGTAGTTTCTGACTCACTCATGTCACGGGACATCTGCTGACGTGTTCTACCCATTCTTGCAATTTGGAGCCGATTCATTATCTGATTTTTAAGTCTTACGCTGTAATTCTTGAACCAATTATCCTCTCTCTGTTTAATTCATAGAAGAAGCAGAAGTTTTAAACATATTGAGGTTGTCTGTTTTCATTAAACTAGATGGAGAAGAGAAATTCTAGCTGCTGTCTCTCAAGAAGTGTTGTGCTTTGAGCAGCTGGTCAGCCTGTGTGTGCCAGAGCTCACACTGGAGCTGTGTCCTGCCCAGCTGGCAGGCAGAAATCATGGGAAGAAGCTGCAGTTTGGATAAGCATGGGGTGCAGGAATGGCAGGGAACCAGAGGTGTTGGTTGTGAGGTGACTGAAGAACTTAAAGGTCGGGAAGGAGGTGCTGAGTTGGTGGTTGGGGGAGAAGGGAAGGAACACAGGTAGAAATCCATAGAAGAAAGTAGATTTTTTTATAGTCTGTGTAAAAACATAATGTCGTGAGTGGAGGAATTAATGAATTACAAACAGGAGGAACCATTTAATATTTTCAAAATTCTGATTTTGAAGATTTGATTTTGAAGCAATTTTCTCTTATATACAAATTAAGAATTTCTATAACTTGTGATATATACTGGGGGCAGTTCTATAATGTTAAAGCTCAAGTGAGTAGGCTGGAAATGAGAGACGAGCTACAATACAGTTTTTTGCTGTATTATAAAGACAGAGGTACTTTTGAAAAACTAGATAGATTGTAAAGTTTGAAAGTGTGGCAGAGTTTTTTGGAGGTTGCTTAATATATGAGTTTGACTGTGTAAAGGACTCAATAATTTTATCACAATTACGAAAATTTTAACCTGAGAAGGATCAAATATCAGATAATAAGATTTTTGTATTAGCTTTTTATTGCAACAAATTAAAAGAAATGCACACAAAGTAAAGAAATGCACAGTCTTTCCTAAAACTTCCAGTCCCATTATGAGCTATGCCAAAATTGAGCATGACAGTGTTGTCCAGTTTTCAGTCTGCTTGCTGTAGTGTAAATATAGCTAGTGAAAAATTTTTAAATGAAGACAATGTAAAAAGAGAGTATAATCATTCACTTGCATTTAAGGCAGAATATACCACAGCAACTTCTGAACACCTGGGAAGTCCCAAATTCTAGATTGTTTGATTGCTGATTGGATAGAAAAGGTTTCTTGAGTATTGGGTTTATGGTCTTCGTATTACTTCCTGGCCAATCTTAATTTCTCTTTAAAAACTTCATCTGTCATAATCTCTTTAAATTTAGACTCTCTATTTGTTGATGCTATCCTTACATTGATGTGCCTTGAGCAGTTTGCAGTCCCTGCTCTGATCAGTAAAATAAACTAGCACACATTTATATATCTTTTCCTGATACAGTATAAGAGAACAGAAGTATAGAATACTGTAAAACAAAGCATAAGGCGGGGCAGCAGGCTCTGTTTATATAAACAACACATCACAAAACTTTATGACCAGTATCTCTTTTCTTATCAGGGTGCTGTTACCTAAAGTACAAGTGTTAAAAGAGGATGAGGCCAGGGAAGAAATCAAAAGAAATCACTCTTCCTGGTAATTTTATGTGCTACAGCAACCAACCATAAGAGTGTGAGCTAACGTACCCATAAACACACTGCATGGTATAAGAGTGTGACTTTCTAAAGCTTGTGAAGGGTGATCTTTAGATTTTTATAGTATTTCATGAAACTAACTCAGATAACATAAATTACAGTCATTCTGCATCAATTTCTAAAGTTTTGTCATTGTGTGACTTTTGCTAAGAATAAAACTTAGGGCTTTGGGCACACTCTTTTAATTACTGCTGTACAGTATTAATAACCACTCTTAATTTTCTTCCTGCAGCCGAGCAAAAGATGTAACAATGCCAGCGAAGCATCCAGTGAATTTTTTCTCCACAAGATCTCCAGTGATTGATCTTTTTCGGGGGCAGTTAGACTATGCAGATCAGCTCCGTCAGGATTCAGAAATTGTGCTGTATTTCTTCTATGCGCCGTGGTGCGGGCAGTCCATTGCAGCAAGAGAAGAAATAGAACACGTGGCCAGCAGATTGTCAGACCAGGTAACTCCAGAGAAGATACCAATCTTAAACATGACCTGGTAGCTTTTTGATATCCAAGCTGATGGTGATTTCTGTCTTCTCATGAGAAACAGTAGGATTTGAATGCTCACATTTTAGGGAAACTCAATTTTAATTAGCATACAGAGTGGTAGAATAGATGGAGACAGCCTGTGATTCCTGCTCACTTGTCTGTTATTTCTGCTTTTAAATGGGGAAGCCTACAACTTTCTTGTTGTAAAGTGTCTTCAGATTTATTCACCTGCCTTTAGACAGAAATTCCATGGAATTTGCTTCCAGTTCTGGAGTCCTTGGAGACAGTGGTAATCGTATAAAGATTGTAACCATAGCCGTGCTTTCAAACAGTTAAGTGCCTGTGAATACTTCACAGGTGCAGGTGTCCTAAACCTCCACTTGTTGAGCTCCACTCAGCAGAAAAAGTAATTAATGTGGGTTATGATTAAATTAATAAATTTGAAGGATTTAGATTAAGAAGCATAAAAGCTAGAAAGAATAGAGACCAAAAGGGTTACTGTTGCAAAATGACAAAAATAATTTTTGAAAAGTCTGTCTCTGACAGATATAGAATACTGAGTTGAAAAGGCCCTGAAAATATCAGATGAAATGGATTTGAAAAAGTACATCAAGTTCATCTTGGATGAAGTAGGTCACAGTAATGTACTTTGTTAGCTGTGAATTTTTTACCTGCTTTGCAGGTGCTGTTTGTGGCTGTAAATTGCTGGTGGAACCAGGGGAAATGCAGGAAGCAGAAGCATTTCTTTTATTTTCCTGTGATACACTTGTACCATCGGAGGTAAGATTTCATATGTACAGTCTAGGTTTTTTATTGTTGTTTGGGGAAACAGAAGTATCATATAAAGTGCTGTATTTTGAAAATGTTAAATTTCTGGCTTCAGTAAATAGTTTTTGGGTAGATTCTAGGTGAGCTCATCCTGTATGCTACTCAAGTGCCAGGTAGGGCTGTAACTGTCAGTTAAATGACACGCTGGGCAATTCTTCATCCTTACAGAAATTTTGGGTTGCCTGTGCATCTCCTGGAACTTCTGCCTCCAATGAAGAGAATTCACCAGTACATATTAATTTCAGATGTCTGCTTGCTGTGTGGATGCATTATAACAACTGGTCCTAATTTATGACAGCATTAAAAAATGTACCTAAGGGTTTTGAAGTTAGTGGAATTTAAGTGTGTATTTAAATTGCACTACATACTGAAGACCTTGTTCTAATTTTGAATTTTGCACTCACTTTTTTATTCCCCCGAAGCTAAGATATCATTGTATAAAATTTTATATACCTCACTTCTATTTTTGAGTATTTGTGTGTATTATCTGTTTTAATTCTTTGTGTGGAGCAGAAGGTAAGGAAACCTAGTTTCTAACACTACATAAAAGCATTTATCCCTTGTATTTTACTTTTTATTTTGCTAGTCTTGAACTGCAGCCCTCTTTCATTACAGAGGCTGATTTTGTTTTTTGGGGGGAATTTATGCATTGAGGAGGAACAGTCCTGGTCTTTGTTAGCTGAACTTGTAATAGACACAAGACACTGGCATAATTCAATCTGTAAGAAAAGAACCCTACAATCCCATTGGGTGTACACTGACTGGAACTTACTTGACCTTGAAATTATGACACAGCAGATGGAGGCACTTGGTATCATCAGTAGCCTTAAACAGAGTTGTAACAAGACGAGGTGTAAATCCCTATTGATACTTCATAAAATCCTGAAGGGCAGCGCACCCCTCATGCCTGAGATACTAAGCCTCACATGTGGTGCCCTGTGCATGTGACATGCTGAGCAGTGAGTATTGCTGTGAAGACAGAGGTTTGTGATAAACTGATGTAGGATATAGAATGATCTAGTGGGCTCTAGGAGACCATTTTGAAGCACCTCAATACAGGTGTCTCAGTGTGAGTTGGGTATTTTCCAGTATGTCTGTATGTACAAGCTATATTAAAAATGCATCACATTAAAGTAATGGACTAATTCTTCATGTTCTTTGTGTTTGATTTCGTGTGGGACAATGATGCTTTGTCCAATCCATTGATAATTAGGACGGGAACCTCTGGAATTCGCAGCTGCAAGCTCCAGCCCACCTTACATTTTAGCACTGCCTAACGTTGTGTGAGCTGTTTTATCAGATGGCTGGGGAGGAAACTGGAGCTTTGCTGAGTCTGTTCATCAGCAGTGCAGCTGAATTTGTCCCTGTTTTACTGATTACTGCTCATAAAAGCCTGTGTAAAAACATTGCACCTTTTCAGATTGATGCTGTTTGAGACACTGAAAAAATAAGGGAAAATAGATTTTTCAGATCTGTATTTTTAAGTTTCATGTATTTACTTCAGAAAAAGTGGAAATATATGTATATGGTCATGTAATTTATACCTGAGTTTTACCAAGTTCTTTAATGGGACTCAGAAGTGGTTTCCATCCCTCCAAGCTCACCAACACTCTGCCCCTTCCACAGATACTCTGGCACTTCCCTCTGGTAACACAACTCCCTCATCAGTTACAGAAACCACTGGTAAAACACAGCAAATCCCTAGAGGCTGAGCATGCTGTCTATGTAACTCCTATCTGCCACTCCCAGGAGGGACTCTACTGTTCATTTAAGTCTTAATGTTCTATTATTTTTTTTGGTACTAGTTTTGGACCAATTGAATACAAAGGCCCTATGAGTGCTGTTTATATTGAAAAGTTTGTTCGCCGGGTGATGACACCACTACTCTACATCTCGTCTCGATCAAAATTACTAGATTTCCTCTCAAATTATGAGGTACTTGTCTCTCTTCTCTAGCTTTACCACTGTGGTTCAGAAAGAGTTTGACTTGTTTAAGGATTAAATTTGATCTGCTCCAAAGTACTAGTTTATTTTCACGATCCTGAATTCAGTGCCCTATAAATTTGTTAAAATCATAAGAATATGAAATGATAAATTCATAATGTTGGTTCCCTGTATAGTTACTATTGTGATCTAGTGATGCTCTCAATTTACATTACTTTAGTATGTAGAGACAACAATCAAAGTTGTTACCTCACCAAACTGTTACATACAAACAAGAAAGAAGGGAGAAATCTTTTCACAAAAATCTTGCAGTCTAAGTTGGGACAGCATTCAAGAAATATATAATCATTACTTCAATTTTTAAAGAATAGTAAGCTTTTCTAGTAGGATAAGTCTTTTAAGTGAAAACAAATGTGAAACCAGTTGAAGCAAGGGCTCCTAATCACTTTGTATATGGTAACATGATGATTTTAATGTGCTGGTACATGATGTTTTATTCATTTTTGTCTCTTGTGTTCAAGGGTGCCAAGATTGGTAGGAATACTGGTGGAATAATAACTTCCAGTTAGACAAAATGTGCTCAGAACACAGCCATTTAGAATCCCTTTATAACTGTTCATTCTTGTAGTGCACAGTGCAGAGGTACCATCATCTTATTAAAGCCCAAGCTGTTAGAACAGTGTGGAGAACCTGATCAACAAATCAGTGCTGTGGCAGTGGGCACAACACAGGAGGGACCCTCCAGTGTCTGGGACTGGAGCAGATCCTGTGTGAGGGGTGCACTCTGCAGTGCCTGGTTCTGCTGCAGGATGTAGCACGACCTGTGCTGTTCAGTGGCAGCTCCCACAGGGTATGGGACACACCCTGAGAGTTCCCCTGGGTGGATGCTGTGCTGTTCATGCCAGGAACTACTACTGAGTTTGATTTTCCCATGTTTTAAGTGGGGACTGTGAGTTGTGGCCTGTCTCTGGTGCTGATACTTTCTGTGATCACAAGCAATTCTCTTGTCCTTCCATTGCTTCAGTTTTGCTGTTCTAAAATTCTAAAACATTTCTTATCATCTTACAGAGATTTGAAGAAAGTCATGCTTGGTTTTTGGTTTGTGTTATGTTATTTCTTGGTAGACCACAGAAGGTAACTAATGAGCATATTGTCCTTAAGCTTAAATTTGCTTTATAGTTAGAGGTCTTCCACTGGAAAAAGACTAAGATAAAAGACAAATGTAGGGGGCAACAAAAAATATTTTTAAATACTTCTTAGCAGTTGATGTTTCTGCATTCAGACTCTCCCCCTTCCTGTGCTTGAAATTCTGTGGCTTCAAGTGCTGAGTTGCTGTTTGTGTTCAGCATTTGTTGGTTCTTTCTTTTTCTGAAATGGCCCAAGAGCAGAGGCTGTTTCTGCCATGTTGCCCCACAGTCACTCATGCCTGAAGTTCTGTCCCAGACCATGGCTCCAGGGGCTTGGTGCCTTTCTTGCCTCTGTAAAGTTATGCAAGAGGGGAAGGAGGGGGATACAAAAGTAACAGATACAGATAAGATTAAAGAAACAGAATTATTTATAATGATGGATGCAGAGAATACTATAGACACAAAGGAAAAGTTAGTTTTAAACTGGAAATAAACAGGTTGTTTCATCACTTCAGTCAGAAATGTGAACGTTTTACAATGTTTTTCATGTGAGTTGGGAAATTGATACCTTTTGTAGGAGAAGATACAATCCAGTGGTTAGTCCTGTGTTTAAGAAGTGAGAAAGTTTGGGGAATAGAATAGATTATGGGAAACTGGGACATCTATGGTACAAACGAATTGCTATTTGGAGACCCTTGGCAGTGTCTTCCTTTGACTTTTGATCTTCTCAGTATAAAAAATATTCATTTTTAGCAGAAGGGAAAGGACAGAAGACTGCCAAGGTTTGCTATTGGTCACTTTGGCCACTGTCTGCTGGTGGATCATGTTTTTGTGATTTCACTGAAAAGCTAATTAATTTCAAGCTCAAAATAATTTGGAAGATTTGTCATCGTCGCTATCTAATTTTCAGTCCTGTGTTCTGATAGCAAATCTGCAAACTAGAAGAAATACTGATGAACAGAATCCAGTTAAATGTAAGAGCAGGTGGTGTTTGTTACTTGGTCTTTTGTTCGGTCCTCGAATTAATCACGACTGTCGTGACATGCCATGTTGCTCTCACTAGAGGGCGCTCAATCTCCATTAAAAAAATGTGTTGACGACTCGAAAGTTGACATCCTGCATTCTCTGATACTATTTAAGGTTGGTTTCTTTGGGGTTGTGCAATGATACTAGTGTAAAACTAGAAATGGATAAGAATTAATTTTTGAGAGCAAGGAAAATGTGCCATTTGGAAAGCAGTTAAAATCTTGGAATGTTAAAGAAGATCTAAGTGAGCAGAAAGATGTGCAGTTTCTGCCATAATTTAGGGTACCTGTGAGTACCTGTAATCAGATTTCTTTTGTTTTCTTAACTGCAGAGATGTAACAGTTTCATTTTAATCCAAACTGGCATGTCTCATCCTCGTCTGACTGCCCCAGCTGCTAGAAATGGCCTCAGCTTCCTGAGGCACAGAGGAGGAATCAGGAAGCCACTGTCGTTACACAAAAAGCTTCACTCATTTATGAATATTAAATGTGCTCAGGCAATTAATCATTTTCTGGCTTCAGGAGCAGTGGGAGAGGAGTTAGTGTCTCTGGGAGGTGACTGCTGTGTCTCTTAACATGATGTCAGCTTTCTGCTTTGCACTTTTTGTGTAGGAATGCTTTCTGAGCATCAGCCAGCTGGGTAGATCTGACACAGACAGAGATTCAGCTGGCTCTTGTGTGGTGCCTGTGTTAAATGATGGTGTGAAAGTTTGCTTTTAGGTCTGAGTACACAATTATTTTAGCATCATTGGAAAATGATGTTAAATATAAATTTAATCTAGTCAACAGTTTCTTTGTGTTTCTACAATACAGCTATAGTGGTATGTAATACTGGCTCTTCTGTTCCCCAGAGAAGACACATTCCTTTCCTCTTGCTGTTCTCCTTCCTATGTTCACAGATAAAATGTGGCAGGAATTGCATGCCTGCACAAGTCTGAGAGTCTGAAAACAATAACCTCCCTTACTTCAATGCAATATAGCCAAAACATTCTTTAAAAATTACAGACTGGGATAGAAGTAACTAGAGTATTAAAAGCATTTATGCAATTGTAAACTAATCAGTAGCTGTGGGGTTTTTCGTATCTTCTGTTCCCATTATTTCACTTTTTTAGCCTTTAAATTTCAGAGCTTTTTCATCACAGTCATTTAATGTTGCCTTTCTACAACTCTTCAAGTCATTTATAGTTTCAGTGACTCCCATGAATATTTGCAAATTTTGTTCCTCACCCTTTTCTCCCTTTTCTAAACTGCTTATAGAAATATTGAACTGCTTGAGTATCAGTACACATCCTGGCTGGCTGTCTTCGGCTGCATTAATTTCTAACTGTTCTTTGTCTTTCCTACTAATCTGGAAAAGGGTCTTCCACGTTATTTCTTATGACCTTAGTTTCTTCAAGAGTGGTTGGTAACTTCTTCTAGATTTTAGGGAATTACAGCATGCTGCATAGAGTGATCTGCATGCTTGCTTGTTCCTTCCAAGAGCTGTGATAGGTTTGAGGCATTGTTCTGTAATAAAACTGCTGGCTTTTCTCCCATAGAAATTACTGTGGGAGTAATTTCTGAATTACTGATCTGAAAATCTCTGTTCATTCTTAAAGCTTCCATGAACTTGCTGTTTGGTAATTGTTGAGATGCTTGGTAAGTCTATTACTTGATTTCATTGCATCCCACATCACTTTCCATTCTTGTGGCGTAGAACTAAGCAAGAAATAGGCTTCACTACAATTAATGATTTTGTATTTCCATACATGAGTTTCATTAGGACATAGCACTAAGAAGTCTTCACTAATGGACATCCTCAGGTTTGCTCTAAAGCCCTTCCTATAGACACTTGGTTTGGGACAGGGACTGAAAATGGTTTCATGGAAAGAAAAGCTCCAGCAAGCTCTAGCAGTGCCCATGCTCCTGATGCTTCTAAGCACCCCTGTGTCACATGTCAGTGTTTATTCCTCTGGCTTTAGACAGCAGCAGGTTCAGCTGATTACTTCTAAGTGCCCACATGAAGATGGGTACCCAGAACTGCACACTGGTGCTTGCCTGGATGCAGCTGCTCATCAGTAACAGACTGGATGTAGATGTCCTCCTAAACTGTTTGCTGGCAGCTGTTACTGAGTTTTGGAGGGTCTTACATGAAAGAAGGTGGGAGTTGTTGCTGTCCAGCTCTTCTTGGCCTACTGTATTCCAAACCAAGAACTTCTTGTTCACATTGAGATACCTCTTCTGTGAGACTTGAGGCTCACTTGTACAGAGCAAGAATTGTTGTTAGTTGCAATACCTGGAAGCATTCAGTCTTGTTAAAAACTTCATTCTTACAGACAGGAAAACTTTCTTGGTACTTGAGAAGAAATACAGTATTTTAGTCCCTTTCCTCGTTTGTGTAATTGGACCCTGTAACAGAGCAAAAACTTTAACTGGTCTGGGATGATGATTGAGAGGATATTAATTAACCAGATTACTGATTAGGCATAGAGCATTAGTAAATAGTAGTGTATATAGTAGTATAGTATGTATTAGTGTATAGTAGCATATATTCTCCAACTACAATTTTTTTTAATTGAAAAAACGCTTTACAAAAATTATCTTTTCGGAAACATTTTTCAGAATCTGGAAATCTTAAGCTTCTGTTAGTGTAAAGCAGAACTGGCAGTCTGAATCAGAATGTTACGTTTTAAATAACACTATAAATACTTCTGCATCTGACTTCTGGCTTTTTGCCACATTTTACTGTCACTATTGATTCTCCTTTCATTCACTGTTTGGTGTCCTAAATTCATTTGGTACAGGATTAGTATTCAAAAATGGTCCTAGGAAATGGGAAGCTAAAATTTTGATTATCTTATCTGTCTTCTTGTTTTCGTTAAGTTGAATGCTTTCAAAGTCTTTTAGAAGGGATTGTTTCTTTTTACTGTCTTAGTTTGGAACTAAGAGAAAAAGATGAACATCGATTACTAACCTGTATGTTGTTTAAAAAAGAATACTGAATGCTATTATTTTGCTGTGGTTTTTTTCTACTATTTTATTTCTATTTTTATTTTCTTATTGGTAATTATTGTTGCAGAAATTTCCCTAATTGCTTCTAACTCATTTTGATTATTGATAATTTTCTTCGAGTAACTCACAAAGAATCTTTATGAACAAGGGGTTTGTGCTTAGCATTCATCCATGAAAGAGGATTCCTGCTTAAAAAGAGAAGTCATGTGCTGGAATGGGCAATGTTGTTCTTGGTGAACATCTTCAAGATTGCTAATTTGTACTGAATTAGATCAGCGTGTTAGCCTGATATGAATAACTAAATCCATATTAATAATAACAGGTAAAATGTATGGTCATGTTTTAAAAATAAATCTAAAATTTTTAATGTAGAACTCAAAAAAAAAAGCAGCCTCTGAAGTACTAAATGAAAATCCTCATGTGAGGATGTATTTGCCACACAAATGGGCGCCAGGTGAGTCTGGAATATTCTGTTCCACAGCAGTCCCTGGAGTGCTCTTGCTCTGTTTGTCAAATGCCTTCTGTATGCACTGGTGCAACTGAGGAACAAAATAACACCAAATAACCAGATGCCATCAGTTACTCTGTCCTGAAAGTTTATTAAGCCCATTTGAGTGATGAGTCAAAAACATAATTAATAGTAATTTTTAATGGATTATATTTTGAAAAAAATCAGAGCTTAACTGAAATACTGGAACAAGAAGAATCTAGAGTGTGTACCTCTTTTTTCCAAGTCAGCTTCTCCTGAATTTAGGTTCTCTCCTGAATTTAACAGGAAGTCATTCACCTGGAAAAATCAGTAGGCCAGTTCTGGGATGAGTCTTTTAAATTTGGAATTGTCTATCTGGCAATTTGAAGAGCTTTATGGATATGCAAATAGGATATGGAGTTCTCAAGATTTTTGTGCACTTGGTCTCTCACTGACTATTGCAGGATATACTGAAAGGATTTACAGTGACTGTAGCTTAAAGATGGGATGATCACATATCTTAGCAGTTCAGGTATTGACACACTAAATGTGTGAATTCACATGTAAATACTAATTATTTGCAACATAAACAATTAAAGTGTTACTGGTTAAGCCAGTATACGCTGAAAAATTGTATGTGATATTCCAATTCTAAAAAAATTTTTATAATGCTTATGCTTCTTACCTTGGTGCTGGAATTGGTTCAGAATATAGTTGCAAAGCAAATAATAATTGATTTTGGTGAACTTCAACATGGGAAACACACCATCAGAAACGTAGCATCCATAAAGCCCCTCTCTATTACATAAGCTTTTGAATGACAGCTTCATTCTTTGAATGAGAACTGATTTCCATTCAGTCTTTTAATATTCAAATTTTTGTTTCAGCATTAAGTGACTGCTCTTCAGTAAACATTGTTGTCTTTTAAGAGTCTGTTGTGTTTACTATAGTCCCATATACTTATGCTTGAAAATAGCTTAATTAACTCTAATTCTTATTGTTTCAGCCTGGAGTTGTGGGATTTTTTGAGTTCAATGCTTCACCTCAACCGCCTGGTTATTTAACATTCTTCACATCAGCATTACATTCATTAAAGAAAGGTAAAAGCTTCATTTTCATAATTTAAGGTGTCTGTGAGTGAGTTATGTTAGTGCTTCAGTAGTTTTTTGCAGTATTTTGTGACTTAGGAATTAATCCCTTCTGAGTGTTTCTTGGTGTTGATCTGTGAGACTGTCTCGCTACAGTTGAGGATTGCTTACATAAAAAGCTGACAAATGTGATCAGCCAGGATTACACCAGGATAGAGTTTCCTCAAACCCCCACATGTGTAGCTGCAGCCCATCCAGGATCATAATCAGAGTGGCACTTGTTTAAAGTGAATCCAGGAGTCTTTGTCCTGTGCAGAGTCAGAGGCACTGGGATGGACTGGACTGTGTCAGCCCTTGGAAACTGAATTCAGTGATGCTGTGCTGGGTGGAGTTACAGAGCTGCTGCAAGGCAGCCTGAGAAGGCTGTTCTCCCCCTCTTATTTTGCACTGATAATCTAAAATACAAACCCTCTTGATTGTGTTTAAACATGCAGTCTTTGTGATGATTAGTACCTCCTTTTTGGGTCATGAATTTGGCATGGACCTTTCTTAAAGTTAAATATTAACTTTTTTTTGAATTTTCCTTCCTGTCAGCAAATGAAGGAGATACTTAATATCTCCTTAATATACTTAATATACTTAATATACTTAATACTTATTTTTTCTTATTCATTCTTATTTTTACTGTGCCATTGATAAAGATGTGATAAAGAGCCTGTTCTGTATTTTGTTCTGTGATTTTCGCATTTGTACGTGGTGTTAGTTCTTTGCAACATAAAGATAAGCAGTCTATGTGCACATATTTATAAATGTAGAATATAGATTTATAAATAATACATATTTACTGTAAATGTACATCATTTAATGTTCATGCCTTTCCCTTACGTGTATCTTAGCTTTTGAGATGCCATAAACCACAGCAAGGTGCATCTGTGATACCAGATTCTATATTTCCTTAGCAAATGGAGAATTTGGACAACTGAGGTTACATAAGACAGGACTCTATACCCGGAGTGCAGAAGGGGAACATGTTTGTGCTTCTTGCCATCTTTCTTCTGCCATAATCACCAGTATTGGCAGTCGCTCTTCACAGATCTCTGTGCCTTTACACAGCACTGTTGTGTGTTCTGGTTTGAGGGTGGTGTTCCAGGGCAGTTCAGTGTGTGTAATTGTGTTCAAAGATTGCAAATGTGCCCTTTCAGATTACCTTGGGACAGTCCGCTTTGGCGTGGTCACGGATAAACGTGTGGCAGAGGAGATCTCCCTGGTGCACTCTGGCAGTGTGTATTTGCACAGACATGCCAACACATCTCTTGTGAGTATTGCTGTGTGCTGTAGGACTCTGATGTGGTACAGGGATGCTGAGGGATCAGAATTAGAAAACTACTTGAATGAGGATATTGACAAAGATTTTGTGGAGGAATAGTAGGAACAGTGAAAACTTCCATTTTGGCTTAAAGATGTAACTTGGCGCTGATTAGAAAAATCACACAAATTAATTTATAATAACTCTTAATCCATAAGCCTTGCTTTTTGAAAAGTTAAGGCTGAAAGTACTAACTTTTAGATTTACTGTTTGGCATAGAGACACTACCTACCCACACTGGCACCATGAGTGTAAACTCTGTGAAAACAGGTATTGTGATGTGTATTTTATTCAACTGAGACTAGGGAAAACAGGGGTATTTTGGATGAAATAAGACAAAATACATAAAAATTACTTTTTTGTGCTAATTATCTAAGGTAAACTTGCCTTAATATATTAAAATTGATCCTAGAACCTGTGAGCACCTGTTATTATATATTTCTTTTCTTTGCATTCAGGAATGAGAAATACCAGTTTTAAATGCAAGCCTTGATGTTTGAGTCTTAAAAGCCTAATTTAAAATGAGTTAATATGGTGACTGAATAATGGGAAGAATGTTCTAAATTCATATAAATTAAAATACATGGTGATACCAGCTTAGAACTCTTCCAGTTACAAAGGAAATTTGTACTACTGAGAAAAGCACAAAGTTCCTTTTTGCTTGTGGATGTTACTATAACCTATTGAGCATTTGGGAAGCTTTCCCAAAGGGAAAGGTTGTGTGAAATGCTGAAGTTTGCTGACACTTACTGCATTTAGAAAGAAAGTTCTAGTCACTACAATAACAATGCATGCCATACTGAAGAACTACATTTGTTACTAAATCAAGTGAGGACAAAACTATTTTTCCCCCCCTCCAAGATCTATCCAAAAGACATCATGAACTTCACTGCTGAGAACATTTGCAAGTGGGCTCTGGAAAATCGGGAGATGCTCATACGCTGGCTGAGACCACATGGTGGGAAAAGCCTTCTTCTAAACAATGAGCTGAAGAAAGGACCAGCACTTCTCATATTTATACCTTATAATCCCCTAGCAGAAATTCATCCTCTTTTAGATGAAGTAAGTGAATTTTTTTTTTTTACTTCAAAAATACTGAAACATGAGAGCTATAGTCAGGGGTCTGAACTTAATTGTGACAGATACCTCATTTTAGCTCACTGTTTCAAGTATCTGGTTTTGTTTAAAACCACTTTCTCAAGCCGTATTATCACAACTCCCTTACACTGGTTTGCATCCCACACAACGTGCCTTCATCTCAGTCAACAGCTGTTCAGAGCAAGCATCTAACTCTTCCTTGACCTCCTCCTTTTTGTGGTGGTTGCAGTGTAAGAGATGCAGATCTTTGCCAGCTGGAACTGAAGACTTGTGTGTTTTGTCCACCCCATTCTATTTCTTCTCTCCTGTCCTTCCAGAGGTGCTTGTGCAGTGAAGAACAGATCTTTCATAAAACCAGACAGTGTTATTTGAAATACAGCTCAGTTGAACTACTCAGAGCCAATCTGATTTTTATATCCTGAGTATTCCTTAGTCACCTTCCAATTTCCTCTTCCTCTGAACTGCCTAGCACAGGAGTTTGTGGAGCTGTGCAGAAATGAGATAGGGAAACTAACTTGGATGAAAACTAGATTTTTGTCCCTGGGCTATTTTTCAACTGGAACCCATCATCCCATTTAGTATAACACAAAGCTGCACATCCTAGTGTGACCATGTAGATATAAGCAGTGTGGAACAGACGAGCATCTGAAAGACCAAAAGCAGGGCTGAGTTTTTGTGACAGCGCTGACTTACTTGCATGGCATCTGTGTCCTGCAACGTGTAGTTTCCACAAGGAAGCCTATGTAATATTGCAGTGTGTGAAACAATAAGGAAAAAATGAAAGTAACTTGTTATAAAATATTTAGCCAAACTAAATGGACACATAGACCGCTATGAAATAGCATTGGGGAAATCCATGCCTGGAAAAGAACTGCCATTACTCTTGTAGTAATCTGTCTTCTGTTTGACAGGCTTTATTCAGTGGTGCTTGTCACAGGTGAAACATTCTAGTAACAGGTACCACTTATTTCTCTCAAATCAGTGCAGCATAAGGTGGATGTTCCATTTCAAATGTCATTCTGCTAAATAACAGTGTTTATCAAAAAGTGAAATGAGATACAAAATAATCCTGTTGTCCTTGTATAGCTTCACTTTTACAGGGAGATCTTATGCAACTTGTTTACCCCAAGAAGAGCTGTTTACTGCAGCCAGCCTCTGGGTTTCATCAAGCAATGAAATCACTTGACTGTAAGGCAGTTGCAGAGAACAAGGCTCTCAAGTTGATTGTTGAAAGATGTCACACCAAAATTTTTTTTCTGGCTACAGCTCAATGAAATGAGATTTCGTACTGCATATGTGGTTTTCTGTTTATAATCTCTTCTCAAGTTTCTCTAGGTAGTCCAAATCTCTAGGCTAGGTTATAGTGTGAGGGGCCAAGTTTTTTCAAGTATTCAGTTAAGTCTTTTCAGGATGAAAACTTCAAACAACTAATTCTAGAAGTCTGTAACATGAAGTGTTCCTATACACCACATGTTAATACTGAGGGTCCTGTGACACAACAGCCCTCCTGGATGTGACATTTCAACATCCCTTTGATAATTTTAACGGTTTCTGTCAGTGTTCTTCTGTAAGCAGTGTGTGTATGCTCTGTATTTTGTTTAGTGTGCTAATAAGGATGATAGGAAACCCTCATTTTTCCTTCTTGCATGTTCTGTTACTTGTGTCCCAGAAAGGGAATTCCTTTTATAGTCCATATATATAGCCTTTTCTCTGCTTGTTTACTCTTGGTTATGAAAAGCAAACTGGTGATGTAGCATAGAAATGTTTGCATGGAGGGACAGGTTGGTTTTTTTCCCTGTTTTCTTCCTTCTCCCAATAAGTTACAATGTGCAGAGTACACTTGCAGTATTACAACTATATGCCAGTAGTTGGGAGAATACAAACATTGCTGCAACACTTAGTGATTGTTACAGAATCTGTGCATCACCTATGCCAGAAGAAATCTCTATTCTCTTTTCATATGGGAATGCTTTCATGTATTTTCTCCTCCTGTTGCAAAATGAGGGAATTTCAGGAACCTCTACTCAGTAATGCTTCATTTAGTGGGGTTTAGCCATAAAATGTAGTGTTATTGCACTGTAGTAAATATGTTGCATAGAGGACCTTGCAATCAGTGTGGTAGACTGAAAAATATTTTATAGTGACTTTGTTGTTCTGTATGTTGTTCAATGTTTATATGCTGAAATATCTGAAAATTTAACTTTATTATCAAGTCAGAGCCCCCTGTAATTTTTTGAAAGAACAAAGATAGCTTAATTTTTCTGAAATTCTATCTCTGATTGCATATAATGTTGTTAAACTTGCAACAGATAACTGCATTTGGGTGAACCATGTACAGTTAATTTTGATTTTTTTTTCCTCTCTCTCTTTTATTCTCCCCCATAGATTACCAAAGTGGCCTTGGAATACCACAAGTGTAATAAAAGCCAGAGAGCTGAGGCAGATCTTCAGCACGTAGGAGACTCTGATTCACCAGCTTTTGATTCCTCTGTAACTGATGCACAGCTGAAGTTCTCCGAAACATTTCCCATAGCCAAGTACCCGTGCTGTAACACAGTGGTGCTTCCACAGTGGCACTCCATCTCCAGAACTCACAACGTCTGTGAGCTCTGTGTTAACCAGACTCTTGGTGTCAAACCAAATAAAGTCCATGTGCCACACTGTAACTTTTTAGACATAGAAGCAGCTTTGGACTCTTTCTACCTCCAGGAGCATACCTTTTTTCAAGTAATATCAAATACCATAGAATGCAGCAATTTCTTAAGTTTCTATAGTCCCTTTAGCTATTACACTGCATGTTGCAGGACAGTAAACAGGCATTTTTTAAGTTTCATTAGTTCTGAGAAGACCATCTTTCAGACCCCCAAAGTAGCATTTTCTTCCCATGGGAAGAAAGATAATACTCAATTTTCTATTCCTCACATTGAGGATAGGAATTGTTTTATTCCTGACCTTAATATTAGTAGCACGAACATTACTGGTCTGAGCTGCAGGACCAACAAAACCTTGAATCTCTACCTACTGGATTCAAATCTTTTTTGGATATATGCAGAGAGACTAGGAGCATCAAGATCTAATCATCTTAAGGAATTTGCTGCCATTGTTGACCTGAAAGAGGAAGTGCACTATGTCCTGGACCAGAATCAGTCACTTGTTGGACCTACCCTGGGTACAGTATTCATTATACAAATGCTTGCATTCAGAAAATTGTGTTTCCAAGCAGGAATGGAAAACTTAATGCCATTTTGAAAAGTGAAACTACTTTGTGAAGTTAACATTGTGAATTGTAAATTATTCTATTCTATTTAGTGTTAACCAAGCATTTTGGAATGATTCTGTTGGCTAGAACACAATCATATTCTAGGTGATGTAAGAGCTAAGTTCCTTATACCATAAGTAATTTGCTTTATAAGAATTGAACCTTAAAATGTGTGATTCTTGACTGCCTGATGCATTACTGACCACTTAGCAGCAGAGATTCAGCATCCTCTGAAACCAATTCAAGTTGCTTTAAATTTATTTTGAAAAGTGTGTCTGTTTTCAAGGTAACAAGGTAGAGCTCTGAAGTGGTTGTGGCCAAATCTACCAATTATTGTTATTTCCTGTCTGAATTGGAGGAAGAAAAAAAAACAGCTCAGAAAAACAAACAAAACAAAAAAAACCTGACAAAACAACTCAAAGATTGCAGTTGTGATTTACTTGCAAGTTTGTGAATAAGACAAATATTCCTAACCATGTGCATTTGCCTGTCATGCTGATGTGCAAAACTGAGTCTACATTCAGAAAATACTGGGTTTCCTAATGTTAGCTGTGTAAGTAAACATGGAAGAAAATTCAGCTATTAAAATAAATTGCTCAAGAACATATATCACTATAATTCTTATAGCACTAATTACATTTCCTTTTTGCCATAAATTTAAGTACAAAAAGATGCACGACATAGAATAAATAGCCATGTTCTTATTAAGGATCACACGCAGCCCTGTATCCTGTCTCCATCCCATCCCCCAGGAAAAGACTCTGGAAAAACAAACAAAAACCTCAGTGACCATAAAAGGATGCTTAGGAAATATTAAGATCAGAATGAGGACATACAAATTTCCTTCTCCTTTGTGTTCCTGGTACGTTCTGTCTCAAATGTTTTTTAGGTCACAGGATTTCCTGAGCATGATGAGGGTTTCTCTGCAGAGTAAGATTCAGTACATTTCTGTTCCATCATTTGAACATCCAGAAAACTTTTGCTTCTCTACATTTTATCAAGGAGTCTCTGATTTATGATTGGGTTTTGTGCTTTTTATTTTAATTATGTTCTAATTCCTTAAGATTTTAACTTAATATTTCATAATATCAAACAGATTGGTGCTTAATACCCATGTCAGATTGCAGTCTTTACAGATGGTTTCTAGAAATTCAGGAATACTTATTTTATTTTAATTAACCTTTTCCTTTCAGTTACTATTTTATCATGCATAGATATTCCAAATCTGGAGATCTGAAAAGAAAAATAGCCTCTTTTGGCCTGGTGTGAGAATTAAATGAAATGCTGAATAGTAAATAAGGAACTAAATGTACTGCTGTTCACATTTCAGAGATTAACTTGATTATCTGGTATTTTGTGTGTCTGTACAAAAATGCCAGTTTTACTTGGGCCTAGTTTTTATGCTGGAAATACAAGCACAAAGTAGTTTCTATTTGATCAAACAGTTATTTTTATTGTTTTTCATATTTTACTTTTTTTCCTTGATTATTAAATATGCTTGTTTTTTAATGCAAAGAATAATACTTCTCTATCAAAGTTGAAAAGAAGGATATTGCTGATACGTTGCAGCAATTTAGAGAGGTCAGGCTCAGAGTAGTGTAGCTGAAGGTAGTTGAGGGCTTGGAGCTTATTTTAAATCTTTACCAGTGGCCAGCTACTTGCTAAATATCTTAAAATTAAGGAGAAAGTAGAACAAAGAGGCAGATGGTCACTGGTAGACAAAAGGGGATTGGTCATACTGGCATGGGAATAGCAGATATTTAAAGGTGAAAAGAAAAGGACTGCAGAGAAAGTAATTAAAATGGAAGAAAAAATGCAAATAAATGTGGAACTAAGTGGAGCCTTTCAGTATATGTAGAAGTTAAAAAATGGAGAGGTTACTATTTATGATTTAGCAGGTGTGTGCTTAGGAGAATAGAATATTATTATTATTATTATTATTATGGCACATTGACACAAGATTGAAGTCTGGTGTGGCAACTGACAAGACTGTAATGAGCAAAATAAAAAAACAAACAGTGAAGCTTTATCCTGTTTTCACATCAGTTGTGGTTACTCAAGAGCTGATACCAAACTGTAAGAAATTAATGACGTGAAACCAGGTTTCAGTTTGTATGTTCTCTGTAAGTTCTTCTGAATTTTAAAGCAAAAAATGCCAAAACCGAAATAACTTTTGTATGTATCAATTTCATTTCAGAGAACTTCATCAAAAATTTCAGTGTTCTCTACAGTCCCTTGAAAAGGCATCTGGTTGATGACCCTTCAGTCCATTTTCATGAAGAGCATGTGGTCACTGAAGTGACTACGAGCAGCTTTCACCAGACCGTGTTCCTGAGTGCCAAGGTAACACCGCGTCGCTCGGCAGCTGTCTCACACATCACGGCACAGATCTTAAGGAGGGGGTGTTTGATATTGAAATGCTTTTCTTATTGGTAACATAAAATAGGGTGTTTTGTAAGAATTAAAAAGCTTTCCAATTGCATGCCATGAAAATAGAAGTCAGCCTGAGTACAGTTAAATTGCCTTGATTTTGTAAGATATGTGATAGTAAGGAAAATCCGTTGTCATTCAAGTCTGCAGCAAATGTTTGCATCTCCAGTTGGTTTCCAGCAGCCCCAACCCCTGCTTTGCCAGTTAGAGGCAGAAAGCAGAAGTCTGGACATCATTTTTTTCCCCCATATGAAGTGTACAGTCAGTGTTATATATATAGGAATTTCAGATTGCAAAAGAATATTGGGAAGTGTAGTAAAGTTTGGTGCATTTTCACTTAAAGGGAATGATCCTAAACTAATCAATCTTTCCATTTTGACTTAATGGAAAGAGAATTCCCCAATAATTTTTGTATGTTAACTCAGTAGTCAGACAGCAGCAGTGAATAACTTATAATAAAGTTAGTTAATATTAAAAAAAAAATTGTTTTCACATTTCAAGAGCTCCCATGCTCGATGGTGTGAAAACTAGTCCTCCTTTCTGCAGATTGCTTCCAACAGATAATCAAACTCTTCTCCATTTCATTTTCCAGAATGTCTTGCTGCTGTATTACGCACAGTGGTGTGGATTCTGTGCTTCTCTTAATCACATCTTTATTCAACTTGCTCGGCTTTTGCCTCCTGACAGTTTCACTGTGGCAAGGTAAAAAGATTCTAATTTCATCTTTCCAGAATAATGTGACATCATTGAGGTCATCAGCCTAGAAAATAAATACTTTTTTTCTCTCTACAACTGTGCAATGTGGATGTGAATGTCATCTGCTTAATTTCTCTTTGAATGCATTGTTTTGTTTTCCTTTGTATATATTTGGTGGTTTTCAATTTCACTGCAGTAGTTATCCACTTGCATTAAAATTAATTTTTAAGCTGTGTGATTAACCTTGAAACTTCCCAGTTTCAGGAAGCGAAGCCATAACTTTGTGATGATTTGTAGCAAATAGTAATATGCTATTTGTGTGTATATATATATTTGTTAGCAACACCATTTGCATCACAAGTATAAAACATTAGCCTACATCCTATGATAAAGAAAATTAACTCTATCCTAGCCAAACCAGTTTACAGAAATATATTTATATCTATATATGCATGTGTGTAATGTGTATTTTTAATACATATGTTAAAATACATTTTATATGTAAGAAACCATTGTTTTCTTTGGTGTTTACAGGTTTATTAGTGTTTCAGTGCAACTAATCATTATTATCACATACTCTGTTCATGTATGTGATAATAATGCATAAATACTTGAAACATCTGCTCTGATTGCATCTTTATTTGATTCTGACTGAACTTACTTCAAGAGACAGCATGAGATGTAGAGAAAAAAATAAACCAATTAAAAATCTGGATTTTCATCCCCTGTTTATAATTATGGCTTTATTGGCACAGATGTGATGCTATTCCCAAGGCTACACCCATTCTCTTGCCTGAGTTTGAAGTTCTCTCCTTTGCTCCATTATTTTCACAGCAGTATTACTGATGTGATTGTTTTGTTCTATAATAATTTGTAATTAATAAGAATTTCATTTGTGAAAAAAAGCCCTAAAATGCAGAAGAAAACAAGAACAAAGAGTTAAACCAAGTGTTCCTTTCTACTCATAGCTTTAGGGAAAAAAGTGCCTTTAAGCATGTGCTTGTCCTTGGAAGAAGTAAAATAATTTACTCCCAAAACTACTTGAGGGGACAATATTGAGAGATGTACTTGAGGAACAAATAATGACTAAAAATAACTTGTCTCATGTTTGGTGTGTCTTATCTCAGAAGGAAGATGTGTACACAATGTGTGCACTGTGTGTACACAGTGAGCAACTGGGTTTTAATTGCTGGCTGAGAGCAGTTGCAGTATTGAACATATTCTAGAGAAAAAAACACACATTTTTGTTAAATGGAGAGTCATCATCTTGAATACTGGTAAATAATTCTGCTGACTCATATGCACAACGTATTTCTGGCAAAACACATTTAGACTTACTTTCACAGATACTTAAATTTCCTTCTTCCCAATCCCTAAAATGGCATTTTACAAGAAAATGCAGATTCTTCATCTGCCTGTTCTCTTCAGCAGTGTGTCTTTTCCTCACAGAATTGATGTGACTCGAAATGACCTTCCCTGGGAATTTATGACAGACCGTCTCCCAACCATTTTATTTTTTCCTCATCAGAGGTAATGTAATCCTTTTCCCTGTGGTTTTTTAGCTTCTATTTTACTAAGCTGCAGTAATTATCTGGTTATGTGTCTTAATAGACAAAAAAAGCCAAAGAGTAATTAATTTCCTTATATGCATTCTTACTACATGTGTAATCTAATGAAAAAAAACACCAGCAAAACAACAAAATAACCCAACCAACACTCACAGGTTTCCACCCTTCCCCCTCAAGGGCTCTTAGCATCAGCAAATGGGAATTCAGTCTATTGGTAATGAGTAGTTACCTACCACAAAATCTTTAAACCTATGCCTTAAGTTTTGCCATTCATGTTTTAATCAAGTGCAGAAAGAGTTTTGTTTATATCAGTTCTAAGCCACCCCAACTTCCAACTGATAGCTCCCTATTTCTTTTCATAGGTACTCATTTTGTCTAGGTCTCTGTAATGCTCTAGATAGTCTCTGGAGGGACAGACTGAGTAGTTTTATTAAGGTTATTTTTGTAATGTTCCAACTGGTTTTATAACGGTACCTTACCTCTAGTCATTGCTTTCACTCCTGCTTTTCCTCTCCAGTGTTTTTTATATTTTGCTGCATGTAGGTAATCAAGAAAATTAGAACCTGATAGTATTTGTAGTACCTGTAGGAGTACTAGAGTAATCATATATGCATTTTGGATATAAAGGTGCCTCGTAGTAGGGCTTTTTATGCAGCTTCTTATCCATTTGCCTTATGAGACAATTTTTGCAAATTAACTGTGTTCTCAATTTCTTTCCACCACATGCTGTTAATATTTTGTTCTGCTGTTTGTTTTAAATAGCCCTTTAGCTGCTTTGATACATGCTGTGGTTTTGATCAATAAAAATGGATGATGATGTAATAAAACATTACCACAATATAATGAGTCAATTTTGATTTAGCGTAGACTATTTTTTGCCTAAATTATGTCATGATTCATTAATCTGGGATGGGGGCTGATAGTCAGCTGAGCAACTGCTGATGGTAATTACAAGAGTAACTTGGTCCATCACCAGGAATCTGCAGGGGAGGAAAACTCACAATGCTCACTCTGCCAGAAATAGCTTAATCTTGATGAGCAGGAGCCTCATCTGACTGAAGTTCTTGAATTATTGATAAAATATGGTATCTGTCTTCTACCTGATGTACAGTAAGTAGTTTTCAGTAAATGAAATGAAATGCTTTTATATCCCACGTTTATGAGTTGGATTTTACAGAAGGCATTTTTGAGGGAAGTGTAATTGGTAATGAAGGAACTCTCTTGTTCGAGCTGCACATTGTAACCAATTCAGGACATAATGTCACACACAAGGGCACACTAGAGTTGTCCACAGTTGTACAGGAGCACCAGGAGGCTTAGGCTTTATACTTGAATCTGGCTTTCTTGCTTTGCAATCATTTTTGTTTGGGCTTATTCTCTGTCCTTTTTCTCACTTATATAATTAGCCATATCTGAATATATGCTACTTACCATTACTCTAGTTATGAATTTGACAGCCAGACAGAAGCAAATTGTTCTTCCTTGTTTTGATGGCTGCCTCAGGAAAGAAAGAATATGCTGCTGACTGGCAAAGGTGGAGCAGATCCAAAGTGATAAACTATTAGCTGGCTTCCCAGTTGTACAGGGTGAGGTGGAAGTGGCTGTGCTGTGGGAGGACGTGAAATTGTGTTACACTGGAATATGCTGAGTGAAAGGCTGAAGATGGAACTGGTTCAGAAAGAGTAGAGCAAAAGTTAGTTCCAGTCTAGTCCTCAGAGGACATTTTAGCCTCGTGTGTGCACAGGGTTCACAAAGGGCAGGAAATGTAACATTTGTCACAGCTGGAGCTAGTGGTTTTTAGTGGTTGGTAGTCTTGAGGAAGACACTTGGTACTCGCTGTTCTTGGGCTCTCTTGTTCTAACAGTTTATGCTGCTATAGAAAGCAAGGCAGCTTACCTGCTCCATATGCTAGGCTTAGTATTCACAGCTTCAGCAGGGAAAAACATCCACAGAAACCAACAGAAAAACCTTGTTTGGTTTGCTTCCTTCATCACCTCTGACATCAAGACAAAACAGTAAGAAGAACAAGTAAAGAGATTTTTTTTTGACAGCAGAAGGGCCTTACATCTGACTAAAGTGACTTACTGTTTAAAAGCAAACAGCTCCCTTGCCATGGCTTTCAGGTGCTGGAACTCACTAAGCTACTGTTTCCAGGAAAACAGGTTCAAAATAGTGATTTTCCATTGGGTAGCTTTATATATCTGGACTTAAATTCTAATAATATATGTGGACTTAGGAACATTTAAATGTCATCTTTCAACTTACAAATACTAATGGCACTGTACTCTTATCACACAATGTTGTTTCCCTATGTACTTTAAGCTCATAACTCATGATCATGAATACTTCTTTTTTAAGAATGAAATAAGTTTTCTGAGATTTAACAATTTTTTCTTCAAATACTAGTCCCATGCAGAGATGCTTAGAGCACCCAGACTGGAACACAGGGAAAAGTGTTCATCAAAAGAAAAATCTGTGTGCTCTATCTTTATTACATGAGTTTAGGTTTCTCTTACCTGCTGTACTAACCATACTTGATAAAAAATAAGGTGTCAAGTTGAAGAGCAGCTGCTTAGGTAAAATTATGCTTAACTGTGCAGAATATTTTACTGTTAACTTGTTATGTCCTTCTAGGAAGGAGCAAAGTGTGAAGTTCCCTGAAGACTTTTCAATTAACCTTCCTAATCTCCTGAAATTCATTTTACATCACTCAAGTCTTTCTTCATCAGAGCCCTGTACCAAAGAATGCCTACATAAAGAGTCAGTTCTACAGCAAGGACACATCTCACACTTAGAGAGAGAAATTCAGAAGTTAAGATCAGAAATCAGTGCCCTACATCAGGCCCATGACCAGCTTGAAGCACAGCTTTCTGAAGCAAGGAGAGAGGAACAGAGACTACAGCAGCAAAAACACACACTGGAAAAGCAGCACAAGACTCTGCAGCTCCACAGTGAGCAGTTACAGGCCACACATGACCAGAAGAATCAAGAATTGTTAGAAATGGCTGAAAAGCTTCAAGAATTAGCTGATGCATCAGAAAACCTCCTTAAAGAAAATGCTTTACTGAGAATTCTAGTGGCATCAAGAGGAGGAAAGCTACAGAGCAAAGATGAAATTAAAGAACCCCTTCAATCTGAGCAAACACTTTCTGAAGATAATGATATATCACTTTCAACAGCTACTGCTGCTTTAGAGGAAAAAAGGATTGATAATATTGATACCATAGAGACAGAGCACAGTAGTGGAAATAGGACAGAATAATTGCTTACACAAAGTCAAATGATGCAGTATTGGGTAGGTATTTATGCAAATTTTATTGACATTCATTGTAAATAAAGACTTCTTCCCCCACATGATCTAGAAAAAGAAAAATCAAATTGAATATTTTTGTATACTTGATACTCCCATCTTCAGAGAAGAGGAGAATGGAAAACACTTTCTGCACTTTACTATTGCACTAACTTGCAAACACCTATCCATTTAAATTAAAGATACTGCTTTGTAGGGGCAGCAGTGTGCAGCACCCCAACTAAGGACCAGCTAGTTTTCACTGGCTTTCTCTTACAGCTGCTAGAAGGGAAATCAGACCTTTGATTTATACTTTTCCATAATTTCTGAAATTTGCCCTTTACACTGCATTGTCTTTGCTGAATTAAAATAGATACTTCATCTGTGTAATCAGTAAACTTGAATGGACAAAGTCATCTTGCTACAACTGTTCTGTTCTAGAACTTCAGCACTTTGTATCACTTTTGTACACTGGTATTCTGACTGTCTGGAAACCACAAGAGCCATGTGTGAACTGTTCTCTACTGAAAACTAGAGGAAGTATTACTGAATTAATCCTTTTTTCCCCTTGCTTTTAAGAGGTCTCAAATTCAGCTATTTAAGTGTACAGGTCTGACTATACATGCAAGTCTCTTGAGAGCAGTATTTTTAAAAGCTTGTGTCAGGGTAAGAACATTATCAGCTGTACCACATATGTTGTACTCAGGAGGCAACAGCAGGAGCTTTTTGCTTCTTTCTGCTACTGACAGCAGTTTTTTTGCTTCAGATTACAGCTTTCAATTTTAAAAAGGCAAATGTAGCACTAACAAAGCAATTCAACATCTTAGTGTAGAAGAAGGGGACAACTTTTTGTCTAGGCCATTCTTGTCTTGCATATAGTTAAAATTCTCAAGCAAGCTTGCTAGGCCTTAAGTCATTCCATATGTACAGGTACAAGAAGCAAGTCTAATGCTTCCTCTGGAGCCGAATTAAGGCTAAGCAATTAAGTGTTTAAAAACACCAGTATGGAAATGAGGCCGTGTATAAAGTAATAGAAAACAGGCCCATGACGTCTAAGCATGTGTTTTAGAGTTTTAGAATATGTAAGCTGCCATTGGCTGCTCAGTGTTTTTCCTTCTCCTCCCCCCAAACCTTTGCAGTCTAGAACTTCCCATTTAACACCTGTTTACAGTTCCTATAGCTGAACTCCAGCACAGAGCAGGAAATGAATGTTATCTGGAAGGATTTGGCCATTGCTAGCTAAAAACTTCTACAAACTGACCAGCAATAACCCTTGCCCCTATCAACAGTAGAAAAGACTGAAACTTCTGTTGTAGTACAGTTCAATCTAAAGTTCTATACAAGACACATTAACTGAATTCTAGAGTTGTCTGGCTGTAGACTAAAATGCCTTTTTGTAACAGGCTGTTAACTTACACCCTAAGTACACAAGCCAGGGTTCTAGGAAGAATTCATACTAGTTGCACTTAAGCCAGTTTTTGCTAAGTAACCACTTCTGCAGTTTCAGCACACAGACCTGTGGAAGACAGAAGCCTGCTCTACTGCCATTTCAAACACCTGGAAACCTTCTGGACTTTCCCTGAAAGTTCAGTATCCATCATAAGTTCCCAGGCTGGAGCTCATCAAAATGGCAGTTTCCTTGCAGTAGCTACATAGAGAACTCAGTTCCAGCAACCAAAAGCTTAAGCAACATAGCTGCAGCTAAAGGAACTCTTCCTCTCTTTCCTCCTGTGAAAGTCCTGTGCTCCTCTGCTTCCTCCTTCAGCATATTACTGAAGGCTTATCCCTTCTTTTCAAATGAAGTACTCTGCATCAGTCCAATAAACTGTTCAAAGGATGAGTTCTGACTTAATGGCTGCACACCCAATCTAGTAGCAGAAGCAACCTTTAACTGCAGATGTGGTTTTGAAGGTCTGGAGTCCCATCCATGGTAGTGGTTCAGGAGTCCCTGTGTATTATATACAGTTGCATCATATTCCTGTATGCTACAGAACACAAAGCAAGAAGTTCCTGCAGCCTATTTACAGTTCACAGTTGTAAAGTAGTTCACATTACAGTAGTAGCTCCATCAAAATAGGCTCAGCTAAACATTCAAGTAAGAAAAAATGTAGTAGTCTCTTCACACCAGTATATCCCTGTGCCCATTGCCGGCAACGGACATTACACCAGGCGAGTACGCTCCTGCCATAGAGGAATTAGGATACACAGTTGATGCAAGGTGCAACTTCTCAGTGCATGCAGTTGCAAACAAAGCTTATTTAATTCTCATCAGGGTGTCTTCTGATGAGTAGTGTGCATGTGACCAGGTTCTTCACAGTACTGAGATGCTTCTGCTGGTTACAGATGTTAAGAGCATAGTTCATCTGCACATGTAGCTCTGAGTTAGCTGTGTACTTCTGGGCCGTTCGGAGTTAGCTTAGCTTTCCTCTCCACACAGGGTCCTTTAGCAGAGTACTGCACCAGCAGAAAGGGCTCTTTGGTTTCTCCCTCACCCACAATGCTTTCCTCATCCTCAGATTGGCTGAGCTTCTGCAGCCGCAGGTAGCACCAGCAGCCCAGAATCAGAGCTCCCAGAGCTGCAACAGCAATCAGGGTAACAATGACAGTGACCACTCCGGTGGTGGGGCTGTGATCTGTGATAGACATGGCCAACAGTTCAGGCTGTACTCTTTAGGAGATTTTTCTGTCCTCACTATCAGTCTTGATACATCTTCAAACTCCTGCAGGGTTAAAAATAAATAATGAATTTGTGCAGTTTTACTGCACTCAGCAAGATTATATGAAACTGGTAGAGCTCCAAGACTTCCTTCATTTGCTGTGGTTTGAGCAGGACAAAAATATACAGGTAATGTCTTTTGCTACTTCTCCTTCCAAATTTACAACCCTATTTACAAAAGTCACGTGAGCATTGTCTTCAGTTTCAAAGTTACTGTTTACAAAGCTGATAGCTTCACTTTCCTTCCTTCAACTAAAGGTAATGAATAAATGACTTGCTTCTTTCCTACTATCCTAGCTCTTCAACAAAATACAAACTCATGGAAGACTATAGTAGAGACCAGAGCCAGTCCTACCCAGGAACATCTCTTACCTCTGTACTACTGTAAAAATCAGGTTAGGGCTCAATACTGCCATTTCAGGTACAAAAGGCACAGCCCCTAGAGGTTCTAACGCCAGCTCTAAGGAACACATGCACTTTCTCCAGATCTGTACCCACTGACTGGCAGTGGTGTAACTGGATTATCTTCTGGCTGCCAGTCTGTTGAGGATCACATACACCTGTCCAGGAAAGATTCCTCCTCACCATCACTGCTGCAGTCTCAGCTGCAAGTGCAGCATCTTCATGCAAAAGCCCGTCAGAAGTCAGTCTTACCCTACGCTGAGCCAGGACCACTAGGTTACAGTGACTGTCACCCAACTGCACCAAAAGTCATGAGTCAAGGCAGTTACAGTCCAGGATCCTTACCAAGATAGTCATGCCAGAGACTAAGTTTGTTCCCTGACGTGTCATGGAATGACAGACCCATGTGTATCACCATTTCAGCAAGGACACCACTGCAGAGTTCAGCATGTGCCATTAAGAGTCCAGTGTCATATAACTTGCAGACACTCTGGTTACACTTCAGCCCTGTAAGCTACAGCAATTGATTGCTTGTAGTGTATCTGATACAACCAAGTTCTGCAGACCAAATTTTGTCTAAGTAGTAGAACCAAACCTGACCACATCACACACCCTCAGCAGGACTATGTGCCCACTGCAGCCAGAGAAGTGTATGATTTGTCATAATCACCTTGGTTCTGCAATGCTTATTCAACACAGGGTGATCAGCTGAGGCTGATTAAGAGTGACTTTCAGGTAGTTCATTTACCTCAGGGCATGTCTGAAGAACAGCACTGTTTAATCCAGCCAAGACAGTACAGCATCAGCATAAAAGATAGTTTACCTTGCTTCTCATACAGACACTGCACAGCCACACTGAGGTTTCTTCTGCAGCTTGCACTATTGCAAGCAGCAGTGACAGCCTACTGCTCCTCTATGGCATTTTGGGTCAGCATATAGCCTTACATTAAGCAGCTACAGTCACCTAGTTTCCACTATGAAAAACAGTTTTCTATTGCAGGTGCTACCCCTCTGCAAGTCTTTGACTGAGTAGACAGCATATAAAGTATGAAACTCTGCCAGAAAATGCTGATGATGTGCAATCTTGTTTCAGGATGCACAAGACTGATTGATGATGACTAGACAATTTTGAGTCTGAATTTGAGTGTAATACAGCAACTTACAGATTGTTCTTAAAGATCTTTCTTTGCCAAATCCATAGGTAATCTTTAAGATTCCAAATGCTTTCTATTTGATTTAGAATTCAAAGAGCTTCACCTCTCAATGACAATGTGTAGGCATCATTCCTTCAGGCATATCCTCTTCCCACTCAGGGACTTGAGAGCCAGCACCCTATAGAGTCAAGTATTAAGCATCTATACAGATGGCACAAACAACTAGTTAATAGTGTGTGACACTAGCTTTAGATAGTTTGGAAGCTATAGTGTTGTTGCTAGCTCACACTGCTATTTTTCTGGCTTTAGGTCACAGTACAGCTAGAGCTAAAACTCTCCTGCAGTCTTAGTTCTACCCTTAGCAAAGTACATTTGCCTGTTGTAACTGTATTAGTAAGAACTTCCGGACAAGCCTTGGGATTGTGTTGTTTTCTGGACACAACTCCACCCTTGCTGTTCTTTCCACCAGCAACTGATTGGAATCCAGATTAAGCTGTCTCCATACTCCCCGTCTTGATGGGGAAAAGACTGCATTTTGTAGATCCCCTTAAACTGATTTAAAGGCCACAAATTGTTCAGACTCACTTTCCCCTTGAAGCCTACCTGAGCTAAAAAGCCCCTATGAGCATACCAGGAGCAGCACTGCCTTCGTTCATCACTTATACTGGAAGATATTAGAGGCTGTAAATTCCTGATCTTCAAAGGGATTGCCACACCATCCATATGTATTTGGTGGCATTGTAGAGCTATGTCCCTTCCCACCACACCTGCTATCAAATCAAGCATCTAAGCATATTTACTCATTAGCAAGATTAGTCAGATGACTGGTGTGAACTGCAAATAGCCTATTTTAGTTCTTACAGAAATCAAGCAGTGAAAACATCAGCTAGAAACCATCTTTCCATAATTAACTTGCTTTTCTTTTTTGCCTAATACCAGCTTCTACCCAGAAATTCATTGAAGTTTTATTATCCAATTCAGAAGCTGTAACTAAAGGACAAACAGGCAGTCTGAATTGCAGAAGGCTGCTAGGGGACAAATGCGGTGCAAGACTGAAATTAGTTCCTAAACTAAATTTTTCATTATTACAGGCATTATGCTGCTAAGTTCACTAATTTTAATGCCTGCAGGCATATTTCACTGCTACCATTCAAGCCAAAGCTATAGGAAGAGGCTTGAAAAGCAAATTTACTATAGTTCACCCAGATATACTGAAGTCTTCATCAAGCAGTTATGCTCAAGGTTCGAGTATTAAGTTTTTGGGCCTTTTTTTTGGTGGGGGGATGACAGGGAGGGGAGGAGGTGGGAGCTACTGTATTATAGTATTCCACCTAAAGTAAGTTAAATGGGGCACAGTAAAGAAATGAGAATAAAACTATCCGAGTGACTTTCAGCTTATTTTTTTTTAAATCAGTAAGAACTGTTTAGTTAAAAAGCCTTCAACAACAGCTTGTAATCAACATGCTTCTAATTGTGAAAAATGCTTTCTCCTGTTTCTGCCAGTAAAATCACTTTTGAGGAATGCTGCATACTCATCACAGTAAAATCCTTCTTGCCAATGGAAAACGAGGGGAGAACCCACTGGGAAGATCAGTGCTATACATTTACTACTGGCACACAAGTGTGTATAGCAGCCACACTACCCATGGAAAGCAAAGCCTTTACAATGCAGGAGTGCTCAGGCTTCGCAACTTCCACATAAAAAAATGGCATCACTGTTATTCTTCATTAACTCCAGTTAATACCACCTCTTTCTGATAATGCCAAGTTACCTTGCACAAGGGCTTGGCCAGAGGCTGTTTTAGAAGCAAGGAGCTGTTGTTTAGTAGAAGGCTTCAATGCAAATAATCTTTTCCCAACCCTTATTATAGTTTTGATGAGGAATAAAAGGAGAGGGCTTAGCTGTGGACAGTATTCCAAGAACTCAGCATTCAGGCAATTGTTAGACACTCTAGAACGAAAGCTGATAACTAACAGTGTTGGCTGAACAGCAGTTAGTTCCCACATGAGGTGTGTGGTACCTTAGACTTGATCAAGACTCACTTTTAAAGCTTTGCACCAACCTAAACCACACAGAAGTTGGTAGTTTACGGAAGACAGCAAGATGGAGAGATAAGAAAGCAGTCTAAGCTGTTTTCCAGACATTACAACAGTTGCAAGAGCAGACACTTTCTCAGCAGTACAGCAAGTGGAGGAGGTTTATGCTGTTACTACCTGTCAGGCAAGTTAGCCAGTTAATGCAGAACTGGAAACAGGCTTACAGTGTTAAGACCGTGCTGATTTCAGAGGCAATTGCATAGCTGGCAAAACATCTGTCAGACTCCAGATTTTTATCTGTCAGTGTCACATCCACATGGAGCTCTAATGAAAAGTCTGTCCTGACTTGATCAGAAGTACTATTTTGTATATATCCCCTGGCATAGCTTACTTCTTGATATATTAGAAAAAATACTGAGATGCCAACATTAAGCTTGCTGATAAAAACAAGTTTTTTTACTTAGATTAAAGGTAGCTCTCCAAATATGTCATTTTGGGATTTTTTTTTTAATGGCTTTGTCTAACAGCAGCTACACAGCACCCAATGTTTCTGACAGTCAAACAGTTTTTATACACAGCTCAAACCTTTAGACAGCAAGTACTCCAGCAGTCAGTCACCTACCTGCACTGAGCAGCTCTGGCTAGGAGTGCTCTACGCAGAGTTTCTGACTCACCTTATTGCAAAGGCGAAGGTCACACTGGTTTTGGATCTTGTCTGGCAAGTCTTCCTTTTCACTCTTCCCCTGTGAAGAGGGATCACATTGATCTCTAGCTGCTCCGCATCCTGAGTGCCTTTTACTTTTGGCTTTCCACTGACATAATCATGTTTAACTACTGACTTCTGGCACCAGCTGTCAGCCTGCCATCCCTTACTGTTTCACCTACCTGATAATCACGGTAAGAGTCTCAAAAGTGGTTTCAAGTTCTTTAGGTTTATTCAAAAGCAGTATCTACTGACAAATGTAACGTCAATAGGAAAAGTATGAGCACGAGACGGCACAGTACACTGCAGATTCTCAGAGGAAGGAAAAATACTCAGTTTGAACAACTTGCGTTACCGAAAACTCCTGGATTACCATCATAAAGGTCAGTTTGGACATAACCCTGCAGCACGCACCGAACTCCTGGCACTGGGCGAGCAGGGAGAGACGAGCCTCTCCAGCCGAGAGGAGCCCGGCGCCCACCCCGAGCAGCCGCCGACGATCCGTGAGGCATCATCGCCTTGTGACTGCAGCACGGCAGGGCGGCTGCAAACCGCCGGGAGACGGGGCCGAGCCCCGGGCCAGGCGGCGAGGCGGCACGGGCCGGGGGATCCCCGAGTCACCCACGGGGCCCACGCGAGGCCTGCGGGGCGCCCAGCGCCGCTTGGAGCCCGGCAGGACCGGGAGCAGACACAAAGAGCGAGAAGGGGCGGCCCCGGCCCAGGGCGGGGGAACTTGGGGGGAACTCAGGCGGCCCCGACTCCAGCGCGGGTCCCTGCCCGCCTCACCGACCCCTGCCCCGGCTCACAGCACGGCGAACCCGCTCACCTCCGCCCCGCACGGAGCCGAGCCGCGCCTCCCCTCGCCCCCGGATCGCTCGCCCGCGGTCACCAGCCCGCAGAAGCCCAACGCACTCACCAGCCTCGCCGCGGCAGCTCCTTCCCCACCCGCGCCTCCGCCTTATAGCGGGGGCCGGGCGGCGCCGCGCGTCGCCAATCGGGGCCCGGGCAGCAACAGCTGACGGGCGGGGCCCCCGCAGCCCTTCCCTCCCTTTCCGTGACAGCCGCGGTGGGTCCCGCCCCGCGGCGCGAGGGGTGAGAATGGAATCACAGAAGATAATCATGGAGTCAGAGAATCTAGAGACATGGAATCATGGAATCATTGAGGTTGGAAGAGACCTTTAATACTGTCCAGTTGAACCGTCAACCCAGCACCATCACAATCATCTCTAAACCGCATCAGCCAGCGCCACATCCAGACGCCTCTTCCTCTTAAACACCACACCGCCACCACCTCCCTGGGCAACCTATTCCATTGCCTGACTATCTGAAGAGCCGCCGTCTCAGCTTAAACACATTTCCTCTGGTCCCCTCACTGTGAGCACGGCAGAAGAGACCGGCCCCCAGCCCGCTACAACCTCCTTTCAGGCAGTTATAGAGAGTGATAAGGTCCACCCGGAGCTTCGTCGGGGCTAAACAAACCCAGCTCCCCCAGCCACTTTCCCTAGGACGTGTTTTCCAGACATTGCTTGGTGGGTCTCGGCGCCGGCGGCCCGCGGAAGGCGAGGCTGTGCTGAAGGGCTCCCTTGAAGGGCCGCGCTCCTTCCCCTCGCCGCCTCAGCCCTGAGCCCCGCGCGGCGTCGAGGCGAGGGCGTGAGGGCACAGCCGCCCCCGCCAGGGACTGAGGGTGTCGGACGTCGCTGACCCAGCCCCAGCGCTCTCCTCGCCAGCCTCGTCGGGGTAAAACCCTCAGACACCTCCGTGACCCCGCAAGAGGCGCCTTCTCGGTTCACCAAGCAGCAGCAGGACGAGGACGCCGTTAGCGGAGGCCACGCCTGAGCCGCCGCGGTGTTGTTGGCACTGACGGCCCCACCGGACCCGGCCAGCCCTCCTTCCGTGGCCCCGAGCTGAGAGCGCCGGCCTGTATTAGGGCTTCTGCCTCAAACCTGAAGTAAGGTCTCATTCCCAGTATACTCACTATATTTGGTAATTCATGCCATGGCGCTGCAATTAGGAAATTGCCCAGTACAGGGATTTGTCAGCCTTAGGCTGAAGTTGGTCGTTACTGGAATAAAAAACAATATTGCTACTCCTCTGATGTGGTATAGTTACTGGTAACACAGATCCCAGCTTGTTGGAGGTTCATCTGAAGTCTGACAGAATGAGTTTTGAGGGAATAGACTGACAGAAGATCAAGTTTGGAAGTCACCATGACTTACAGAAATACTTGTTTTACAACACAATTTATCTCATGGTTTAACCTCAGTTAGCAAACAAGCTCCCCGTTAGCAGGATGGAGGAGAGAATCAGATGATTTTATTATTCACTTTTAATTATCAACCCTGCTTTCAAGGAAGATGCAAAACAGCCCTACACTAGCTACTGTGAAGAAAACTCACTCTATTCTAACCAAAACCAGCGCAACTGCAAAATTTTCTATGGGGTAAAACTAATTTTTCCTTCCTTAAATGCAGTGTCCAGCATAAGCATGAAACAAGGTGCATGGTCTCTTTCCATTCTCATTCAGTGGAAAGCTAAATATGGCCCAGTACCCACATGTATGCCTCACCTCCTCCACTTGCTCTCTATGCCATCCAGACACAAGTCATCTTTTGCCTGGGAGCTGTACAGCCCCCTTCACATATGTTAGTGTGTCGGGACACCTTCCTAAGATGACAGGTAACTCTGCTCCTAAATCCTATCTAGCCAGTTTGCAGCATTAGAAGAGCAGCTGTTTCATAGTACCCACTGCCCCAAGCACACCATCTTGTATTTTGTTTAATCAAAAATGTATGGTGGCATGGAATATCTGAGATACCACAGCTAGTTAAGAATATTTAATAAAAGTCATTGTTAAATGTAAGATTAACAGTTTAAGCTTTGGATCTAATAAGTGTAGTGCAGCATCAGATTCTACTGTCTTTATGCATTCAACCACCATAGAAGAGATGATAAAACACTACTAAACCTTAAAAGCTCATAATCTTTTTTGAAAGAAGTGTAAGAGTAAGCACAGACACTGTTTACTTTCCTGTTGGTACCTAATGATCTGAATAGTCTGGCAAAGTCGCATTGGCCATGGCTGTAACCTTCTGTCAGGGGAGCAGATGCAGAGGTAGCCTTTGGGCCAGTAACTTAATAAGATGTCTAAATCTCATTTTGATACTTGAATCTCTCTAGAGATGCCTGTTTTACTTACGTAACCATGGATGGAGTCTCCACTGTATATAAGTGTCCTAATCCATTTCAGTGAGAAGGGTCATGCCCTTTTGTACAAAAATCATGAATGCAATTACCACAAAGCTGACTGATAAAAGCCATCCAATAACAGCTCAGCCTTAAGAGAAGAAGACTGGCAGTCTCTTTTGGTATGATTTGAAAATTTTTTGCCTTTGAGAAAGTTTTAATACTCATTTTGTATCTCATATTTAGTAAATGCATGAAGAACAAAGCAGGTTCATTCACATCAGTTTCTTATCTTTGTAAATGGGCTGCTTGCTCTGCGCAAGGCTTGGTTGGGAAATTTCCAGTCTGCTATGGAGAAAGTACAGGGCTGTTAATCCTTCAAAATTGCTTTAAAAGCTCCTCTTACTTTCCCACTTTCACCCATCCCCAGTTAACACTTAAGGCTTTTAGTAGGGGCAAGGGTCTAATGATCTCAGATCCACACATGGGGAGCAAAGAACCACTGTATTCTTCATCAGGAGCTGCTGAAGCATACTCAGTTAAAGGCATTGAATAATACGGTTTTCAGCTGTGCTAAGGATGAAAAAATGAGAATTTTCTCTCATTTATTTACTGTTGCTTCTTAGCTGTGCAAGTAATGTACAACTATGAACATGCAACATGCTGCTACAGGAGATATTTTTCTCTTCCTTGGAGAAGAATTGCAAGTTTATCAGTATGATTTCTTCCTCAATATTCATAACTTACATAAACAGATTTGAGAATTTTCCGAATTTATACTGTCATTTAAAGCATACTCTTCTGCTTTGATGTTTTCATATCACAAGCACTCAAGAGTTTAAACCATTACATTCCCAGATTTTGCTGGGAATTATCCACAGAAGAATTCTGGGGTCAGTTGTGGCTGTCACAGTCATCTGGCTCTCTGCTGGAGCTACTCTGATCCAAGCATAGTTTCCAGCACTGTTGATTTTAAGCATTACTAATTTTAGAGATTCTTTTGTTTCTCTCAGGGACTATACCACTGTCAGAGAAATAAATGACTAGATTATGATATGCCTGTATTTTTTTTTTTTGTTAGAAATAAATTGTTTCCATTGTTGCAAATTCACATCTCCTTGTCTGCTAATGTGGCTATTTTAAAAGTACTTAATTTTGGAGTTTCCTTCTGTCAGTTATATCCTGTGCCCTCTAAGTATATTCTTTGTATATTCCGTATGCTTAAATTTTGAACAATTACTGTCAATATTTGTTCCTTTAATTAGGGGCATATGTTGTGTTACTTCTGAAATGGTGGCCAGTAAAATAAACCATGTGCTCCGTCCATTTCCACTTGGAAAGACAGCGAATATGCAGCAGATGCATATTACACCTATAATACCTGTTCCATTTCCGGTTGTTCTGTAGCACTCCTTGGTGCAAAATGTGTTCAGTAATCATTGTGCACTCTAGAAAGTTTATCAGGGAAGGAGACCACACAGAACAGTTTTGCAGGTCTGTAGGGGGATTGTTAAAGAGGACAAACTGCTGCTGTCTCTATTTGAGGAGGTGTAAATAGCATCTTCACCTTTACTTACAGGTCACTGGAGAGCACATACACAGAAAATGGGACCAAGCTGACCCTCTCCAGCAACTTGACCAGGTTTTATGTTTTCTTATTTCACCTGGAAAAAAATGCATGAGAAATTATTAATCCAGCTCTGTGCATGAAGAGAAATGAAAGTATATGAAGAGTTTGTACAGGTTAAAGTTTATTTTTTTTTAAGTTTTGCAAAACTTCAGGGTAATACTAAACCAGAATTTGCTTCTTTTACCAGAGCATGCTGTACATGCCCCCAAATATTTTCTTGCATTCTTCTGCTGTGGAACCCTACCAGCTTTCCTTAGCCTTCTGCTTAAGAAAGCATCTGTTGGTTTTGTACTCAGCTATTTGTAATTATGGGTATGACTCATGAAGTGTAAAAGCACTTTTAAGATTAGTGTGAGAATAGACTCACTGTATATCTGAATAGTAAAATCAATCCACTTCTGCATTAGTGCTAGGAATACCCACCATACCTGTTTAAAAGAAAACCCTCAAAAGATAGATTTTATATGACAGCATAATTGAATGATGTGTTCTCTAATTCTGATTAGTGCTGTAAGTGGTACTTCATGATGAGAGACTGTGAATCCAGGCCAGGAAAAAATGGATTGTTTAAAACCCATTTGAGCATAAGCTTTAATTTAGGATTCCTAAAGGCTGTAGCCCTTTTTTGGCATGGAACCTAAGCTGGGACAGGAGGTGTTTCTGCTTGGATGCCTTGCATTCTGCCCTGAAAAGACAGCTTTTATACATAACTCCATAGATAATAAAAGGTGAAAATAGTGCTATACATCATATTCACAATGAAAAGTTTAATCTTTATTTTGCTGCAACACTGGGAGATAGCTGCAGCTATCTCCTATTTACTTCCTCATCTTCAAAATATGTAAAAAGATGAATTTGCTCTGTTGAATACCTTTGTCTCATGCTTTGGAGGCTGTTTTTGTGCCTGAAAACTGATGAACAAGATACAAAGCATTTTCCTTGTGCAGCAGGTATTTCTAAAGCTCTCTGCCAGAGTTGTGCAGCCTGCTGAGAAAAGGCATCTGATAACAGTGGCAGCATCTCAGGCTCACTCCCTGGATCTGAGTGCAGTCAGTTCCCCATCTTTCCAGGTTATTAGTTAGCATCCAACAGTAATTTTAAAACTTGTTGTTTTAAACTTGACACCAAACAGGTTTTAGCAAAATCAAATGTTTCTCTGTAATTAGGCTGCAGGCCCAATCTGTAGGAGACAAGAGAGTTGATGGTTTCCTGTTTGTTACACTGATCTGGCAGTGTAACAAACTTCACTTTACAGGAACAGTGTTTGCTTGGCACTATAGGTAACTCTGTTATGCTGAAAAATAGATTCTTTGATATACATTTGGAAAGCACATTTGGTAGAGTGGTTCCGTGTTTCCTTCAATTTAACTTTGCCACAAAGAGATTTACAACAAGGCTGTTCCCTGTTGCAAGACTGGAAGCAAAGTTTTTATTTTCATTCCTTCTCTCATCCATGGATAAACCCCCACATATTTTATGTTCTTGTGTGTAGCAGCCTTTTCCTACTCTGGATGAACTTAGCATGCTCTTATTTCCTTCTGTCATCAGTAGTGTGGCCCAGGATATGCTTTTCCTTTGGCAAAGCAGTCTGTTTCTTTTAGGACAAACAGTCTGCAATCAGCTTCTGACTGGTTTTTTAGCAGGAAGCTGAAGGACTACAAAAATGGAAGATTAGATAAGCACAAGGTAAGCAACCTTCATAGCCTGCAGATAGTCTAGAGGAGCAGGGACCAAAATATAAAATTGTCTTAAAAAATGACATTGCTAACCATTATGTGTGTGCTTGGATTTTTTGTTTTCTTTGTTTTATGAAGAAACATTTAATGAAAAACTGAGTGATATAGTGACTTTCTGGAAGAGTTGGTCACATGAACTAATTTTATTAAGTAACTTCTTTCTTCCAGGTATTAAAAAATCCAATTGTAAAGAAGTCTGTAGTGTTTCTGTATGGATCTTGTTAGACCTTGGCCAGTTTGAAGATATGTATAAGTAAGTACTCCATCCTGAACACTGGAACTGAAGCTTTCTTTTTCAAGTTTACCATTTTAAGTGAATTTGATCAAATAAACAAAAAGTGGCTTTGAACATCTACCAGATTTTTAGCCCTCTCCTTGTTTACTGCTTCCCCTATTGGAGCCGTATTTCCTGTCTTCAAGACATGTATTGGATGTGTTAGCTGGGAAAACACAAAGAAAATCTGTTTAGATTGCAAATTTGTGTGTTTACAACGTTCAGATTGGAGTAGGATTGTTTTGAGACTGAGTAGTCAAACATTTAGTAACTTCTTGACAGTCTTATTAGACTTTATCACCATAGTCCTGGTTTTTACAGCAAGTGCTTCCTGAAACAGTGTAAGAGCAGTGACACAAATCAGTGTCCCCCAGTGCATTGCATTTACTGTGACAGATTGCATTGCAGTGAAACATCTCTCCAGATAAAGCCTAGTTTGAACCTTCCCTACTGAAGCAAAGAAAAGAAGAAATGTTGTTATCTCAACATTTGTGCCAATTTGCCTGACTTAGCTTTGAATTTTCTGAATACAAATCACAGTAAACAGTTCAAACTGGAAATGTCAGCTCTTGGGGAAACCAGAAAACACTACATGGCTGATATCTACCCAGAATAGAAATCTAATGAAACATTTGCTACTGCACTTTCGGGCTAACTGCCTGGTGCTAGGAGAGAAGGTAGAGATGGTTTGGAGACAAAATGGGGGTTTGAGTGATGTGAAAAGGGAAGATAGAAATAATCTGGAAACCTAAGCCCAAACTGACAAATCAATTCAGACAGCTTCATCTAGTCTCTTGATAACTATGGTCATCATTTTTTTTTCCTGCAAGTTTCCTGATAAATTTTGCCTGGATGTTGTTTACTCCTCCTGTTTTCCTAGAAGTAAACACAACCCCTGAAACCCAGGATAGGAATATTGCACCAGAGGAGTCAGAACATTTAACATAGGCAATATGTAATACATGAAGGAGCTGTTTTATCTACTAGTAGGGAAGACTGTTGCAGCAGTCTGATTATGACTAATTGTTTGAGTTGCAATTAAGATCCTCAGATTAATTTCCTGAACACCAGCAATTACTCAGTATACTACAAGCTGAGCCATAAGCTGTTCTGATGGTGTTTTTTCAAAGGCCTTCCCTCTCCTTCAGATTCTTGCAACTTCACCTATCTGTAACTTTTCCCTCTTCCATTTACTTCCATTGTTTCAAGTGTCAAGTAAAGACTTTTTTCTTTTTATGAGGATTAGATGTACTCTCCCTTGAATATCTGCAGCTGGACATAATTTGGGCTGATTCTGCTACTGTAGCTGCATTATGCTGTGTCAAATCCTAAATGTCAGGGTATGTGCTTTTTTTGCTACATTTTAATTGTTGGTAGCATTCTGTGACCACTTTAGACAGGGGTAGCAGAGATGAAGAGGATATGAAATGGAAGTTTGCAGTGGTAGAGGATGCACTGGTCACTGTGTGAGGATCACATCTCCTGAAGAAGGCCACAAAGCTGCAAGGATCACAGAGTTCAAGGTGTGAACCTTGGGAGAGTACTATGGCTAACGACATATGCAAATCCTTAGGGAAGGGGGAGTTTGAAGACCAAGGAATTCAAGGTGTTAACTCTGCACGGTGAGTAGTGCACAAGAGGTTGGCATTGGTGCTTGACTATTTTGCAAGTAAAATTTTACATCCTTGTTTCATCAGCTGTGATGCTTGTTTGAGCAGTGCCAAGTCCCTCCTGGGAAGGCAGAGTTACAAGTGCCTGTAAACTGTGGAAGGATCAGAACAGCCTTTTTTCTAGTGATCTAGCTGTTTTGTTGACTCAGCTTTTAGAAAATTCTGTTCTTATAAATTTTATCCCGAGAAATGTGGGTTAAGTTGTATGTGTCGAAAGTTCAGTATAAATGTGATTTTTGTGGTGCTTTTGTTTGGAATAACTCTAGTTTAGAAAATCCTTTATTGCAGAATTTATGCAGTGGTAAAGCTGTTCCTACAAAACAGTTTACAGTAGCTGTCAATATCAGATGTTTTCTAGGCACTACATTTGCCACCTAGCAACCACAGTAGGGTAATTGTGCTGCAAGTCATCCATGTGTGCAGCCCTGTCAGATAAAGAGACTCTGCTGCAGGATTACCCACCAGTCATTAGTCATTAATGACAAGATATCTTTCTTACAGTACAAAGTGCTCTGGAGATTCCCCAGGGTGAATGCACAGGGCTTCAAAACAGCACTGCATTTTTCTGTAAAAGAAAACCTATATGGTATTCCTTATGGTGAGGTCTCCAGTCAGCAGTTATTCCCTGCAAGGCAACTTTTGTAGGAAGTATTTCCATTTTTTTCTTCCACTGCATTTCAGAATGCCAAAACTGGACATGCATATTCTTTAAAGCTTATATTAATTGCTCTAAGAAATCAGATTCACTGTGCTACGTGGAAAAACATATAACCCTTTAAATAGAATGACACATTCTTTTTTTCCCCTGTTTATTCTCTAGATGCTCTTACACTCCATCTGAATACCTGCTCTCCATTTTAGAGACCTCTTTGTGTTTTGAAGCATCTCATGTCTACTGGACTTTCCTCTGAAGCTTCTCTGCTATTACTCATTGCTGCAGCTATATTAATGATAGATATTCTGGACAGCCTAGACTGTCCAGAGTTAGACACTGTAGCTGTTCCCATTTTGGCATCTGGCCATGGCACTGGCTGAGTGCTGGAAAGAACAACATGCTGTATTGGGGCTTGTGGGATATTGCAAATTGAGTAACACGACTTACAGTGAATGCTGCTGCTGGGAGAGCAGCTGGGCAATCCCCTTAATTCCTTCAGTCTGCTGAAGAGTCAAGGACTCTATGGTGAGAATATTAGCAAGATAAACAGAGAGCAGGCAATCTGAAGGACAAGAAAAATGCTTTAAAAGCTAAAGGAGAATACAGAGCACTGGGAGGCAGTGTGAATATCACCCCAGAAACTTGTGGGGATTATCCCAAACATTACTCTTCTCCATTTTACTTGCTGTTGAAGCACTGTATGGAAAGACTGTAGCTTCAGGTGGGTTATAGGATATCAGACATGGAGGCATTCTGGGGATAGTCTTCCAGATTTAGGTACACATTTTTTTAAACAGAAAAATCGAGAAAACGTGTAGGTATTCAAACATGAAAGGTATTACTAGGGCACAGTTTAAATCTGCTCACAGTTATAACTGTGAGCAGTTTAGCTTTATATGGTGTGTGGCTTCTCTTGGAGCTTTTTATCAGATATTTGGATAGGGATGTGATTAGTGTGATTATTTGGATCTCATATTTCTATTTTATGTAGTAATGATTACTTCTATTTGCTGGAGTGTCAGTGCATAGCCAGAGTTCCTTTTCTTTACTTTAGTTCCCGTCTCTGCAGACCTGTCTGTTCCTGGCAGAAACACTTTTGTTCCAGTGTAGGCTGGTTATGTTCCCTTAAATAAGCTGACTTCTTTCCTTGCATACAATTTTGTGTGTGGAAGAAGGGTGATGTAAGTGAAATCTTTGCCTGCACAGTTTCAAAATAAAACAGGGACTTTTACATTTTCAGAAGATTAACAGCAAGATTGTGAAAGTTTTTCATGTGTTCTGGTAGAATCCCCTTTCCTATTGTATTAGAATACTGTTGGCCATGTATGCAGTTCTAGAGATTTGATTTTTTTCTTCTACTTTCCTCCAATCTAGCCTTCCACTGAAACAAAACCAAATCTACATTTGCATTCTGATTACATAATACATAGCCTAATAAAAATAAACACCACCACCTGTCACTGTCTACACAGCAGCAGCCAGTGACAGAAACTCTGGCCCACACTCATATGTTAGCTAATTTACTGTACTGAAAAGGAAAATCCTTTAGTGGAAGTCGTGAGAGGGTATTCCAGTGAAAACCACATTTAAAACTAGCTAGTATAAACCCGTTTTTTCTTTCTGTCTTTTTTTCCCCCTCCTTTTCCCCTTTCCTTAACCAAAAACTTTGCTCTGACTTTGTGAGGCTAAGATAATGGTGGCCATGCAAACAGTAGAAAGAATTCAAAGCTTGTTTGACTGAGGAGCAGTGGGTTTTCACTCACAGTTTTGTACTGTCTAGGTCACTGCTTGTGGCCCAGTTTTGTTCAGCTAGAGGTGATGAACATGATACTTCTTCTGATGGCATGTGCAGTGCTCTCTAAATCCCAGTTGCCAACTGAAACCTTGGAGCTATGTTTAAGTAAAGGTACAACAAAGAGATTCCTTAGCAGCATGGAAGAGTCAACTTGAAACACAGCTGCACTTACTATGCAGCCAGCCATCCTAGCCTGGTATACACAGAAACTTTATACACCTTTGTCAAATGTTTCAATTAGAATTTTTTTTGTGAAAATGAAACTCTTTTGTAGGAAGAAGCTTGCTCCTACTCTATTGCATTCTTTTCAGGGCAGACTAAACATATTTGTGTTCTAAATGAGTTTTTTTACCCTCTTTAATTTCCAAGTTCTAAAGGGACTTTGTCATGCCAATGTATTTAAGGCATTTTCACTCTTTGTAGATAGTACATTTGCCCTTCCTCCCAGTTTTTGCATCACCTCTCCCTTCCAATATTCAGAGAAGTGCCTATTAAAAAAAAGGGAAAGAGCTGTAATTAGGACACCAAATTACTAGATACACTTAACAGCAGAATTAGAGATCAAGAACTTGGCACCTTAAATCCATCTTGGCTTAGCTTTCTTGGTAGTTGCTGAATCAGCTTAGGGCACAGCTCTAAAATTCAATCAGCAACCTAATTATTATATATGGGAAATTTTGTTTGGCTTTTCAATTGGTGTTCCCTCACAAAGACCCATCTCTTCTGGAAAATACCTTATAAAACACCCACATTTTCTGCTGTTGTTGTGTTCTCTATGAACAATTCACTTGTGAGCTAAAGGAGTCACATGGACTGTACCAATGGCTGGAATCATCACAACTTTGCAAAGCAATGCTGGCAGAACTCTTCAAAAGGTCTTCAAATGCTCATTTCTCCTCACAGCATGAAAGACTGCATGATGTGACCCATTCAAATAAGATGATAACTGGGTTTTTTACATAACATAACAGAAATTTCCAACTTCCACGTCCTGTAACAGTGAGCTTGCCTCTACCTTGTGCCAAGTGTTAAAAGTGTCCAAGCTTCTCTGTGAAAAACTTTAGTGATTTGCTGCTACAGGAACTTGAAATAACCCAGCTATTGCCAGCTATGTGTGCATCACCAGAGTGTGGGGTGGTGACACGCAGAACAAGGAGGTGTGAGAGGAGAACATATCACACACAGGAGTAAGGGCAGTGACTGGAGTTCCCTTTGGGAATCACTTTTCAAAACAGACCAAGTCATGTCTTCAACAGTGGCAAGCCCTTGGCCATAATCATTAGGTGGAATTAAGCTACAGGATAGGTGCATGGTTTTGACCCTCCAGGTACGTTCTGAGTCTCCTCTGGCTGGAGGGACTGTAACAGAATGCACTTTGTTTTGACTATAGTGGGAGAAGCCTCCAATATCCCTGTTAAAAGTACTGGGTTGATTCCTGCTGACCTCTCTATAGGCAGGCATCATATATATATATATATGATTCCCAGTCTTTGAGCTTTATTGAATGTTCTAGGTCTTAAATTTCCACCTAAAAATAGGTTGCAGCAGCACAGTTTATGGAGACACATAAAATCTCTTGAAGACACAGATTACCATAACACTTTCCCCCCAGTTTTTTTTTGTTTGTTTTTTTTTTTTAATGTGCTAAACTTACAGCAGTTTTAGCTAGTTGACATCTTGGCTTTTTAACAAGAGTTTAAGAAAATGTTAATCAAACTATCATGTTCTAATGAATCATTAGTCTCTCTAGACTAGACAGAAAAGATTACTACAGGATCTCTGATTTTTCTCGAAATGGGACTGGAGCTCCATGGTATTACTTGCTATAGAAAGTGTTTAGATGCATAATGAATCTCTTTGTATGTTACCATGTGTTAGTTTATTCAGACTTCTGCTTTGCTAGGTTAAGCAACACAGCTAATGAGTTTTCTCTGTGATTAAACATGGAAAGGTTCAAAAGCAGTAACTTAAATAATGAAAAATGCATGCATTTTCGTTTAGAATGAGACTGATGCCATGGTTGTCAGAAGTAGGAAGAGTGAATTAGAATTACATGGGAAGGAACTCAGACTTTTCCATAGTTATCAATTAGACTGGCTAGTTGCATAAGTAATTCTTTGTATGCATATTATTAATGAATAGATAAACACTTTTCTAGTGCTTCTCTTAGATGTGTCACATGCCAGCTAGGTTTAAAAAAAATAAAAAACAAAACAAAACAAAAAAACAACAAACAAACAAACAAACCCAAACAACCCCACAACATTCTACCATAGAGTTCAAAGAGGGCTTTACTAACTCAAGACTCAGATTCAGGTCATAGTGTAGAACCCTCACTTCAGTTATTATTGCACACATTCATATGAATGAAATGGATTGACTGTATAATTCTAAGGACCCCAACCCTCTTCATTTTTGGAGCTGCTGAGCTCTCTTAGCTCCACAGGCAGCCACTGGGGTCTCTGTGTGCTCAAATCTTCTAGAAATCCACTCCACTGCAATATAATTCTAAACCAGAATACATCCCTGTTCTATATGACATCAGACACAAGATTCCAGTTGTTTGGCCTCAAGTAGAAGAGTAGACACAAAACTGTCCCAGCCATTGTCCCTTTTTACGTCTTCAAAGCAAGTTATTTTTCTTCTCTAACATGGAGCATAAAAATAACACTGAACTCTCTCATATGCTACTAAAAAGAGTGAGAGAGAAGATAAAATTTATGGAAAGTAATTGGCTCCATAGGAAATGCATGCCTTGATTCTTACAGTATGACAGGTCTGAATGCTTTCACAATTGGGAAAACAAACACCAACATATGGAGGAAAAAAAGTTAAAAAACAAGATAGTATTTTGTGGAGGGGAGGGAAATGCAACTTACTATTTTCTTTTCACCACAGTTGTTTAAACAAAATGGAAACACAAAGAAACTGTGACATTTGTATATTTCTAAAATGTGCAATAGGATTCAAAGTGAATAGTGTCAGATTACTATCATGGGGAATGAACTTGTGTGCTGCTGTGCCTCACAGATATGGTAGACTGCTGACATCAAATGAAGAAACACAGCAAAAATAAAGCACTTATGTGCTGGATGGAAAATGATTAATTTATGACTCTGCAGCTTTGAACATCCTGACTCTCTTTGAACTGTCAGTTTTCAAAATGCTTTCCAGAGTATCTCTTTTATTTATCCTCTCTGCACTGAGCAGAGTGTGGAAGTGCTTTCCCTTTTCCCTGAAACATGCATCTGATTGGAGGTGTGCAAACCAAAGAGAAGCAAAACTTTTTGAAAGAGTCTGGACCAGCCTGGGAAATGCCACAAGGGCACTTCAGACACTTCTGCAACCTCTTCATCCTGATAAGCCACAGAAGAAAAGCCAGTTCAGGAGCTTTAAATTCAAACTTTTCAATCTGTCTTTCTCTTCATGTAAATAATTGCTTCTTGTCACTTCTACCCAGTAGTCTGGATTTACCTGCACAGCCAGTTCAAATTAAGTGTATAGGTCTTAAGCACCTTATTTCAAAATAACCTAGATAGTGGAACAATGCAGAGACACTATCTTCCATATGATGACAAGCAAAATTATTTTTTCTCATAATTTGATATCTACGTAACAACATGACAGATTTCAGAAAATTTGTAGAGTTTGGACTTGGTTTAGATTGAATGTCTTTTCAGATGGAAGCAGCAGAACAGGATGTTTTAGGGTATCCTCAGTGACATAATGTAGCAGACAGTCAGTGGGTTTAAGCCTTTGCCAGATAGAAAGCTGAAGTTTGAAGCCTTGTTGCCCTGCAGGCAGTGGGATGCAGTGTTGGCTCTGTCTGGAAAACCTTCTCTCCTTGCACTTTGCCCTGAGCTCTGTGCACTCTGCACTGAGTGCATGGCAAGGGCTGGGAACCAAGCACGTCACCAGTACAGCGCAAACCCTTCATTTTTATTAATCTTACTTACCGTGATCCTTTAGAAGAATGCAAAACAGCAGGGTATAATGGACTCGATAGGTTTCCAGAAGTCTGCTAATACATTTCAAAGAGTGAGTATTACAGTTATTATTTTGACAGATGTTTCCTTGTTTCACCTAGACTAACCATTCAATTGCTGATTTTTAAAGATTCTCAAGTTAATAATGTGCTGACAACCTCAAGGGAGGAAGTGAGAGTTGTGCTTTCTTTTTCTTTGACAGGGAAATGGTGAAGGTTGACATACTGGCAGTTCAATATGGCACATGTTCTGGCTATATATTGCTGCTTATTTCTGTTTTTCCTTTGCATGCCTCTGTAACTCTGTATACTTGCCCAGCAAGTACACAAACACCAACCTTCTCAATAACACTGCAGTTATTAGTAAGCATTTAACTGATTTGGCTCCCTCTTTAGAAGTGAAATACATGTTTATGTGCATATTTGGAGGTTTGAACAAGAGTTCAAACCATCAGCTATCGCTGAAGTGAGGTGGAAAGGGAGAAGGAAAATCTGGTTTGGGATTCTGTTCAAAAGCAGGTCTTGTTTAATCTAATATTAACTTCTTTGTACCAAAAATTTATAGCAGGGTTATTTTGTCCTGCTAAATAGTGTTATTTTCTGTTTTTCTCGTGGCTTCAGAAGGTCCACATGTGAATCTTAAATGCTATAAACTCACAGCTGCCCCCAACTTCTTCTTGAAGGCAGGAGGCAACCGAGGATGATGAGAAGAGAAAGATCAGCATAATAGGCAGTGATGTGGGTGCAACAGCAGCAACTATATAGACTGGCTGTGTTTGAAAACCACATGGTAGAATTTTAAGTAAATGTTTGACAGTATTCCATTGAAGAATTTTTAAAGAATCCTGTCTGTTCATGATAAACATAAGGAAGGAAACAGCAGGCTGCAGAGGTGAACAGCAGAACTTGCTCAACAGCTCAATATGAACAAACAGCAGATCAGCTCTAGGAGCACATCAATAGAGAGTATGACCTGAAAATAAGGCAGGGGTAGATTAGGAAAGGTTTTGGAGAATGAAAGTATGAGAATCAAAAAAGGATCTTTCAGGCAGGTTTTGATTGAATCATTTAAAAACTACCAGAGTAAAAAGTGTTATTGAAGGAAGTCAGTAGCATAAAGATTATACCCATAATATATTAGGGGAAAAACAAAAGTAAAGAAAAATTCATTGAATAAATTAAGACCACTATGCATGGGAGGTTTTTATAATGCTGCTACAAGGGACAAGGAAAAGAAAGTGGGAGAAATGAAAACATTTGGAGCAAGGTGATTTCAGTGTCGTGGGTTTATCAGAAGGAGCTGAATAGTGAGATAACTGCACATCAGTACAGCCTACAGAAACTCTGGAAGCTCCTGTAGCAACAAAATAACAGCTAGAAGCAATTTAAAATTAAATTGATTGCACGGGAAAAAAAATCAATGCACAGAAGTCAGTACAGAAGAAGGACTGAGTTGTGAGGGGAAAAAAATATACACATTCCTCTAGACCTCATTAATCAATTTCCTTTTTTGAATTGTACACATAAAATATTGTGCAGTTTTCTCTGGGGCTGTACTAGTGCTTGCTGAAGGGGATAAAGGCAGCATCTGGGCTTGAATATCCAAGCACTTGTGGTGGTGTATAAGGGAATATTGAGAAAAACTTGTTTACTAGTATTTCATCTCCCTTTCCCATTACCTTTTTTCCCTCAGGAAGTAAGTCAGTGTAAGTTTGACCTTTCTCCTCAGTGACTGGTTACAGCCAGTCCACCACGGGAGTTGGATTGCCTTCATAATTTCCTGCTGAACAATACCTGGGGATCTGATTACCATGTATCCAAACCAATCTGATTAACATGTATCAAAATTAGAAATTTTGAATGATAAACTAATAATGGTCAATACAAAAGCATTCACTGCCAACAACTATAATATTATCTTTGAAACCAGAAGAATTTCCTCAAGATTTAAATTCACTAATGACTTCTTTCTGCTGATCCATCTGGATTCAGTTCGTCATGATCAAAGCTCTCTGGGTAAAAAGAGAATGAAAAATGAAGAGAAACAAACAAACACTTTTTCTTTCCAGAAATCTGATCTATGTATCTAATTTGTTTAATGTATCCTTCAAAAATGTTTATAGGCTTTTCTCATTCCCCTCTGTAGACTTTTTACGGTGAAGGATTTTTCTGTCCTTATTAAAATAACAGCAAATTTATTTAAAAAAATAGGAAAGTCTTCATGAGGAGCAGATTTGTCTGCTGGAAAGCTGAAAAGCAGCTGTTTTGCATCATCATCAGGCAGAAATTTATTGTATGAGTGTATGAGCAGCGAAGTCTTGGCTAGAAAAATATACTATGTCAGAGTATCTGTTATTTCTGGTCTGAGTCTTCTAAGAGTGTAGGATTTCTCTGGACACTTCCTCTACACTGAGGGAGGGTGATGAGATGCTCCTCTTTTAAATAATGCTGTTCACTGGTTTGATTAGGTTTCTGCTTTCTTTAATTTGGATTATAGCAGACACTGTAGAAACTGCATGCTTGGATCAGAGAGGGTGAAGCAATGAAGATTTCACATCCATGTGGGTGGTTATGCAGAATTTTGGCTGCTGGTCCCAGTGAGCTGGGGAAGGTGTTTGTGCAAAGACACTGCCAGGATCCCCCAAACAAACACAAAGAATACAAAAGCACGTGGCATTAGCTCTACATTCCATGTGCTTCACTAAGAAATTCTGAGCTCAAACTGCTCAGGTCAGTCCCTATGTGCAGCAGGAGTCAGGTTTTGAAAAGTCCAGGGAAAATGATTTTCCAAAGCGACTGATGATTTGGGTACCTCTGTTTCCAGAACTGAATGTGATGTACCTAAAAGACACTCATCTTTCAGCATGGCGTTCCTAGTCCCTGGCCACAAGCATTTGGGAATTATGGGATTGTCTCATCACCAATTCCTTGCTGAAGGGCTGCCAATGAGCAGGGAGCATCTTGGATACATCCATCAACTCTGCTTCTGGCAAGAGAGAGGGAGCTCCAGGCAGGGTCACTGCAGAAGCCTGTGTGGCCCACAAAGATGTCGATATCACACCTGTATTTCAGAGGATGCTTTCCTGAGGACGTGTGTCGTGGTTCCCTTGGGTCCATTGAGATCAGCCATCCCCTCCCAAGTTCCTGTGCACCCACAGCTTCCTCACTGGTGAGGACGTACAAGAATAGAAAAGATTGCTCCTGGTGTAATGTTAGAGAACAGCGTGATCCTTCCTTGGGCCTGAAATAAAAGTGAAAGTAGGTCACTTCTCTTCATTTGGATAGGTACTTGTTGGCACATTATCCAATTAAATTATTCTCTTATTAAATATTTCCAGAAATTGTGACCTAAATGGGTCTCGTTCATAGATAACTAGTAAAAAACCCTTCCTTTTGATGTATCCAAGAGATGTTTTAACTTGGGTCTCTTATAAGTGTGGCAAATGGCAAGGAAACCCCCTTCCCTTCTGCTGGAGGCATCGCTCTTGGCTCTTGTCTAACACTGAGCCACAAGTGTTCTGATTTTGCTCCTAACAAAATCTCTGTGTGACCATCCATGAATTTAGTTGAAATCAGGTGGTCCATCAGTTTTGCCCTTTCCCGAGTTACTGTGAAGTGTTAGTAAACTGTTATGTTTATTTGCATTCAAATTAGAAATGTGCAAAACACTGTAAAAATATACTGAATGCTTATTTTTAAAGTTTCAGATTAAAAGTACAAAGTATAGGTTTACTGGTTTTGTCTTGTCAATCCACCAACACTAACAGATGCATGAAATTCCTACTGCTTTACAGTAATTTCAGTGAACATGCATCTGGTGTTTCTTGTCTATATTAAGAATATCTTGAAACTCAAATGCTGATTTTGTAGGTATCATGAGGTAACATGCTTTTATGACCACATAATCACCACTATGACCACATAAAATGTGAATAATCTAAATTGTTGTAAGCTTCAGAACACTCCTATTCCATAATGACCAGCAGATCTGAATAAATGTATTATATTGATCAGCTCTTTATTACAATCCTACCTACAGGAATTAAAACCCAGGGTGAATAGAGGAAAAATGTCACCCAAACAGATGTGAAGTTCAGTCCTGAGCGAAGTAGATTCATATTGGTAAAATATTCTGCCTTTTAATGCATCATTTAATTTGTTTTTAAGCCAATTTCACTTCAGTTTTTCAGACTGTTTGGTGCAAGAAGGGAACTGGTTTGGACTAGGAATCCAATAAATATTGAGCTGTGTTGTTCTAATGTGCTTTCTGGTTGTAGTCCATCTACCCTACACACAGATAGTAGGTCAAGCTACATTGGCTCTACGAATATAGATCCTGTGTTCAATAGACCTTCATGCACTCAGGCAATGGAGATGTTTTTAATTAAAACATACAGTGATTCAAATCTAAGATAAACTAGTAAAATAAAATGCAAATTTCAAACAGTTCTGTAGTTCTGTTAGTTCTTCTTTCAAGAATGTATTTTAATTCCACCTTTTACAGGGTTATGACTTTGCCTTTTTGAACAACATATCTCAAAGATTAACTCTTTTTCCCTTTCCTCTCTTGTGTATAATATTTCATTCCAAATGTACTGAGAAGTCCAGATCAAAAAGAACTTCTAGGAGATCTAAAATTCTGTAATTTACAGAAAAAGAACTACTTCATTTCTAATGCTTAGATCTACCTCTCCTGTCATATTATCCTTCAGTTGTAAAGATTTATTTTGCCTGGACCAGTTCCAAATTAAACCTTAATGCTGCAGTCTCAACAGATGCTGATATTTTCAAATAAAAATGATTCATTTGTATTCTTAGAGAGCATCTATCTCTAGATTTAATATCTAAGTTTATAAATTTGGAAGAAAGACTGTCTTGTGATGATAAGTTTCTTAAATATTGCACTGGATCTGACAATTGATTTGCAGAGTACAGCTTTTGGCCATTCAGGTCAGGTCAGAACTGTAAATACAATCTGCACTAATACAGCGGAAGAGCAGATCTGAAATGTTATTAATCACTCTGTGACTGAAGACAGTCATCACTACCCTTAAACTTGATGGAGGGGAGGGAAGGGTGGCAGAAAGGATGGGGAAAGAACAACACGGAGTCTATTGCTAGCATTGTCCATGTGACACAGGAAAAAGTCTGATTTTTCCATAAGATTCCTGGAAAATTTGGACTTGGCCAGTGTAAAAGAATTAGCTTTCCTGTGAAGGGCATTACTTGCCAGACTAACCTTAAAATATGTAGCAAACCCAAAAGAAATTAAAAAAAAAAAAAGTGTGGAAGAAAAAAATACTTAATTTTTTAAATTTTTCTACAGAACATTTTTAAGCCTGCTGTATGTCACTTTCACCTTTCAATGACTGGGATAATAAAGCTATTTTTATTCTCTTCCCTCTCCTCATCCACTGCCTAAAATATCCCAGCCAGCAGAATGGATTAGCATTTTCTGCTCCATAGAACTTGATAAGAAAGCATTCGGTCTGCAGAATGTGCTGAGAACTTGCCTGGCCCTGCTTTACAGGAATCAGAAGTTTAGGACCAAGGATTAGGCAGTAGAATCAAACTATATTTGTTCTATTTTTGCCATGCTACAAAGGAGTCTAGAGTCTGTTAAACCAAGGAGAAAGTTTGCCATATATTTTTGATGCTATCACTGTGTAGTTTGCTTTCCGTGGAAAGTAACTTTCGGTGGAAAGTACCACTGCACTTTATTGTGCCTAAAGGGACAATATCTTCATCTGCTGCTTTCTATTTATGGCATGGCTGAGGGCAGCCCTTTAAACCACTTGCCAAATTGTTTCTAAAGATCACAAAAGACTTGCACAGCTTGTTGAAATTTCATTTATGAGTTTCTAATTTTTTGAGATGTGGAAAGAAAATTAAAAATTGAGTCCACTGTATTATATCTTCAGCTAAATAGCTTTTTTGGGTAGATTTTCAACATTTTTTCCATTTAAAACATTTTAAAAGTATCTTTTCATTTGATTGAAAAGTATCTTTTCATTTGAATGAAAATTAGTTTTCAAATGGTGTGCATAGTTTCATCATCATCATATGCATTGCTTTTAAAAAGTTACCTTCTCAGGACGTGCCCCCTGTAATAGTGCTTCAGGTGCAAATGCTGCCCCAATGGACTTTGGAACTTGCCGAGGTATATCCAGGATGGGCCTCTGCTTGAGTGCCTGTGGCATTCAAACTATGAAGTGTTTGGAGGCTGTTTTGGGACATGGTGTAATCAGTATGCCTGTAGTACAGATAAATGCACATTGGTTTGGAAAGCCTCATCTCCAGTCTGACTGTCCAAGATCAGGGTGAAGACATCTTGAACTTCAGATTTCTGACAAAACTTTTATAAATTATGAGTAGATATCAGAAGTGCTGGTGCATTATGGTATCAACATTTGAAATATTTTTGCATCCAAACCATCATAGCCAGTTTATTGTGCATAAAGTATAAATATGAAGAATCTTGAAATAAAAGTATTGATATAAATTTACTCCTCAGATAATATGAAGAACCACAGCTCATTTAATGCAAGAGAGAAAAAGTGATTGGTAGTTCTTTATGGCTCCCAAATGGCAGCTAATTTCAGCTGATGGGCAAAGCATATGAAAGTATGCTTCCCCTTTTGAAGAGGATAACCCTCACACTCACAGCTGGAAATTACTATATTTTGGCATTGCTTTGTTTCAGTGAATAAGCTTTTATAGGAATGCAACAGATCAAATCACAATGAACAACTCTAAATTAGACACTTTGTACTACTACACTGAACATGTAATTACAAATAATAGCTCTGCTGCTGTTTGGATTCCTCTCAGATAAAGTGCATGTGCACACATTGTCATGGGATAATTACATATAACATTGTAAATGCCCAGCTGCTCAAGCGATATTCTTCCATTTTCTGGGTCTGTTTCTCCTCCATCTCCACCAAAAATTAAGTTTACCTGTGGTAGAAGCATGTTATGCATCATCAGTATATAGCCAGTGCCCCTTTGGCCATCTTGTACTGTGGAGAATATATTTCACTGGTTTGGTTTAATCCACTACTCTGTGGAGAAAAATGTAAAGCCAGAACAAAAATAGCATTTGCCTTTGAATAAAATTCTTACACTTCCTTTGTATATTGAAAACTGCATTCAGGCTGGGTAAAACAATTATCTTAGTTTCTTCCTAATTATCTTGAACTGATTTCAAGAGTTTTTAATTTAAAGTATAGTTGCTTTTCTTCATCTTTTTAAGTTTCCTTGTTCCACTCCTAGAGGGAGATTTTCTGTACTCAACAAGCCTTAAGAAACTATTGCCAAAATCTGATTGTTGAAGATAAACAGTAAATGGCAGTGTGTGTAGCTGCAGCCTGCAGTGCCCTGTGAGCCCAGGCTGGTGTGTTTGTGCTCAACTCACAGAGTGATGAGTCAGGAACAGAATTGTCTCTTTGACCCAAAGACTAGATTATTTTTTCATTCTCTATCCTGCCTATTTTTGCTGTCTGTCACTAGCCCCAATGGCTGGAGGGTATATCATCACAATGGCTCAAACCCAAGTGCTGATGTTAATTCTCAGCACTTTTAAAATCTTCTGCCTCCTGAGTTTGTCACTTCTTCCTATATTTGCCTCAACATTCTGGAGTACTGCACAGATCATGAGGCATATAGGTAGCTGCCTCCTGTAGGCAAGACAAAGCTTATCTTGTGCTGGCAAGTCTGATATAGGCTATAGCTGTAGATTTGGCTCTTGTCCTCAAGAGAAGGAATCCTGAGTAGTTTAGTGGCAATGAAATAATTTCTGAAGCATGAGAAACTAGCAGCTGATGTAGTACAATAAGGTCTATGCTTACAAGACTTTGCTAATTTCTTTAGGATTGCATTAGCATTCTGTTCTATATATTTTGGTGGTTTTCAATGTGTGAGGACTTCCACCTGACAGGTACTGAAAAGGCTTTGTCAGAATAAAACCAAATGAAAGGGGAAAGAGGGGAAGCTCTGTCAACTTCACCCGTACTTAGTATGAAGCTTCTAAAGCTCCTTGCTTGGCAAGAAATTTTTAAAAACTCCACAAACATAAGGATAAGATGGTATCTAAATACATCAAAAAACTAAGTGCAGGGGATGAAAGCTCATTAGTTTTTTCAGAGTGTTTTGAGGGAATTCTGAGGCAGGCTGTCTCTAATACCATCTCTTCAGCATCCAGCTGAAGATCTGAGCAGTTGTGCAGGAGCTTCTCAGGGAGAGGGCCTGGGAGCTGCAAGACCCCATTTCCCAGCCTCTCTTTCCAATAGGTAGCAAAGATTGAGGCCTAATTTAGTGCACATTGTCATTGAACTAAACTTCTGTTTTAGTAGTGATTTCAGTGGAGCAAAACAAGGCCCTTGCAGTTCTAACTGCAGTTATAATATATGGAAATGGAATAGATACAGCTGAGGGCAAAATTAATTCCAGTATTTGGAGAGAGGGAGAAAGTTGTACATTTGCAATTATGAGGAACCAAAAATATTTTGAATTAGTCACAGGACATTCAATGTCTTAATAGCACAATTTAAGACTCTAACATAAATAAACTCTGCTTGTTCAGAAATTTGTATGCAAGACAGCAGTAAATAGGCTGAGCTAGCAATCCTGTAGAAATATTTGCATTCTCACTGGTTTCAAAGGATTGGTCTTCTAGAATTATGTGCTTGTAATAAACCACTATTGAAGGCTGAATTGGAAAAATAAAGTAGATTATTTCACTGCTGACACAGGACTAGTTGTATATCCAAAACTCAACATCTACTTTCCGTAATTGCATCAAGTATCACTGCTTCAGTAAGAAAGGTATAGAGAAGTCTGGCATTTTGAGCAAACCCTTAACAGGATTCAATGGCTGATTTCTGCTTTTGTCATACATTTTCAAGCACAAGATGCAAGAAATACTTCTGAATTCAAAAGTACCCTTATCAGAAGAGAGCTGTGTTTGTTCTATTCATCACACAGTTCTTGTGTAAGGGGAAAACTCATGCTGCAGTTTTGTGGAGCTGCAAACGCAATGATTTGAGAAAAATATTCCCAGCATAGAGACTTTCTTGCACAGAACTGATGTTTATTTATTTACTTTTATGATTTTGTATATATTCAAAATTTCTGTAATTTTGAAATAGCTTGAAGCTATTTCTCCAATTTTTCAATCACAATCTGTACATTTAGGCACTAATGCTTAATTGAGCATCTTGTGGTGGTACTTTAGTGATTTAAATGACTGCACACAGATTGTCAGCATGCTGCAATTGCTTTGAAATTCACTTCCCATAAATGTTTTGCTAAATAGAGTTCTTGGTCTTGCATCTGTATTCAAAGGGCATAGAGTCTCCCTATAGTCTGTGACATAGAACTCCAGCTGAACAGTCACAGTCACAGAATTATTTAAAAATTATTATTTGAGCAATCCATTATATGATGGAGCACAAAATAGGATCAGACCAAGAACTGAATGTGTAGTTCCCCAGTGTCCTGAAAGCCCTTACTAACAGCAATTAGAAACTCTGGCAGCAGCAAATTGCAAATGTGATTAACCTTACATGGAAACAATTTTATTAAACTAAAGATCTGATTAGCAACTGAATTGCACAATGCAGATTTTCCAGCAGGGGTTACAATACTACCAGAGCCTACAATTTAATGCTGATATGAGTTAATTTGTTTCTTTGCATAAGTGCTGTGCTAAAGAAATTTGTTTTAAACCAGAAATGTCTATCCTTAAATAATTCCTAGTGGATCTATTGTTGCTAGTCAGTGGGCTGTGTTGGAAATTACTTAAAGAGTATTAGGGAAAAAAGGGAGGATATCAACTCATTCCCACTGATTGGCATCTTTTGCTTTCTGGGGTAGGTATAGCAATAGATATTGCTGCCTCCCTTCCACTCTCTGTAGTGATATTACAAAATGTCCACAGTTTATTTCCAGTATCTTTCCTTCCACATTGCCCAGCAGAATTAGGGAACAGTCCCTGTTTGAAAGCTGTAAGAAATTCTGAGGTCATGTACAATACTGTTCCATAAATTCCTTGCCTGTTTTTTTAAAGCTGCTTTTACATTCAGAACTACCCAGCCAAGTTGTGACAAACAGAGGGAGATAGAGTATCTTAGCCAATGTCTAGTGCAGTCATGGCTTTTATCTGTTCAGTTTGCATATTAGGCTTCTCCAGAGAACTGATGACACACCAGGAATCAAATTCTTATGTAAGAATCCCCACAGATCTAAACCCATCATGCTCAGTTTTATGGAAGCAGGGAATGAAGGCACAGCTCATGGACAGGGGAACACCACAGTCTATGCATAAAAAACAGTAAGAGGAGACCACCTTCATTTGTAATTTCTAGGGATGTTATTCCTTAAGTCTTCTTCCTATAGTCATATTCTGTACAGTTGAAGAAGAGCTCTACAAGTAAAAGATTTTACCATAAATTGACACATCCTCACTTTTCCTATAGCATTTGGCCAGTTTTCTGTGGAGTTTAGGTAGCACAGCATACCAGTCTTTATGAATGTATGTGTGAGGGTGGAAGCAAAGTCCTGTTTAGCATTTCATGTAGGAAGTGAAATGTTTCTGCAATCCATCAGCAAAATAAAATGTATGTGCCTTTTGATACTTCAAGGCTTGTTATCACAGTGTAGTGATGTAGATTTTGACATACACTGAGCTTTTCTTGTAGGGAATCCAATTTTTGTTTTGTGTTTGGGTGAGAGTAGTTCATTCCTTCCAGAGGAATGAATGGAGCACTGTGTGTGTGGTGTGGGGATGTCCAATCCTCACTTATGAGACTTCTGGCATTGTAACAGCCCCTTTTGTGAGGGGAACAATGTTTCTCTTCCACTGCTTTCCCAATTCCCTGGGCAGTGCTGCAGTCCATGCAGTCCTTCTGCCACTGCTGCCATGTGTCTGCTGCCTCTCCACTCCCCAGCATTTTCTATGGGAAAGGAATTTTGTTCCTCATTCAGAAAGCTGGGAATGCAGCTCATTAGAATCTTGGCAGCATGAATGAAGCTTGCCATTTAACATCAGATCTCATTATGGCTCAACAGAAGATATAAATTGTCAGATAGGGAGCAAACCCAGTACATTATGGATTTAGTAGTCTCTTTTCCCCCTCTCTATTTTAATATGCTTTTGGGATATGAAATAGAAGAGCTTAAACCTCTCACTGAAGTGTTTTTGAAAGTGATCTCATTTCTTCTAGATCTCCAACATTACTGTGCTGCCCTCTTTTTGCCAGAGAATCCAAAGGCCTTAAGGAAATTAAGTGCTACAGATATGATGCAAGAGTTGCTGAATGGCAACTCCCCTAACTCATTTCCCTTAAGGAGAAATGAGTTGTGTTTATATGTTTTCCTTCAGTTCCCAGAGAGTGTCTCCAGGACACCACATAAAGGATGCCACACTTCCTGCCAATTCTGGGGTGAAATTCTTTGAGCCTTAAGGAATGTGCACAATCCTCCTGTCAAAATCCTGTGCACATTCTGGAAAAAGGTGCAATTTGCTCACTTCTCAATTTATAATCCTGTCTAGTGTGTTACTGATGAATTCCTTTGATTTTGAATGATTCCAGATTACAGTTTTAGGCCTGTTTTACACCTCTGTGTGATGTCATCCCTACTCACATACTCCCATTCCTTTAGTCAGACCTGCTGCTGTACTTCTTTTCTAAAAGCACAAATTCTCTGTATATATAACTATAACTATAACAACTATAACTATAACTATAACTATATATGTATATACTGCAGTTACAGTTGGGGAAAATGCTTTGTTGGCTTCTGTGTAGTACTTTTTCCTGATGAAAGCTAAGAAGACTGCAGTTGGGTGGTAAGGTATTGTTAGCAGCAGAAGATTCTTATGGTACAAACATTCATTCTCTCCCTCAATCCATGCAGATCTCTGGGACAGTCTGGCCCTCATTCCCCAACAATTCCTGCCTGTGGTGAGGGGAAGGCACCTGCTGCCTTGCATGAGTTCTGAAAGGGTAAGGACACGAGAGGGGGAAACAGAGCAGGTCTTTTTGGCACTCCTTTGGTCTTTAAAGCCTTGCCGATGGAAATCTGCAGTAATACTGTCAGCACTAGGAGAGCGTCATTTACATTGATGCAATCAGGCACAATCTTTCTCTTCATTCCCAAAATGAAGGAATGAGGAGAGAAAAGAATCCTTACACAATCTGCTATGACCATTGCAAAGGCACTGGTACAAGGAAGAAGGTACTCACTATCCCTTTTAGCCTCTGTTGTAGCCAGTTCACTGAGTTTGAAGTTAATACGAAGAAACAAAATCAGAATCAAGTAAAAACCAAAACCATGGTGAAAACTAGCAAGTTGAGGTTATATTATTGAGAGAGAAAAAGAGAGAGGAGCTTTATCCCCACTGTTCAAGTTGCAGGTACGGCTATGTCATCTATATATAGATTTTAATTTCCTGTTAACTGTGTCCATTTCTGCAATACCTTCTATTTTAACAGGTATTCTTCTGCAATTATGCTGTAAATGAGTCTCTGTACTCATGTCATCCATACTTACATGTGTAAAGCTCCACTTTCACAGTAAATTGAAATACTGAATGTCTGTGAGTCAAGTGACACAGCTTTACTAGATGTGTTTAAGCCAGTGTTGTCAGAAAAACTGGAAGATCTTTTAATGAAAAACCACCAGTTATTATTTTAGTTATTACAAGGAATAAGCTGTTCACACTTGTTCAGCTTGTAATTTTTGAGCATTTAGAGTACCAGAAGGTGTATTGACATCTATAGCTTAGAATAAATAGAATTTTGAAATTACTCAAATCAAACTGAAATTAATTTTTTAAGAGTCTGAAGCAGCTTTTAAGGTTTAATTATGAGTATCTGCAGTAGCTGAGCTGCAATGAGACAATCTGTAGAAATTAAATTAATATCATTGAAGTGATTTCCACTGAATTAACTAGATTGAATATGATTAATTTTAATGTAAACTGCAGTTTAGACTCTGTAGCTTTCCTGTGTGAGCGAGGCCTCAGAACTGAAAGTACACCAGAATGCAATCTCACCCAGCCCAGCACATTCACTTGTTTTTAAATTGCATCTTTCTTCTCATAGGATGAGAAGGTGCTAAAGAAGTGCCAAGTCACAACACAAGACCCGTGGTTAAGTCGTCTCTACAGTCTGGCAGGAATGAAACTGGCAGTGTCATCCCTCTCCCTTTGTTTCTTTGCAAACACACTCCGGTTTTCCCTGAAGCAGACTGTGCTCTGAGCCTAAGGCTGGGTGTGCTCTCTTCAGGGCACTTTGCACCTGTGTTTTGTTGGAGCACAGACTTCAAGTATTTTCCAAACCTGCCAGTTATTAATACAGTAAGTTGTGACTGCAAATAATGCCACTGCTATAGAAAAGTGTGGCTTCCCTCCTTTATTAAACAAAACACAGAAGAACAGAGTTTGTTAAAGGAAATAATAAATTACAAAGCCAAGCACTTGCTAAAGGATGCTGTCTCTGGGTTACTGTTTTGTGCAGTTTGGGTGACTCTATTAACAGTTCAGATGCCTTAGATGCCTGAAATTAGGTGAGATGAATAGGGATCTAAACCAGTTTTAGCTAATTACCTGATTTGCTATGGCTTCTGCAGCTAATAACGCATAAAAATAACCATAGCAAAGATAGAGGCTCCAACGAATAAGCCAATGATTAAGGTTTAATTCAAATAAAGCGTCACTACCATTTTCCCTGCATGCTGGATTGTTGCCTGAGGTCCAAGTGTTGGTGCAGCGTGAGCACTGCAGCCAAGTTCTGTACTGTCAGCACTAATTGCTGTGGAAGGGGAATGAACAGTGAGTTCTGCCTGAACAGGTACTTGAACTGAATGAGAAGGGGAACAGAGCCCTGCCATTACCATGAGTTCTCTTAGTAGGTAACTACTAGTGCTTTATACAAGTGCACGTACTTACAGCAGAACTCTGTCAATACAGTGGTGGTTGTTGTGTGAATGGGGACTGACACCATAAAAGCTTCAACCTTTTTATGACAAGCTTAAGTAATTCCTCTAATCTAAAAAGTACACCCAGCCAGTAATGCAGCCTTGTGATTTCATCATGTGCCATGCTGCCCAGCTATTTTGGGCAGAATCAAAAATGTTTGCAGGCCACAAATACAATGTGTGTTTATACAAATAACCTGATCATTAAAAAAAAAATAATTCTATAAGACTTAAATTGATTTCATTAGTCTACGGTCCAGGCTGTAGTGCTATCATCTGTTTTTGTTAGAGCATCACTAAAAAAGCCATGCTAATAATTCCTCTTAGTCACCAAGCATTTAGTAGAGTGGATAGGTTATTAGAAGGGGTTATTTTAGCTATTTAGGCTTGGGTGCTGGGTTTGGAAGTGTAGCTCTCTTCTGATTTCAAACATTTTGTCGGGCTATTTTGTCGAGTATTAGTGTTCTCTAACTCCTGTGTTCATAAAATGCATATGAAAATGTTAATTTTATGACTAAACATCTGGAAAGGGTAAGGTATTAACCTGTATACAACCAGCCTAGTTGCATGAAACAGAGAGGTGTACGAGATGTCTCTGTGGTGTTCTTTCTAGTTTTTGTATTTGACAGTATCAGCTGAATGCTATGGCTGTGAAAAGAGAAAACTCTTCAGGGCTTTGAAGTTATTTTTAAAAATTTTGTCAAGTTTTTCTAATACCAAGCAAACTTAGTAGCAGATGTTGCTTTTCTAGTCTAATACATTTTTGTCACTACTGATGGCAGCAGAGATTCCTCAGGTATGTTGCTTTCAGTGAGGTAGGGACAAAGGACAGGATCTGATAGCCCTGCTGTAGGGTTGACTCATCCACAATCCTGGAGATTTCTGCCCTGGGATTTGCTAGCACAGCTCGTTCAATCCGATGTTGTCTTCTGTGGGAGGAAAGCAATGCAGGGTCTGAAATATAACATATTAACTATAAGGTATTCAGAGGAAAGACTGAACTTGCCAATGTTTTGTTAAATTTCAAAGAGTCTGTGGCTCTCTGGAATTTTTAAGTTTAAAGAGGCTTTTAATACATTAAACTAGTTTTCACATTATGGAAGGGTTTAAATATTATTTAAAACATTCCTGAGCAATTATGTCCTAGATACAAACTCCCCAGTTCTCTCCTTACATGTAAGCTCAGCAAAGCTTAGTATGTTGTGGTCTTTCTGGCTGCAAGGCATTATCTAGGCATGTTTGATGGGGAATTACATGCCCTAGAAAGAAAATTAATACAGATATCTGCTTTCAACTCCTAAATTTTCTACCTACTTCTTTCTGTGATTAAAAAGCACATATTTTAATATATGCAGTCCTAACACTTAGAATTACACAGTCCATTTTTTTATCACATCCAGGACTTCAATAACTCAATTCATGGGAGAGTGGGAACATTTGTCTTATCTCTTCCAGATGAGCTGGAGCAGAGTAAATAGGCTGTATACAGCTTTGAAAAAGCAGCTTGTTTCAAAGGAATCCTTTCAGCTGCAAGCCATTATGTCATCCCCTCTGAAGAGCTGCCCAGACTGGGAGCGCAGCTCTGGGAGAGCTCAGAGTGCTTGTCCTGAGGCTGGCTGGACAGACTCCAGTATTTGGCTATAGCTGGGGATGCTGGGTGAGTGGCATATTTCCACTGGAGCTGCAGGTGAGAAGCAGAGTTGTTAGTGATGCTGGCAAGGTGGCTATGAAAAAAAATGTATTTATATTGCATCCTTTAAGAATCCAAGGTGTTTTTATGCAGCCATTCTTTGTGTCAGTACTACCAAAGTTCCATAGAATGCTGTGTTCTCATGACTCAAAATAGGTCTCCTACACTCATCTGTTTGAGGGCTCACCACTGGAGTATAAAGCTGGCTTATATTAAGATTTGTGATGAAATGTTACTTCTATTACTTTTGATACATGGGCTTCATCCACTTTGATCACTGTGCCGTGGTTTTGGTAAACATCTATCTGTGTGTGATATACAAATTCTTTCCTAAACTGTAAAATCTGCAGAAGCAAACTTAAGTATTTTTCACCCCTACATTTCTTAACCCTTTCTTGTATCTCTTTGAGTAAAACTTGCTTTTTTTTCCATGAACATCTTTTTTCATCTTCTTTTTAACTGGTGATTTCTCTGTCATCTACTACTGTTATGTGGTACAGCCATAATAATTTTAAGGTTCAAAACATTGGCAAGCTTTTTTCTTTTGGACAAAAGTTTAGGTTATGAGAATGTGTATTTTTAGTATCTCTTTACAATGAAGTTTCTCCAAATTGCTGTGTCTGTGGGTGTGATGTCCCAGATTACCCTACAGATTTCTAAAGGGAAAGAAGGAGGAAGATATTTGTATGTGGTTTCAGGAGAATCTAAAGAAAAGATTAATAAACTGAGATTGAATGCCCTTGGTAGACAACTGTGCACTATCATGCTTAAACCCACTTGTGACTATGTTACATTCCCCTTCAAACTATTTATTTTTTATCTACTGTAGATTAACCACTGAATTAATGTTCACTTATATGCTAATCAAGAGAAAAGCAAGGCTATAAATTAGCACTGAGATTAGATATGGTCAAGCAGCATTCTGAATTACTCAGAAGCATCTGATGAGCTTCAGCCACTTTGGAGGATAACATTCTGTGTTACTGGCACTCTTGAATGCCTTTATGTGTTTACTTTATATATATATATTATTTCATGCTCTTAAAGCAGGTTTTGAACTTTGGTGTATTTACTGTCGCTGAGAGAAGATTGGGGAGCTGTCAGAGTAATTACTTTGCAGGAGCTGCACAGTAATTTTCTGCAAATAGGTTCTTTAACTTGCAACCTGTGAAAATCCTGTTGACAGCAGGAATCCTTGAAAGCATGAATTCTCTTTAGAACACGCATTTAATGGTTTGAAGAAACAACAGTACCTTGTGTAGCTCCAGGCAGGCCCTGTGTAGTGGAAACAGAAGATTGGTGCTGTGAGATGAAGCAGAAGAAGGCTGCAGGGCCAGAGGCCATCTCTCCTGTGGGTGCCACAGCCAGCCAGGGCTGTGTCCCTGGGAATGGAGGCCAGGGAAGAGCTGCTGTGATTCCAGAGGTGGGATGGCATGGGAAGCACAAGGTGGAAGAGACAGATGACTGGAGAAGCTGGAGTTGATGAAAGGTCTTGTCAGAAGCAGGAGTAATATCTCATGGATAGTGAAAGCACTGAAGTGGAATTAGGTTCACTTTTATTGCCATACTCTAATTATTAATAGCTGCTATACACTTGTGTCTGATTAATAAAGGAGCTAAAGGGAAAGAGGGTGATGGTAGTTCTGCCATCCTGGTGCAGATGGAAAGAAGGAAAACATACAGGAGAGTTCACATATAGGGAATAGCTTGAAACATCTGGAATTAATGTATTTGTAAAAGTTTAAAATATTAAAAAGGAGCATGGATGATATGGAAGAGAACAATGTTTTGCAGCAAGGTAGTTGATGTGGGTAGCTGTAAATTGCTCTTGCTGCTGTGGGAAAACATAGATCCCATTCAACTTGGAAAGGATGGAGAAATTGATTTTAAGAGTAATGTGTGTAGTAAAGAAATAGTTGCAGGAATCCAATGAAATACTGTCTGTCCTAATAAATCATTGCTGTATATAGGTAGTATTTTGTTTGTCTTTCTTTTGGAAGTTACATTTCAAATGCATAAATAACTGCAAGTTGCTGTTATAAAATGAACTTTTGCCCTTTCCTGGGGCTTTTTTTTTTTGTGAGTCTGAAAAACCTGGATCTTGAGTAAAGGAATCTCATTTTCCACATAAGCAGAAGCATCAGTTCTAAGAAAACTCTTTGCTAGAAAGTGGAGCTGTATTTAAAACAGGGCAAGGAGCTGTGTGCTGCCTGTGTGCAGCACTGCCATTGTTTGGCAATTCACAGGGAAAAAAATAGGCAAGAGAATCTGCACCCATGTATATATGCTGCTGGTCCATAATCATTAGTAGTGATTTTTCTTCAACAGAGACAAGAAATCTGTTTACATTATATTACTTAATAAATACATCTAATGTGACAGACTTGAAGGTGGTGTTGTTTTTTGTTTTGTTTTTGGGCTTTTTTCTTTTGGAGAAGAAGGTATAAAAGTGCTCAGTTAGCTTTGCAACCCAGGCTGCAGATGCATCTGTCCTGCTTGCAGTCTTGCAGAGAGCTAACAGTATTTACTGCTGCATACACAAGGACTGGACACACTGGCTTCTTTGGGCTGCGTGACCTTGCAGCCAGAGTAGCAAAATGTCACAGATCCTGTATAGCTGCCTGTCAGGGACACTGTATGCTTGTGTACTGGACACAGGTTCCAGTCTAATGAGAGGATGAGAGCCAGCATTCCAGGCTCTGGAGCTAAGCAGAGCTCACTTTTCATTGTGGAATAAGTAGTAGAAGTATTTTTTTTCAGCTGTTGTTCTTTCTGGCAGCAATGTGATCACTTGGCTCTTTTACAGAGATGGCTCCTTCTGTTCCTCACCCCGTGGTCTGGCATACAGTAACTAAACCTTCAGCACCAGCATGTTGCAGCAGGAGTGTACTCTGACATATGCCATGGAAGGTAACAAATGATGCATAGTCCATACAAGGGTGTACAAGAAACTACCAGAATGACAGCAAACATCTCAAAAGCTATTTCTGAGGCCCTCCTTATCAGACAAAGGCAGTCCTGTTTCATAACAACTCGGAGAGACAGGAGAGAAGGAGGGTGCTATTTTAATTAATATAATCCTCAACCAGGATGTTTTAATATGTATCTTAACATGCTTTGTACAGCCTCTCTTTGTATGGGATAAGCAAATGACTTACTGCTGCTCCATTTGCCTTGTACAGAAGGTAAACATGTATTGTGAGAAAAGAGAACACGGATACCTTGCTGACTTGAGTATTTGCACAGGTGAAAGGTGTACCTTTACCATTTGTCAGCCTTGTCAAAGGCTGCTGCAGCACAGGTGTTTAAGTACCTCTTGTCTGCTTCTCTTACTCTGTGGATATTGCCTGTGGACCATTCTAAAGTCACAGGGAAATCCTGCCATGGATTGTGCTGGTACATTCTTGTGAAGTCTGAAGCTACACAAAGGTCTCCCAGGTACATCCATGCAGGGCAGCAGCCTCAGGGAATCCCCAGGGAGGACCTGCCATACACTTCCCACATTTAGCAGCATGCTTTGTCCAGGATCTTTCACCCCCTTCTCTTAGTGCTGATGTCATACTTCTCTTGTGAGCTTAAGCAATCTTCTGGGGGCTTAGACCCTAGCAGCACTCTGCCCTTTCATTTAAAAGGACATCCAATGCTGTGTAGCACATAAATGAATGAAAGTCCTAAAAGCTGATGCTCAAGTCCTTTTGGTAGGATTCTAATATAGACTGTCCTAGTAAGGTGCTGTAGCTCTATTTTTTTGCACTATTGTATTTCTCAGATACAAATTTTATCTAACTCAAGCAATAAAAGATGGCATGATGATTTCTAATTGTTACCTGGGAGGCCTAGTTGCATTATCCTGCAAATTCAAATAGGGCAGCTTTAACTAGTATATCCTGCAGTTTCCAGGGAATCATTTCTATTTCCCAGTTTGCTTTTGCACAGCTGCTGAAAGAGCAGAATTGCAACTGCAGCATTGTCAGTTACAATCTGGCAGGGTTGTTATCACCCATCCAGCTTTCCCTGTATAATTGGGAATTCAGTGCCACTCTTGCTGAAGAAAGTTGAAGTTTTTTGAGCTTCACCAAGATTTCCTAAGTGCTTCAGATAACCACAGCTAAAAGTATCCAGTGTGCCTGTACAGAAGCAAAGACAAGCAGGTTTTCCTCTTTTTTCAGGTCAGTGCTCCCCAGAATAACAACGTATGGTTGAACACACAACCTCAGTTCCAGAAGGATGATATTGCAGTTTAAATGTTGGATGTTGAATTCTAGCCTCAAATAAACAAATTCTAGCCTCCACATAGGGTTTGAACTGGAATAAAAGCAGTATTTTCCTCTATGCCTTGCATTCAGAACCTGAAAATTGATTAATTACTATAATAAAAAGATAAGCTTTAATTTCTTAGAATGCTTATTGTAGAGCACTGAGAACAAAAATTAAATGTGTCAATAGGAGTTTAACTAATTTGCCCATTTTAATTCCATTTTCTTGGGTATATGTCACATTCATAACTAATCTGAAAAATATCGACAGGCTGACATTTAATTAAAAAGCATGTCACATTCCTCTGCATGGGGAAATTAGATGCTGATTTCACACTGATTTAACATTGCTCTTCTAGGCTGCTCTTGCAGCTGACATTTGTGTCTTTCCTCTGGGTATCCAAACCCAGTGTCTGAACTAATCAGCAACAGCAGAACATTGAATGGTTTGGGCATTCTGGAACAAAGTATACATATTCCAACTCAGAAATAAATTAATAGGAAATGTATTAATAGTATCATATACAGTTAGTGGTCCACACCTACTGATTTATAGAAGATAAAATAAAATGCATGGTTTGCTAGACCAACTTTTAATCTAATTTTTCAGGTTCTCAGGATAGGCAGCATACTGATACTATTGCCAACAGTCTCTAGTAACTTCATGGAGCAGTATAACTTCAAATAAGATGGAATACCACAGAGAATATTGTGAGCCTGAGTAAAAGATTTTTCTGATGGAGATTTCCATTACACACTGTGTAAATCTCTCTGGGATTGAAATGGAGAGGGGACATTATACAGACATGTAGCTCCCTCTTTAGAGCTGGAATAATTAATGCAGATTATATTTTTTTATGTGTGTATGTAATATAGGTGTTAGGGAGAATTGGGGGCAGGGTGAGTTTTTTGGGTTTTATTATTTTTAATGAACAATTTGTATAACTTCTACCTCTGCACCTGGGTGATTTTTAAATTGACTTTTTTTTACTCTCTGTTTTGTCATCAAACAGTAATAAATAATGGACTGTCTATTAAATTTGATCAAAACACAATCCCGTAATAATCAGCTGCAACAGAAAAAATTGTGTTCTGTTCATATTGATTCACCTCATCTTGCAACTGTGGATTTTTTTTTTTGCTTTCCCATGTTATTTGCTGGAGGTCACCTTTGTGGGCTCTGAGTAACAGCAATTAATCTCATTTTGTCAGTGGCAGCTCTGTGCAGTGGAATTGGAATTACTTTGTTACAGAGCAATTCAGTAAAGGAAGTAGGAAACTGAAATTGGGTACTCAGACTATCAATGTTTAACCCATCAGCTGCCCCCTCACCCAGGTTTCTTATTCTCAAGGATTTAGGGGGTTCAGGTGTTTTCCCCAAGCCTGTAAGCAGACCTGGTGCATGCTTAGGAGCACTTCGTAGTTGGAATAAAGCACAGGAGTGCAAAGTAGGAACTGGAGGAGTTATTGTATGCAATTGTATTTCTTCACTGTCAAAAAGAGAGTCTGGTTTACCTTGTGTGAAATGAAATTTAGCCCCAAGTTTCCACAGCCTCTTTAGTTTAAATGTTACAAAGAAAATGCCTCTAGTGCATATCTGTTTCTCTTACTGCACTTCTGAGCACTTTCACAAGTTCTGTTGAGCTGTTAACCTTAAAAAAAATTTATTCTAAGTGTCATTTCCACCTCACACCCACTACTAGCCAGTTCACAGCTCAGAGCACTGCCTGTTCACTGGTCCATTGTAACTTCTGAGTGTCTCTGTGCTGAGCTGAGAAATGCCCTTGTTGGCATTATTTGAAATCTCCTTTCACTCTCAACATTCTGATCATCCAGGTGATTTCTGCTCAAAACTTCAGCTGTGGCAGGTGGAGGAAGCAGCACTGACATGAAACAACCCTTGCCCTGCAGCACACGGGAGATTCTCTGCTCTTTTCTGTGGAATGATCAAGAGCAAACAGAAATATGATGCCAGCATTAGAAAGAGACCTTGTTTTGTGGAAGCAATATTGTACTTATTGCACCTGTTGTATTTGCTGCACTTCTAGTTCTACGGATTTTAGTAACTTCATGTACCCATTGCTAAAATATCTCCTGAGTGACACCTCAAACCCCTTGTTGGCCTTCTGAGACTTCTAACACAGTTGCCCATTGTAGCATGAATTTTTCACTCCCTTGGAAGTTTGCCTACAGGACACAAACACCTTTCAGTTTTCTGAAGAGCCACCAAGGGGCAGCTTCCTTCACACTGCTTGAAAGCAGATGGGTAGGAAAACCTGCCCAGTTGTCTTGGTTTAGGCTCCAGTTTGCAGTGACAAAAAGGTCAGTCTGAAGGGGGGAAAAACAAACATTGAGGGATTTTATTTTTAATCTGAACAGACCTGCAAGGGCTCTGAGAATTTGATGCCTTTCAGTTATCAGGTATGTAAGGATAAATTCTTCTAGACTGTTATTAGCTTTATCTTCCTATGAAGCAGTGTTGCCTTCACTCTGAGTTTTTCAGGTTCGGTCAGTCCTTTAGACCCTCAGCCCTTTCCACTCTTGCCTGCTTCTCCTAGGCAGTAGGCTGGTAAAAAGCAGATATTCAGTAAGGTTGTAATATTTCCCCCTGCAATGCCTTTGCCTCTTATGTGTGACTTAACTTGGTTCCAGACACCTGAAATCTCAAAGAGAAAAACTAGTTCCCCTGGATGACATTTTCTGTGTTGCATCTGAACAGAAGTCTGCTTATCTCTGAGGCAAGCAGATTTTTGGATTATATAAGCAAACCAAGAAAATAATTACCGACATGTTTTCTTCTGTGCTTGCCTAGCAGGATAAAGAAATTAAGAAAGATAATTACCATGAAGGTTTTTTGCCCCACAGATGTTACAAAGCACATTTCTGTGTCAGTCCCTTCTGGATACAGTGCCTGCCATCTTGTGGACAAGTCACACTACATCTGAATCCTTGAGACAAATATGTAAGGACCATAATACTTTGTGCGTGTGATAAAATTGCTTAGTTATTTCTAGCTCAATGCAAAAAATCTATCTTCTTGGGCTCTTATTTTTCAGTTGAAGTTACTTGAGTTTGCTTGGTTCCCTTGCTTTTGAGGATGCTTGATTTCCTCTGCTCCACTTTAACCAGCTATAAAACTATAAAATGTAAAATTCTCTGCCATTTTCTGTTTAATTGAGTTTAAATCAATGATGTAAAATGTTCATTTGGGAACCAATCAGAAGTAATTCTGAGAAATCTGTCAAAGCAGCATAATTGCTACATGCCAATGATATGGAGAAAATAATTTAGCAATTCCCTTGCTTCAAATCTGAAAACAAAAATGCTCTTCTTATTACAGACATAAACAACTTGTACAAATATTTTAATTTGAAATTAAGATATCAATATTCTTTATTGACCTATACTAGCTTGATTCTTTCTTGGTAGAATGCAAGTGACAACTCTTACGTCATTCTTTAGTGAGTGAAAAATCCTTTCCAAATGCATTAAAGATTCATTTTATGTTGGAGGCTCTAATCCTCCCAGTATTTGTCAAAATATTATGCTTGCTGAATGAGATAATTTCCTTTTTTGAACGTCCTTTGGAGACAGCCCACTGCCTGTTTTTTTCAAATTTATGGTAAATGTTCCCAAAACCAAGTATGTAAAAGTTTTAAAAAAATTGTTACAAAGGTGATGTTTTTGCTGTTACATTGAAAGCGCATTTCTAACAAGAAACAGCTTCAGCTGTTGGTCTGACTTAAAATCTAATTTGGACTCAATTTTTTTGTTTAAAATAAAAAAGACTGTAATTAAAATTTAATTTAATTAATAAAAGCTAGTGGACGAATTGTCACTCTTGTCACTCCCATCTGATTAAAGAAACATTAAGGTTCATAGTGCTGGTAGCTGTGTCTGCCCTGCAGGTGGTCAGAGCCATTCCTGGCTTTAGGGCAGATGTTCCAATTGCTCCTGTAGAGATACTGGAAAGGTGGCTGATTACCAAGCTCTCCCACCACCCAGGTGTAACAGAATTAGTGCCACAGAGGTGACAGCTCCTTATAATAGATTTGTGAGGCAGCTCTGGAGTGCTGAAAGCTATCAAGGAAGTGGCAAAGCAGCTGGGTCAGAAACACAAATGAGAGTAACATAAACTGCTCAGAGAACTGATGACTTACTAAACAATCGTCTGGGACTAAACCCAAGTGTTGCAAGTGTTTGAAGGTTCTAAAATAGCTGTCTCTAATGACAATTAATGAGGTCGTGCACAATGTGACAATCATAAGGAACTGTGTTTGCTGACCAGTGCTGGATAGTTATTTATAAGCTGGACTAAACTGAGCCATAAATTTGCAGAGAGCAGTTTATTTTTAGTTACTGTAGATTCTGTTGTGATTGTGTCACAGAACACATGATTTTGCTGCAAGGCAAATTCAAGAGGAGCTGTGCATACGATCAAGACTTACAGAATCTCTGCAGCCAGCAGATCAGCCAGCTCTCACCAGCCTACCTGAGGCTTTCTAGTTCACTTATCTTTACTAGTCTTTGTAAGCATATTCAATTGTTTACTGATTGCTTTGTTCAACATAAAGGACTGGTCTGAAAAGACAAAAGTTTCATTTCAAACGAGGAGTGTCCTAAACATTTGGCATCCAGTGTAACAAGCCACTCGAGGCTGCATGCAAATTTGGAGAAGTGTTTTCTTACTGTGTAGCAATGGCTGATGAGATTGCATTTCCCCTTGATTAGTCATCTGTTTGGTAAATGGCTGTTCATGCTTGCATTGCTGTTGCTGTTTTAGCTCTGTAGCTATGACATTTGTGCCCAGATGATAAACTTCCTGGCTTGCTGCTTCCTACAGACAACCCAGTATCAAGTGACAAGATATGACATATAGGTCTGAGTTTCTGAAACAGAAACTGACCCCTTTGGAGCTGAGACTTGAGAGATTCACTGAAATGGCTTCAATGAAGGCAATCCTGCCAGAGGTGGGGAACTGAAATGTTAAACATGATGTCAAAGCTATCCTTAAATCATGTAACCTAAGTAAAAAAAACCCTAGTAATTATAAACCAATACATAATTCAATATCAATAACTCATAAAGTGAGAGAAGCATAAGAAAATAAATGCTTATTGGAATCTAGCTTTGCACATAATGTGTGAGTGATGCTAGAAACAGACTTTAAGAGAAGGGGGTATTTGAGGCCCGAAGGAAGGCCTTATTGGATAGCTATGAATTTGTAGTAATATAGTCTCAATCTTTATACATGTTTGTGTATTTCTTGCCTATATCCCAACTAGATTACAATAATTCTGGTGTCCAGATGACAGCTGTGGGAATATTCTGTCAGAATTATACACAAGAGAATAGTGTGTCATTCCTTACTCACTTTAGATCCACAGAGTTGGATCAAAGCACTTAATGAAAATATGCCTGGCTGCTGCCTCAAGCAAAATAGCAGGAAGCTTCACTGTAAAATGTAGATCAGTGATTTCAGTGTCAGATACAAGAGCTGGCAAGGCTGATTTATGCCAAGATTATACCACAGCTTGGCCAAACAGGCCAATAATAATAGGCCAATAATGCAGGTCAGGCATTATTCTGGAGGAAGGGTAAGAAGTTAGGATTTTTGCACCACTTCATTCAGCAATGACATCAGAGCAGTGGAAATCATGTTTCAGTTCTGCCTACAGGAAAAATAATCAGGCAGCTTTATTTTTAAAATCACATCCTTCCTGTAACCTGTCAAGGGAGTAGGAAGATGAATTTAAAGGGTAAATGGTTGGAGAATCATAATTTTTTTCTCTCTATTTTGTCATGTCATTAATAGATAATCCATCAAATAATGGATGACTTAATCAGGACAGACCTGCTGTTTTTAAAGGTGAAGCTTTTCTATCATAACCATTTCTTTTTGGTTGTTTATACTAGGGAGAAGCATTACTGGCAGTGAGTGGTTATTCTCCTCATAATTCTTTACATGAAGTGCCAAGTGTTCTGAGAAGAAGAAATCTATCATTACCTCTTTTGACATCACACTTCTGTCTCACTCTCTAGGGGCCATAATATGATTTACATACTTAAATATTTTGCTGTATGTGTTTTGCAGTCTGGCAGCTGTTATCAGTTGTTATGATGATCAAATAACACTATGGGAGTTGGTAATTAAGAAGGAAGCAATACTAGAAGGACAGCAAAGTACTAATATTTAAGTTTAGATTAATTTCACAATTCTGTCAATCAATTGCATTCCTGGGGGATCATTTGCAATTTTAGACTAGATACACTGCTTCTTTTTAATTTGATAAATCCATTAATATTCCAATCTTTCACAAGCATATTAACAAGCATACTACCAACTTTTGCAGATGAGATAAATGGCTCAGGAAAGTGCTCACCAGAGAGCACTGGGCAGATGTGTCTGAGTGGCTGTTGTGAAGGGTATTTATCTTCACTAAGTAGTTTCTGAAAGGGAGGATGTATATGTAGTCTATCTATTCTCTTTTTTTTTTTTCTTCTTTTATTTTCTTTTTCCCCTGCTCCCTCTAGCACAGAATTTATTTAGGGATAGTCTAAGTTGAAGTTATTAACTCCCAAATGAACACTGCAAAGCCTCTATTACAGCCTTTTTTTTTTTTTTTTTTTTTAAGCCAAGTGTGGAAACCAGCATTCAAGGGAACGCACCTCCTGGCAGCTTTCACCCCGGGCTCTGCTCTCATTCACACAAGCAAACTGCACCACACTTTCCCATTAATTTGGCACCTCTAATGTCAGGCTGTTTGACAACAGCACGTGTTGGTAGAGTTTGTTATATTGAACAGAGCTCACCCAAGCAGAAACAATACAGCAGTGTGACCCAGGCCTGCCTCTGCAAGCTGCGAATGACTGAGTTGTTAGCTCTGAAGTATTTTTGAAGTGATCAGGAGTTTTGCAGTAATAATACAGGAGAGGAAATATATTATGGCTGTGCTTAGTTTTCATTATTGCAGAAAGTTTTATGTGCACTCATTCAGAAGCAGCCTAGAGGATAAAACTGTATTGTCTGCATAGTAAAATCAGAAAGTGCTGAAGTTACCAGAGAGTGGGTCTGGAAGCTTATGAAACCCTTAAACTCTGAGCTCAGCAAAACCCCTAAGCTCAAGTGGTTCCTGTAGCTATTGCTTCTCTGCCCCACAGGGTTGGAGACGACCATGTGGAAGTTAAAATTAATTTATCCTGCACCAGTATCACCAGTGCTTTGAGGACACCTCAGCAATGTGAACATGCATTTGACACTGAAGTGTGGGATCTTGTTGTCATCTTTGAGGCTTCTCATGTGAACTTCAACACTTGTATCATTGTACTAACTGTTAAAATTTTGTTGGAGTTTTTGTTCTGTTTGCTTAGCAACTTGAATCAGCCATTGCAGCAGCAAAGAAGAAAATGAACATACTTTCAGATTATTTGGCTTAATGTATCACCTTGCTTCTCTTTAAATCTGTGTTCGTACATTGATTATTGCTCTGAAACTGCATTCTGGTACAACTCCATAAGTATCTAGTATGCTGAAATGATCAAAAGTCATAGAAATTCTTATGTAGCTTCAACAAATCAATATATGCAAAATTACATACACACATAAAAAATATTTATTTGTACGCGTGCCAGTCCTGTGATTTCCAGGCAGGAGAAATTACAGGCGAGATTAAGGTTTACTTATTTTACACATGTTATTGAGAACATATTATAGTATGTAAAATATGGCTAACAGGCTTTTAAATGTACATCAATTTTTGAACTTCATTTAGCTTCTTTTACAGAAGCCTACTGCTGCAAAAGCAAAGGCTAGTAAATCCAGCATGCAATTATTTTTAGGGCTAAACTGACATCTGCTGGTGTTCTGCAATAGCATGTGTGCAATCAGTGTGATGACAAAACATCCACTATTCTTTGTACATTAACACGGTGCTGTTAGCAGCCCTGGTGATGACAGTAAAGCAGAGAGAAGCTGAACAGTGAATAGAGTAGGTGGGACTGCTGATCACAGTGTGCCAGGGGACTTGGGGATGGAGCAGAGCTCTCATTGTTATATCCTGCTGCATTTGTGTGTCAGGCTTCTGGAACTGCCATGGGACCCTTTTTTCTTACGATTTTTTAAAAACTAGCTATGTTTATAATCTTCAGGCACACAGCTTATGGGGAAGCAGGGCGGGGAGGGGGGAGATAAAAAGCTGTATCAGTTTCTAGCCACATTTCCTCATGGCACTGCCGTGTCCCCACCCAGTCACCTGCTCTGCTGCAGGAAGAGAACTTCTGTGGGTGCCAATGTGAAGGCAGCAGCTTCAGGGAAGCTGTGTGGGCTTCCTGGGGCTTAACCCACGTAGGTGTTGGGCTGCAGCTCTGTTCCATTAGACTATGAAATTTGGCACAAAATAACCCCACTTGTGTTGGAGATCAGAGGGGCTGAATGCAGCTGGACTTAATTTCTGGTTATTATCGATTTGGCACTGTAGTCTGGTTGTGTTTAATAAGAACATCCACAATCAGAGATTCACAAATAGTGCTACTTATTGAAGCAACAAGAATACAGATTTGGAATTGCTCTTGATAAATGCTGTTACTGCATTAGCACCAGCCAATGGTTAATTACGCTGTTAGCTTCAAGCTAAATTAAAAATTCAGCTTTTCATTACACTTAACTTCATAGTTAATCAAGCTTAGTTTCACCCAGATATGGTCTGACACAGAGGCACAAAACTTACTAAAGAGGCATCTCTCCCTTGGGGTTAAGAGAGGAGCAAAACCATCCCCTTGTCTATGAAATGGGGTCATATTCTCATCTTCTTCATGGAGGGTTCCAAATATCAGTTTTTTATTTTCAGATAAACGGAGGTGAGACTGTAATCAAACGTAATTGGTTACCTGTCACTTCCATCTTAGTGGAGAGGAAGGCACTTTCTCAGTTGCATGTTGGTGTATGTTTCATATATAAATGAGGGATAATGAGGATTTTGGTTACTTTTGGTCAGGCTGAGTTAGGATTAATGGTTAAATCAAAGTCAGAACAGAAGCATGATACTTGAGTATTGCTTCCTCATCCACTCAGCTGAGGCAGCAGTAAAGGCCATCCAGTCTTTTCTTGATCATCCTTACTCCCATCAACATTTTACAATTGCACATCGTCATCATAGAACAGTGTGGGTTGGAAGGGACCTTTAAATATCATTTAGTCCAAGGCTCCTGCAATGAGCAGAGACATCTTCCAGTAGACCAGGTTGCTCAGAGCCCTGTCCAACCCAGCCTTGAATGTTTCTGGGGGCATCCACCACCTCTCTGAGCAAACTGTGACAATGGTTTACCACCCACATTGTAAAAGCCTCCTTTTTTATATCTAATCTAATCTAAATCGACCCCTCCTTCAGTCTAAAACCATCATATCTTTTCCTGTTGCACCAGGCCCTGCTGAAGTTTGTCTCCAATTTTCTTACAGGCCTCCTTCAAGTACTGAAAGGAACAGTAAGGTCACTCTGAAGCCTTCTCTTCTCCAGACTGAACAACTCCGGCTCTCTCAGCCTGTCTACATAGCAGAGGTGCTGCAGCCCTTGGCAAATCTTCATGGCCACCTCTGGACTTACTTCAGCAGCTCCACGCCCTTGTTATGCTGGGGGCCACAGACCTGGAGGCAGCCCTGTGGGTGGAGTTTCATGTGAGTGGAGCAGAGAGACAGAATCCTGTTCCTCAGGCTGCAGGCCACACATCTCCTCACAGGACCAGATTTCTACTTCTAATACAGCCTGCTGTGTGTGAATAAGGGGGCTGAGGTCCTGTCTCCATATAAATGTGTGAGCACACTCTCTGCTTTGCTAAGGCACTGGGCTGAGAGCCCTAAACTTTAGTGCAGACACCATGAAGTGCTTAAGCCTTACTCAGGTGTAATATAAGCAAGCACCTCAACTCGTCCGTTCCCAACCAGCCTCATCAATTCTCCACAGCAAACCTGCCAATTTTCCCCAAGCTTGTCACTGAGAATCAGGAATAAAACTCCTTAACACCAAGGTAGTGTTAAGAAGCAGGACATTACTTTTTATGGTGCCTGATGGACAGGGTAACTCTGCCTAAGGTGCACACTTGGCTCAAGGTGGTACAAGTATTTATTAGCAAGGATATACCTATTCCTCAGAAAAGTGTTACAGTTTGTCACTTTAGGTAGCCACAGAGCCCATTGCCTGTATTAGGCCGATTTGTTCCACTGACCACTACACAACGTTCCATTCATTGTGACTTATGTGTAATTTTCCACCTGCTCACAAGTGCTGTGGTGACCTGGCCAGCCACAGACTGGCTAAAGCTGATGTTTCTTTCACCCAGTGCCATCCAGCAAAAGGACTGGAAAGGCAGAATTAGCAGATGGTGAGCAGGGTGAGAAGGAGGACAGATAGTGAGAGGAAATACACTCACATACCAGTAAATGGATTCCAACTGCCTATTTAGACATTTGGTGGAAACAGTAGTAGGGCAAAAAGGAGAAATGTTACTGGGGTCCCCAAGGAAGAGCACAAGCCAGCCTAGACTAGACACAAACAACACATAAGAGCATGGCAGCTGGAGTAAGAAGGCTTTCAGTTGAAGGTCATGCCTTATTTCACCCTGGGAGATGTGTTCAGTCATGGCTTCTCTCTTCTGTGGCTCCTAAGCTGCTCAGAGCCACCTAGGAAAGGGGATTTAGTTAGTAAGAGAACAATTATTCCATCTTTGGTTAATCCAGGACACCAAAGCTCAAATTACTCAGGTTCTGCTCCTGAGAAAAATAATATATAATGTGATTTCTTGATAATGGTGTAAATTCATTCACCTCTAAGTCTAGTTCTAATCTCAGTACTGATGAATCACACTCCACATTCCTCTCCCTGTTCCCCCCAAATCGGAGGACTGGAGTATTCATGCCCTCAATACTCTTAACATCTGAAGACATCCCCAAGCACCCATACTTGCAGGTGATTCAGTAGATTACTGTGACTGCAGAGCTTCATGTTGGCTTTATCATCACTTTCGGTAAGAGCTCCTTTCATCCTATAAAACCTGACTCATTGCTCCAGGATAGGTTTGAAATGAAGCTTTATGCGTGTTCTTTAGGGCAAGGTTCAAGAAAAGATTTAAATACAAAACTAGGACTTTAATGGATTTTAGATGCTTTCAGCCAAAAGGCCTTACGAGCTGTCCCTGCTGATAACCTGCAGGGGTTATCAAGTCCCTTCAGTCTAAGGTAGATTCACACAAACCAGCCCTTTTGAAAGGCTGTCCCTTTTGAAGCCCGTTTAGGGATCTGGCCATAATTTACTTCTGTGTTATCTTGGAGCTGGATAGAGGAAGGATTGACATAGTCTTGTGTTTTCCAAAGACTGAATCCAATTCAATTGCTTGTAAAGGCACTACGTAAAATCACTGAATCTTGAACCTGAAAGTTTTGTTGATCGTTTTATGTGTTCCTGTATATTGTCTGAAATACCTGATCTGGTAACACGAGGGGTACCGCAGAATTAGAGAAGTGACTTCCCTGCAGTGTTACAGAACATGGTGCTTGGCTGCGCTGTTGACGGGGCAGTTGAAGATTACTGGTTTAATCTGAGTGAGCTCTTGGCGAAAGCCGTGGAGTTCCCGATCGCCGTGACTGCGAAATGCGACAGCAGTGCGTGCACTTCCACAGGCTTTCCCCCCTTCCCTTCCCGTCCCGCCGAGAAACCCGCTACCGGGAACCAGGGGGAGCGGCCGAGGCGGCTCCCCGGGCAGGGCCGGGCCAGGGCCAGCGCAGCGCCCTCCCGAGCAACCCCCGCGGCGCCTGCTGGCGGCTCTAGGGGGAAGTGGAGGAGGAAACGCGGGTGGGGACGGGACGGGACGGGACGGGACGGGACGGGACAAGCCCTGCTGACGGTGGCTGCACCCGGACGAGCGGAGACGAGCGGAGAGGCGAGGCGGGCTGGCCGGCACGGCTCGGCACGGTAAGGGCTGTGCCGCGCCGCCCGGAGCCTGGCGGTGCCACAGGCAGGGCAGAGCGGGGCGGCAGGGGGGGCTTTGCTTCTCCGCCGGGGCTGCTCCCGGGCCCGAGCTCTGCCCTCCCCGGGCCGCTCCCAGTGCGCCAGTGCACCGGCCCGGCTGCGGGGAGGGGGAGAAGCCGCGGCTCGGGAGTTGATCTCGCCCAGCAGGAGCCCCCGGGGCACCGGGAGCAGGTTGGGGCTTCGCGGGCTAGCGGTGTCCCGAGCGGCGCAGTCCCAGTCCCGGTCCCGGGACGGTTCGGGAGAGGCCGTGGGCGACGGTTCCTGCCCTGGGCAATGCGGGCATGGGCCGAGCGAGGCCGGAGTTTCGTTTCCCCAAGCGTGGCAGGCGGAAGGTGGCCCTTTCCTTAGGGAACGCTCTCGAGATCCGTGCGGCAGCAGCTCCGCTCGGACTGGCCCTGCCCTGCCCAGAGGAGGGGGTTACTCACAGGAAGCCACTCTCAGGATTATTCCGAAACTATTGATTACTTGATAAAAGTGACAGTCTAACCTCTGAAATCGCTCCTTCCAGCAGAACACACCGTGCGGTACTATTTCTACTTCGCCAGTATAGAATTCATTGTGACCTCAATGCCATTGGTCCTTCCTTAAATAATAATATGTCAAAGTCTTTTTTGTTGTGATTACTGGATTTTATTCTCTCATAAATGCCTGAGAAATTTAAACAACTTTGAGATAATATTTCTCAGCAGATTGGTAAACTAAGAAGTTGTCCAGAGTTGACGAAGTTGGTGGTCCAAGAAGGTGCTGTGTTAGGGCTTTGCACTGCAAAAATCCCAGTGCTCTGATAAACCTGTATATCCTGCTGGGTTGTTAAAAACCTTCAACCTGTATTTCATTCTCGGTGTTGCTGACCAATAGCTGTTTTAGACTCTGATGTGCAGGGAGCCCTCTAAACCACCTGTGGTGTTGGAGGGCAACTTGGGATTTCTAGTGAAGAGGACTGTGTAGGAATTGTTTAATTTAAGGATTAGGTTGTGTCAAATTTTTGCAAGAGATAAGGGAAGGGCAACAACAGATTTGTTTGGCCAGAGTAGGTTAGGAGAGCTGTAATTGTAAGCAGTTCTTTACTGGATGGGTTTTTGGTTGGTTGGTCTTTTACATACCAAGCAGAGAGGTGGGCTGTTACCTTCTTTTTCCCTTCTCCCCAGCCTAATTTTCAAGATCTGGAGTGTGAAACACACTTGCACATTTGCACTGGCTGTATGAAGCGATGGTTCAAATATCTCTTCAAAGTTCACATTTAAAGCAGAAGGGACATTAGAAAAACGAAACTGAAAAGCTGAAGTTGTGGTTACATCTACAGTACTCAGTACTTTGAAGAGGCTTTTTTTGTAGTCCCAATGTCATCTTGATGTTTATTAGAAATTTTTGTTTTGATAGATAACTTGAAGGAATTAATACCTGATTTTAGTTTTTTACCATTCACTGTAGTACTTTGTACATATTTTTGGTGCTACAGATTTGAAACTTTAAAAAAAGAATCGGGATGCCACAAAGTACTGTGAGGACCTGAGACCAGTTCACATTTGTCTGCAGAAAAGAAAATAAAAGTGGAAGTGCAGAAAAAGTAGTGATCACTTTTAAATTGAAATGTTTGTTCAAAACCATTTGGTAGTAAGAAATGAACATGCAATGTAATGTGAAAATAAGTAAATATCAAGACTAGAAATGTTCATGCTGGAAGTTATGATCATTTTGAAATCTGTGAAAGGGTGTCGTTCAATTTCTTAGAACTTGCTTGTCAGTGAAGCAGAGCTGAGCAGCTGAAGTAGCTCTGTGTTTAGCCCCACCTGGCAACTGAGCACCACACAGCTGCTCATTTACTGCACCCCTGAAGAAACTGGAAGGATATGAGAAAACTCATGGGTTGAGATAATAACTGTTTCATTATTGAAATAAAATAATTAAAAAAAATAATAATTTAATAGTTGTAATGAAAAAAAAAAGTAACAGAGGGAGATAGAATCCAGCAAGTGAAGCAAATGAGAACAATTGCTCACCACCAACCAACCGATGCCCAGCCAGTCCCTGAGTAGTATTTCCCTCCCAAAAACCTTCTTCCTGGTTTTATTGCTGAGAGTGATGCTTTGTGGTCTGGAATATCCCTTCAGTCAGCTGGGGTCAGCTGTTCTGGCAGTGTCCCCTCCTGGCTTCTTTTGCACCCCCAGCCAAAACCAGCACACCGAATGGGGGCAGTAGATCATGACTCCCGCTCTGTAGTTTAGGCACAAGGAGAAAACTTCTCTTTTCTAAAGAAAACAGAAGATCAGTGTTTTTTAAAGGTATAGCTGTGAAATACTTGTTACTACAAAACCTTACTGAATTTCAATATCTTCGACTGCTGTCTTGTTCCCTCTTCAATCTGCCAAAGCTGAAGTGTGAGTATGAGAAAGGTGGGAAGGAGCAGTGTTTGTCCCAGGATTACCACAATTACTGCTCCAGCACCTGTAGCCATGTCTGTTCTTCTCTACCAGCTCCTGTGTTTGTCCTGGCCATGGGGCTACTATAAAACTCACACTTGATTGAGTACACAATTCCCTTTATAATACACCTTTCCACATTTCTGCTAAATCTGGGAAGACTGTGGGACTCCTCAAATACGTAAACATTGGTGTTTGCTGGTGTATCCCCATGCCTCCAGTGCAGCCGATTAGTCCTGTGTAACCTGGAAGAGTGAACAAAGACAAGTTCTTTATGGAAGTGTTTACAGACTTCACTGAAATCCTAATGAAAGCTGTGTTGTGTGAGGAAGGTAATCAGCAGTATTCCAGGGACTTTTCCATGCTCTGGGAGAGTGGAAAGGCTTGTGTCATTGTTGGAAACTTGTGTGCTGGGTCTCATCCAACCTTTGTGTGGATGGAGTGACACTAGCCCTAAACAGACACTCACACCTGAAATTCTTCCTCTTTGCATGTTGTCTTTTGTACTTGCAAATTGCATCAGTGCTGTTTCCCTTCTTTTATTCATAGTAGTGTTGTGGGTAATTGGAGCTCTATGTAACTTTCATAGCACCATAGAATTAATATTCCAAATACAAGTGGTCTTTCCCAGATAGTACTGAGTGAAAAGACTTGCATGTGTACAGAGGGACCATATGTGTGACAACAGAATGGAGTGTGGCTCTTGGAGAGCTGTCTGGTGGTCCGTAGGAGGAAGGGGAAAAGAGAGGTGTTTGGTCAGCACTGATGCCCTGAGACCTTGTTCTATGAAGTAAATGGTGGGCAGACTATAGGAAGTGGGTAGGTGGGGAGGAGGAGGAGAGGAAGTCTGCATTGAAACCATAGTTTCAAGTTTGTTTCTTGGCAGTGCTCAGCAGTCCTGTCCTCTGCAACAAAATAACAATTGGTGGAGGAAAATTTGCCCAACAAACTCATTAAAACATTGCTAAGAAGCAAAAATGGCAAGGGTAGATATATTAGATGTATTTGATACTTGTAAAACTTTGAGTTCAGTTGGACATGCTTAATTGTTTGGGTTTCTTTTTCATTCAGTGTAATTACTTCTTCTTTCAAATTACAGAAGACGTAAATAGTATTTTTTAAATATTTAAGTTTCACCACAAACCAGGCTCATGTTGGTTAGCAACTACCATGTGGCCTATCATACTGCTCAGTTTTGCAGGTGAACAAGAGGGATTAGAAACAGTGTTCTTGAAGAATTACAAGACTGCCAGACTGTTTAGTATCGTAATAAAGATGCCCCACCTCCCTGCTTTAGTATTTTTAATTTATAAAGGAAGAATTGGTGTTGGGGCAAAGTCTAAAAAATTCCCAGTGAAAAGGAATTGGAAAGTAGGCAACAACAACAGTGAAAACAAGATTAACATTTAATACTATCAGAAACAAATACCAGCCAATTAATTTTATCCTGGTAAAAGTCCCTTTTAATCTAGTTATTTTCTTGCTGTTGAGTTGAGCCTAATTATTTGTCAATTGCCCTTAATAAATAATGCCTTTTGTTATGATTTTCTCTCGTTTATGTTTTAGATATAATGTCTGCTCCAAGTGGTAACCCTGTCCCATCTGCACCACCTTCTTATGAGGAAGCTGTAGGAGTCAATATGAACTGTCCTCACCCCTATCCCGTCCCTGGCCCTGGACAGAAGCCAGATGGGAAGGGAATGAACCCTCCCCCACAAATGGGACAGCCTCCACCAGCAAATAACCCCAGTAAGCCTCCAAAACTCTTTTGTACCTCATGTTAAGGTGGTATCAAAGTGGCTCTGTAACAGGTGCTGTCAGAACATGAAAAATCGTGGTTCACAGATGTTCAACACCTGCCAAAAGTACTTTTGAAGAGAATAAGATGAATCAATTCTTGTGAATCCCTCAGTGTGCAGTGATATCAATAACATCATTTGCCTTTCTGCAGTTTTTAGTGCAGCTTTAAGACAATGTATTTCTGCATTAGGAAATGCCATGGTAATTTCTCTCTGTCGTTGTATGTTTCCTTGTTCTGAGCCCTGAATATTTCATTAGACCTGGTTTAGAGGAAGTTGATTTCTACTCTTTTTTCCTGTTCCTCACGGAGTAAACAGCCATTTCTCTGCTCAGTTACTGTTCAGACGGTGTATGTGCAGCAGCCAGTACTGTTTTACGACCGCCCAGTTCAGATGTGCTGCCCTTCCTGTAACCAGGTGATAGTGACACGTCTCTCGTACGACTCAGGAGCTTTGACCTGGCTGTCATGTGGTGGCCTCTGCCTGCTGGGGTAGGTCAACTCCAATTTGCACTTTTACCTTGACTTGTATTAGCTCTAACGTGTAACAGAGCTCTCAGCTGTGCTTTCTCTGTGTGGGACCTGAGCCTTCGTTGTTCAATTAGCCTATATCTGCATCTGTGTCCTACCGGGCCTTAAAGCAGTTCTGGAACATTACAGTAATGGACTCCACAGCCATGTGTGTTCTTCCTAAAAAGCTTGTGGCATCAGTTAAAGCTGATGGCTTGTGGACAAAATACATTTTACGTTCTTGTGTGTATTAAAAGTGGTAAAGCAGTGTTTTTCTCTTTTTTTTTGCTTTTGCAGGTGTATAGCAGGCTGCTGCTTAATTCCCTTCTGCATTGATGCCCTAAAGGATGTGGATCACACCTGTCCGAAATGCAGCGCTCTTGTTGGTTCTTACAAACGTTTATAGGCAGTGTTTAAACATTGATGAAATCGTTTAGCACCTCTACAAGCCCTCTCTGAAGTTTCATGGAGACTTCCCGTTTTTTCTGTGCATCTGTCACTGGAAACCAATAAAAAGTAATGTTTATTGCTAGATGGTTTGAATACGCATTTGCTTGAGAGGAGTCTCACTTAGGTCGGTAAGAAGCATACCTAATCTGTATGGGCCACTCAGTCCAGCACCAGTGGAGCAATGGAGTGTTTCCCGTTTTGCTTTATACAGAACAGGTTGGTGATGTTGTTCAGTTAATCTTGTCTCAGGCATGTTGCACATTGTGCTTGCGTCGAGACCGTAAAGTCTCAGCACAGAACAAGAGGAGGACGTGTATGCAGAACTATATAGCCTCGTGCTTTGGCAGCAGCACTGTTCACAAACTTGCAGAGAGTTGCCTCAGAGACAGGTGCTCCTCTTTGAAAAAAGAAATCTTTTGTTGTCATCTTTTCATGAGCACTAGAATTAATTTTAAAACTTTCGTAGTTTGAAGAGAACCAAACCTGAAGGCTTCTTCCTTCTTGGAGGTAGCTTTTCCAAATGGACAATTCAGGTGGTTGTGCAAAAATAGTGCTTGAATCTAGTATCTGAATTTTCTTGCCAGTTTCAAGTCTAGTCATGTCTCTAATCTGAAGTAAAGATGTTCATATAGAAGATATTTGTTCAGTGGTTTTTGTTAGGCTGGATGCTTTTTTCTTGCTGACTGAAAGTCTGTGAAGTGTTTTCTTCACCCCAGTGGAAATGCCCAGAGAGCCTTGGTTAGAACATTGGAAAACTTCCGTGTACATTTACATAAGTCAGCTGATTTATGATAAACAAACCTCAGCCTTATCTTGAGGCTCGAATTCCACCTGAAACACGTAAATAAAACACCTGGGCTTTTAGTTGTTGATCTGCTCATTAATTATTGTTTCTTTATGAAGAAGGTAAAATGTGTGTTAAGGAGTTTCTCTCATTTTTCTAAATTAAATGAAAGGTGAGTTCTGCTTTTAGAAACTTAAGCTGGATATGCTTATTTAAAATGATAATCACAAAAAATTAGGGAATGAGGCTCTCAAGTAATTTCTGTGTCATAAGCGAGTGGATCAAACAGCATTTTGATGCGTGAGTCAGAATCCGAATCATAAAATCAGCTGGGTTAGAAAAGGCCTTTGAGATCATCATGTCCAGCCTGTGTCCTAATGCCACCTTATCAACCAGACCGTGGTGCTGCGTACCACACCCAATCTTTTCTTAAATACCTCCGGGGACAGTGACTCCACCATCTCCCTGGGCAGCCCATTCCATTTCTGGAATAATCTTCCTGATGTCCAACCTATATGATACCTGTTGGGAAAAGGCAGACTTGTGTTTAAACAAGGTTGTGTTGATAACACTGTATTAATATCTGTAAAAATAAAAAGCTAAAATAAATACAAATAAAAAATACTGCGTTTACTGCTTGCCAAATGTGCCTTCTGTAAATATTTGGTATAAGTTAGTTTTTCAAAAGTCTTTCAACATTTTATGTTTGAAATCCAGTAATTTTGTAGATCATGTACAATCTCTAGGCCTTAATTAGGTTTTGTAAACTGCTGCTGCTTGTGAGTCAATCTGCAAGTGATTTAAGAGCTTCCTTGTGTATTCGGAAAAGGTTTCTGGTCTCCTCATGCCATAAGAATGTACATCAGCTACTCACTGGCAAGAGGATGATGGAGATAAAAAGCTGGTAGTTTTGTAGCTTTCCATGCTGATGACATAGTACCAACAAGTGCTTTTGTCTGCTGGTGCACCACCATAGTTCTCTCCATGTTCTTGGGAAGGGCTTGTGTGATGCTGCGTTGAATTTTCTGTTCTGGTGACGTGAGGAAGTCCTATGCCTTACTGGGTGTCACAGAAAATGTGCTTCTTGTCAGTTTATTGTCAGAGCAAGACAGAAAGAAGCGATGAAGCTCGCAGTGTTTCTAAACTTGGGATTTGCTTGCATGGTGAGAAGGATTTTAATTCTTTTAGTACCCTTTCAGTCTGGTCTGGATAATCCTGCCATATATTCATTTGGTAAGTCATTCAGTTGTTATTACCTTAGCTCCCCTTTTCTCTCCAAAGTGATGGTTGGAAAATCTGAGGTGGTAGCACCAGAATGCAAAGCACCAAAAAAAAAAAAAAAATTTGATTTACGTGCACAGTCCATTGATTCTCTTTAAGTTCCTTGTATGAATTGAGAATAGGACACACAATGTTGGCAGCTCTTCCTTCTAATTCAGCATTCTGCAAGGCTTTCTGCTGCCCCTTCTATAGTTGTGTTTCCTTAAACACAAAGCCTGTGTTTGTTCTCTTGTGTATGGAATGATCTACAGACTGTGCCAAAGTAACCTGCTTTGTTAAACCTACCTTGGACAAACAAATGCAGGATATAACTTGCTTTGTGTGAAAGCACTTTGTGTTTGATTATGTTGAAATTACTGTTTGTTTTTAAAACTGACTCTATTTAAAATAAAAACTTTGTCTTTCCTATCTAGTGCTTGTAATTGGAAAATTATAATATTTGGAATATTTCTAAACACATGGATGGCTGAAATGTTAAATGAAGAAAAGTAATTTCAGGGAGAAATTTTTCAGAGTCTCACCTGGGCCAGGACTCTGATAAATGGCATTGTCTGCCTTGCAGACCAACTGTCCTACACAGAGCCACACTGAAAATGTGTTGTTTTCCTGCAACCTGGGTCCTAGAAATATTTTTTCAATTAAAACTATTGGGTAAAACTTTCACTTGCAATGCAACTAAACAAACACATATAAATATGGCTCCACGTTCACGTACTAGGAATATATATCAAATATCACTGTATTCAGTAGGAAAGAATCCCTATTAATCATGTGAGAATACCCTATGTTCTTCCAATGTCTAAAATTTTTTTTTGTTGATTTTTTGAGGTGCAGAAAGCACAGGAAGGCAAGGGTAGTACCTCAAACAAGTTTGTTTTAATGCGTTGATGCTTATTATTTTTATTAAGTTACTTTAGGGTTATTTTGGTCGTGAGTGTTGTATGAATAGTTTTTCCTTAGTAAGGTAAGATACAGAAGGAACAATGCTGACTTTATGGACTCAAGCTGTTTTTACATAAGGAAGAAGCACTGGCCATGTGAAATCCTCCAGCCTCACATTACAGATTCAGGTAAAACCTTCCCTACACTCACCTTCATGAGCTTTCCAGGATGACTTTGCTTTCTGTTACACTTGGACAGTGTTATTTTCATTAGGCTTCTATACAGAACTTGCACAATGTTCAAATTCTGATGAGGCTTGAGCTAGAAGGAAATAAAACTTATTTTCTCATGCCAAGAAGATCCAAAATAAAAGTTGTTAAGTCAAAGGCAGCTGATAGCTCTGCAAGAGGGTGTTGTTAAGCGAGTTCAGAATGGTTTCAAGAAGTTGCTATTTATTGCAGTGTTTGTGAAAGTACTTCTGGCAGTCTATCCACAAGGGTTTTCTTTTTTTAAGAAATTATTTGTCTACTCAAGCCTAGTTAATTATTATTCATAACTGAGCAGCAGGAGGTCAGTAATGGAGTATACAATAATGTCATCCTTGGAGTAAAAACTAAGAAGTGCAAGTCCTGGGACAAAGGTGTAAAGTTTTTGTAGTTCAAGTGATTGCATTTTATAGCAAATTAACTTGTGTTCCTATTTGCTTCATAAGATCCTACAACGTGATATGAACTTATTTTCTTTAGGATGACTTTCAGTGTGATTTTTTTGTGATATGCTGGGTGTGATATGTATGATATGCTGTGTGTGAATCCAGTTTAAAAATAAATTTCCAATGAGCATCTTTGTAGTTCTTCAAACCAGGACACTAAAAGGTGCGTGTGAAACCTACTGATTTCAAATGAAGTGCTTCTTATAACCAATTAAAATTGATTTTTGTTGGGTCGTTTGCTTGTTTTTGGGGTTTTATTTTTAAGACCTTGAAAATTTAATGTCTGAACAGGTAGTTGTGTGGTCTGGAGGTGCTGAAAGTAGCTGTGCCCAAGCTGAGAATAAACCAAGAGTGAGTAGGTGGCTTTTTGAAAGTCCATTGTGGTTGGCTGTTTTGCTTCACACTACAGCTTTGTAACAAAAAATTACCCCCAAAAAGCAGCTTCAGCGAGCTCCAGAGAACCATTGCATTAACAGGGTGTATAACAGACACTGCTCTAGCACTTAAAGCCACAGTGTATCTGAATGTGACAGCAAGGGGTTCACAAAAGCATTGGGGGGAAAAAGAAACCCAAAGCAATTTCCATCTCTTGCTCCACACAGCTTCTGAAGTACCTTCTCCTGGTGCTACTGTGAGCGTTCTATGTCTCAGTAAGTAGCAAGTTTTTTTTTTACTCTAGGATAACAGAATCACAGAATTGCTAAGGTTGGAAAAGACCTCTGAGATCACTGAGTCCAGCCACCAGCCTGCCAGCTCCACCTTTCAGCCATGTCCCTAAGCACCACATGGACATATTTTCTGAATGCTTCTAGGGGTGGTAATTGCAGCACTCCCCTGCACGGCCAGTGCCTTACCACTCTTTCAGGCAGCTCAGAGGGAAAGGTCCCTCCTGAGACTCCTTTTCCCCAGGCTGAGGCCCCCCAGCTCCCTCAGCTGTTGCTCATCAGTCTTGATGAGGAGCTCCACCGCGCGTCTCGGGTCACGCTGCAGCAGCTCAATGACCTTCTTGTTGCGAGAGGCCCAGAACTGGACACGGGACTGGAGATGCGGCCCCATCACACCGTTTCCCCGCAGCCATCGCTGACCCTTTCGCTCTGCCCGCCCTCACCTCGGCTGTGCTACTGCTCCTCGGCGCTCGGAGGCCGAGTTTGGGGACGGTCCGCCGAGGAGCGGCCGCTGCCAGGGCCCCGGACAGGTGGCCCCTCCATCGCTTAACTTCGGCTGGGAGAACGCCTTGGAAGGCGTTGGTGTCTCTCAGCGCTTTCGCCGCGTTTTCCCCAGAGCTGGGGGGCGCTCGTGCCGCTGTCCCCGGAGCGCTGCCCCGAGCGGTCCTGTGAGGGGGGCTCCGGGACATGCCCGGTGCTGTGAGGGGCTCCAGGCGGTGCCCGGCGCTGTGAGGGGGGCTCCGGGACATGCTCGATGCTGTGAGGGGGACTCCGGGACATGCCCGGTGCTGTGAGGGGCCCCCAGCCGCGGGCTGCAGGCGGTGCCCGGCACTGTGAGGGGGGCTCCGGGACATGCTCGGTGCTGCGAGGGGCTCCAGGCGGTGCCCGGCGCTGTGAGGGGAGCTCCGGGGGACATGCTCGGCGCTGTGACGACCCGCGGTCGCGGGCTGCAGGCGGTGCCCGGCGCTGTGAGGGGGGCTCCGGGACATGCTCGGCGCTGTGACGGCCCGCGGTCGCGGGCTGCAGGCGGTGCCCGGCGCTGTGAGGGCTCCGCGGGCTGGATTCGGCTCCGTAACTAGGCGGAGCTCCAGGACATGGGAGGGCTGCGAGCGCAGGGAGGTGGAGCTGCTGCGTGCACACAGGTGGGTGTGGGACCCTGGCCAAGGGCATTTCCCTCCCGCCTTCGGCTGCTGGGGCTAAACGTCAGTATTACGATAATATTAATTTTATATTATTTGTGGGGGCAAATAATATACAAAGCAGATTTTGCCAGTTTCTAAAGGCTCAGGCTTTCTTGGCAATAGTGGTGAACAGTTCTCAGGTGTCCACAGATAGGCTTACCCTGTTGTGTGATAGATGGTACTTTTTATTAAATTCATTTTCCAAACTTGAGTACAGTATCCATTAAAATGGATGAATACTTTTCTGAGACTTAGAGCCAGCGTGAGTCTCTTGGGTGTCATTAAACCAGTGTGTTTGCAGCACATGTGCTAGATTTTCTTCTATTTTTAAAGATTATCTAGGACAGCAATGTGCTGGATATTTCTCTTCAGGAAGTTCTTTTTCTGCCTGTTCTGGGGGTGGTGTTTTGATTTTTTAGAAAAAGCTTACCTGCTGTGAGGTAGGAAAAAATGCTTAAAAGGTATTGAGTCTTGGGCTATATCCTACACTTGCCAATCACTACATGAGGGATGCCACATGAGCCAAGTGCACAGGACACTTATGTGGTATTTTATCTTAAAGGTTTGACTTCAGTGTGCATTTAGGACCTAACTGCTATTCAGGCATTTAATTCTTTATTTAGATGTTTCAATAAAAACTGCCCCAAATCTGTTATCTGCTGAAAACAGCTGTTTGAAATATTTTTATCAAAAAAAGCCCTAGAGTTTTGTTCGTAAATTTCTTTGTTCTTGGGCCTATGAAATTGTCAAGATTCAAGCAAGCTCAGATTGATAAATTCTTGAGCATTCTCATAGTCCTACCATAAGATATTTTACTTCTTTTTTTATTAGTATAGTTTCTTCCCTAAGAAATGGGAAGCTACAAAGCTAAAACTTGAGGTTAAAATGCAAAGTAGATTATTTTAGAAAGCTTAAGTTACTCTCTGCACTTAAACCAGTGTCATGATAAAGCAGGAATTCTCTCTAATTTCAATGTTAATGTTCCTACTGACTTCGATGCAAATTTTATGTTTTAAAGGTTTTTTTTCAATAACTCTGTGAAATATGTTAAAAAATCTCATTATATAAAACAGTTAAAAGTCTGACTGGTGTGGAAACTGGGCAACAGTAGTGATTCAAGAAAAGAATTGTCACAATATAGCAATTTTCTGATAAATTCATCATGTTTTTATGTTCCTGCCCAGCTATTAACTTTCCTGGTTCTATCCATATTGCTGATAGTAGACCAAGAGCTAGATGACTGCTTACATGGAGTACATGCTATGCCCAGATGAGCTGTACTCTTAAATGAAAAATTAGAATGAGTAACAGACTGAGTAGCTTAGCAGAGTAAAGATGACAAACTTAGCAAGTAATTTCCACAAAGAAATCTCTGAAGCAGTTTCAGAATAAGAATATTCTGAAAAATCACTGTGAAGGCAGAAGAAGGCTTTCTCAGTTACTGCTTTGGGCTGGTTCTAGGAAATTTGAGCTGCTGTGTGAAATATGTAGGTTTTTGGTTTTGGATTTTTTTTTATTTTAGTTTCAAACATAGACTGACTCTGAGTTTGGCATTTGGCAGGTCAGGGATTTTGATAGAGGGGCCCAGATTACATCACAGAGTATTTTATTAACTCTTTAGACTGGAAGCGCTCTCTCTCACCTTCTTTAGTCATTGATGTTTGCAAAGCACACTTGAGAAGTTGCTTTCCCTCTAACATTTGTAAGCATTTAGTGAGCAAATGTTATGTGATGGAGCAAGTAAGTGCAGGAAGGAGGCTGTAGCAGCACAAACCTAGCGGGGGAGAGTAGTACCAGTGACTGGGATTGTTACCGAAGTTTCTGCTTGTTACTCTTGTTTGAATTGAACGGTAGCTCAGCCTGGAGCAGAGGGCTTGCAGCAAGAGGAAACAAGTGTTTGCATGCCCATGGCTTCCCTTGGGAGGTGTTGGCACACAGGCACAGCTGAGCTGTGGCCGTGGCTCTGTGCTGTGAGTGACCATTGGTACATGGGTTCAGAGTGCACAGGAAGTGTGGGAAGAGCCCCGGGCCTGGAAGAGGGGTCTGCCTGGAAGGCCTATGTCTGATGTGTTGTACAAACCTGATTGGTACCAGAAGGATGGTGGTTCAGTGGTTTTGTGTGTTGTTCACACACAATTTCACCTGTTTGAGGTTTGGGACTTTGCTGGGATGAGCTGCCTCCCACAAACTTGCTTGCTCTCAATGGAAACACCTTCCCTTTAATCCCAAAGCTTTGGCTTTCATCCTATGTGCTTTTTGGTTGCTTAATCATCAAGGAGTGATTGCTAGGATGGCTTTTACATTTGTTAATTTAGTTTAAACTCACTGCATGGGATTGTTCTGAGCATTTGCTCTGTTACGATGCCATATACCTAATTTTTTTCTCCTTGCAGTTTTGTGGGATTTCTAATAGATTAACTTCTCTTTCTTTTCTTTTGCAAAAAGGCTGAAATACTGTTGGGGATGGGATCAGTGGTTATGTCTGTGTCTGTCTCTCCCCCTTACTACAACCTCCCCCTCCCCTCTGCAGGCTGCCCTGGCAAAGCCCCTCCTCTGTCAGGCAGAGGGGAGTTGAAATAGTGAGCCCCTGCTTTGTGAAGGAAATTTTCTTTCAGTGTCTTGCTCAGAGGTGCCTTTGAGAGCAGAACTGATGTGGTTTTGTTAACTTCTGGTCTGAGGAGGTGATTTCGATGGCCACAGGGTTGCTCACCATCATTTTACTCTATGCTGTTGTGGCCGGAGCTTCAGGGAGTAAGTAGAAGAAATTTTTCCTCTGCTAAGATTGATCTCTCTCAATGCACAATACTTCTACTAAGAAATGTTCTTACTGGCAAAACTTCAGAGAATTATGTTACAGCTTGTAGGTTTGTAGTAATTCTTGTAGCTTTGTCTGGATTTTTAGTGTAGTGTAGCAGTTTGTTTTACTGAGCTGTTTGGGTGGTACTGGGCAGGTGGGAGAGCACCCTCCCTGGAAAGGATGCATTAAATAATCTTCCTTCAGCATTTGGGGAAAGCAACAGAAATAGTGAGATTGTGTCAGTCTGTATACTTGATAGAAAAATTCTCATGGATTTATTTATTTATTTGTTCTGAGGACCATGCTTTGATTTCAGTAATTTCACTGAAATTCAGAAGCTGCAGGTCTACACTGAGCTGCACACAAATTTTCAGTGCTTTTCTGTTCTGTTACCTGTTATTGCAGGATCCTCAGAGAGGTTAAGTTATGGAGCTTCCTGTTTTGCAGAATGTGCAGGTGAGTAAAACAAGATAAGGAAAGAGGAATTTGAAAACTTCCACAGGGATATTGTGTTCTGAGAAGAATGATACTTACATCTGAGTGATCAGCATTCATGGAAGTAGCAGAAAAGTTCCATGAAGGTTTACCAGGCCCACACCTACCTGAGGTTTGCATTCTGTGAACTCTGAGAAAGTCCTAAGCATTAGAACTGAGCAAAGGGCTGAACCAGTGTGGGACTAAACCCAGCCATGGGCTTGAGGAGAAGATCTGTTTCATCTTGCTATGCTGAAGGTCTTGCTTTGCTGCTCTCTGAAAGAGCATCGTGCTGTATATGCATTACATTTCTTTTCTGCCCTTGGAAATTAATTTCTTGCCTTGAAGGAATTTGTGGGGTTATGTGCTTGGGAGAGGGGAAGTCTTTTCACCCTCCTTACAGGAGCTATGGCCAGCATGCAGGGTGCTTTCAGAAACCCAGTTCTTTCATTTGAAAGTCCAAGTGGGAAGGGAACAATCTGAATATCCATCCCTTTATTTAGCTGATTTTGGTGGCTGAAGGATTAAAAGATAGAAAAAACATAGAGAGAAGGGGAAATTTAATAGGCTAAAAAAACACCCCATTTTTTTTGTTTATTTCCTAGAACACAGTGCATCATACTTCGCCAAAAGAGCTAGATACAGCTACAGATATTCAGCAGTCACCAACACATTCCTGCAGGGAAATATTGACAAAAGCAGTGGCATCTCTCTGGAGAGCATAGTGATCATTGAAGTACTGGGGAATTGCCAGATGGTTTTGAAAGTAAGTTTTGTCATAATTGTTTGAGTGATTGAGATTAACTGATTTGGAATCTTATTTTTCTTTGGGATTATTGCTACATTTCAAACATTTGTTTTTCTTGTAATTGAAAGCCAGTTCAATTCTGGATCTCATAATTAGAGTTGCAGTATTTCTTTGATGCACCACAACTTGAAATTAGGTATTTTTCAGTTTTAAAAGGCAGATTAAGCAAATAATTGATTTCTTTTCTAAGTGATACAACAGTTTCACAGTTTTGTTACATGAAGTGCAGAACTGGAGATAAAGCCAGTCCTGGAAAGGAACTTGGTTTGCTTTAAAGCACTTTCATATCTGTAGTAGTAGTAATTTTAAAATAGCAAGCATTTTAAAGAGAACTTGAGAAACTTGTATGATGTGCTGGATTGGTGCCATTCCTAGCCCAATGTAAAATTCAGTCTTGTGCCACTCCATTCATCACAGCAGGAGATCTGTCTATCAGTGACAGGAGCAACAGGGCAGTTTCAAATTGCAGAGTTTCTCCTAGGGTTAGCCCTGTGGTAGGCCAGGTGGAGAACTGCAGTGCTTTAGAACTACAGGGGCAGCAGGGAAAATCAACTTCTCAGCTGCCTGAGTTTTCCATCAGGTCAGCAGAGGGGATAATTCACTGGTTTTGCTGGAGGGTTGACACGCGTCTACTAAATACACATACATGAGGCCAACAAAAAAGAGCATAGTTATCCCTGTCCTAGCACATGGATAAAAATTAACTGGTTAGTGATTTGACAGTGAAAGGGATATAATAATGCTGTATAAAATGTGTTTAATAGTGAGTGAAACGTCTTCATAGAAGAACTTTCTGGAAACTGCCTCAGATATGCCACCTAAAGATGGGGTTAATGCAGTTCTGTTGCAACACTGAGCCTTTGTTCATAGTTTGTGATGTTCTGTGTGGATATCCTGATATGATAAATCCCCAAGTTCCTCTTGACAATGAAATATATTGCCTATAATCTTTGCTCCTAGGTGCAAGATGTAGAGATCAAGAAAAGTTTTGCATCCAGAGAGGAGTCTCTGATGGAAATGGACCATCTAAGGTAGAAAACCTTCTAATCTGGTCTGTTTGTTTGGTTTTTTTGAAACTATATTGGTTAGCAGCAGCTTGACTAGACACTGCTCACTTTGCTTCATACTCTGCTTAGTTTTAGGTTGTTTTGTTTTGTTTTGGGTTTTTTGTTTGTTTGGTTTGGTTTGTTGGTTTTTTGTGGTTTTTTTTTTTTTTAAATGAGGATTCAGATACAAGCACCATAGGCAAAAATGAGAGAATGAGAGGCATTTGGTCCAAACAGGTTTTTCTTCAACATAACTTTCATCCCTTTGTATGTAAAACCATTTGGACAGTAGACAGTTCAAATTATTCTGAGTACAAATTACCAGGCCTCTAGCAGCATGCGTGGATCACAGCTCTCAGAGCTGCAGATGTTACTTCCACGGTCTCTAGAGTTTTGCAGTACATTTGAGAAGTTCTTGGTTTAGATGATTCTCATAAGCCAAAACGTTGTGGTTTTTTCTTCCAGGGTATTTATATTTTATTTATTTGTCCAATGACATTTTCTTCCTTTTTTGTTTTTGGGTTTAGTAGCTCATTCATAACATATGTCAGTGTGTTTCTCAGTGACTTGCCAAAGTATAGTCTCCAGTGTAGATGGCTATACAAAAAGATCTCCTCAAACTGTGGAAGTCTGGCATTTTCCCAGAGAACTGATGCTTCATGTGTCATCAAAAAAAAAAGCAGTTCTGTTGTCTGATTAAGCTCAGCCTTGTAATCTTACTCTTTGTCCTGCCACTTGGATTCTCAGCCTTTAAACAACACTGAGAGCTGAGGTAATTGACTCAATTCAAAGGGTCAAAAAGAGCAAGCTTGGGGTAAATGCATTGCTTTTTATATTCATCAGGAAGAACTTTGTGTTCTCTCTGTGGGCAGGGGTATCAGAGTTCGAATGAGTGTACAGGCACATCTTCTGTGAAGTTACTTGCAAGATTTTCATAGCAGAAAGAGCAGTTGTGTATTGTTCTTTGCAGAGAAGCCAAAACAGAGAGGTAGCATTCAGAAAGCATTCAGTGAAGCTTGGCTATTCAGCATAATTATTCAGACAAGTGAGCCTTATTAGCATTTGCCTCAGCCTATTGTGAATATACTGTAGTCTAGCTTGTCCTCTGAACATGCATGTAATTTCCACAGATAGTAGCAAAACCAGGCTCAGTTGCCCAGGAGTTCAGAAACACTTACCTTATATGCCCAGCCTCTTCTGGAAGGACTTCATCCAGATGTCGGTGTATTAAAGTTTTATCTCTCACTTTGTGACTGATTGACTAGAGGAATAGTTAGTGCCCCAGTTAATGTGCAGATGAGCTGTCTAGCTCCCTGTATGGGAGCTGACCCTTGGGCTGCAATAAAATTCTTCCTTTAGATGGTTTGTTTTTCCCCATTTAGAGGGAAAATATATGATTAAAGTATGGTACATTAGGAGTGAAAATCAATGTTAAAAAGTGATCTCTTGGAAAGGTAGAAAACACTACTCTCAATCTGGGATAGCAAAAGCCATTAGAAAGTGTACTAACAGCAGAGATTGGGGAATAAGTTTGGGATAGAGTCGGAGTATTCCCACCTAGCAGAGCAGGAAGATATGGGTTAATTGGGAAGCAATTGTTCCTGTGTGCATCATAGCTGAAGAGGCATGGTGCAGTTACTTTGCAATTCAGACATGCCTACCAAAGCTAAAGGCATCCTGAATCATATAATGGAATTTCTCTCTTAATTAAACAAGAATTATTGCCATTAAGTACATTTACTTGTAAATAATTTGCCAAGACTGCTTTTATTAAGTGTAACAGTTATGTTGAAGATGCTGTGATTATCTTGAGAAGATTGGGTTTCACAGGGTTTTTTTAAGGACTCCTTGGGTTAGGTTGAATTTATGAAGAGTAGAGGCTTGCTGTAAAGATTAGAGATACAAAATGAGAGAGATCCATTGTGGAAGAACAGCTCTGCTGAGGAAAATCTGAGTCTAATGTCATAAATTGACTTGCATTCTTTGAAGCAAGAAATGATACTCTTTTATTGCAGGGAAATACTAGAACAGCATCCTCTTCATTTTGCTTTCCATGATGGGAAAGTTCTGAAGCTCTGTCCTGTGAGGAGTGAACAGACCTGGGCACTGAACATCAAGCGTGGCATTCTCAGTGTCCTACAGACAGCACCAGAATTCCCTGTTGGTGCTGTTGTTGAGGAGGTGAGACTGTCAGTCATGCTCTGAGGTGACTCTTAGCTCTAGTACATGTTAAGTCTACTCCACTTGTAAATAAATAAAGGATTTTATCACTTGGTTCAGCAGACAGTGGCAGTCATCTGATTGCTTCTTGTAGTGAATGTTCTAAAATTATCTATAATTCACATTCTTGTTGAGGCTTGGAATCACTACTTGGTTACCTGACTTCTAGTGACAGGGCTTTACCTGCTCTATGGAGAAAATACAATATTCATAATTCATGCTTAATTTTTGTTACTTTTTTCATTAATTTCATGAGGTTTTAAGATCAGTGTTGTCAGAGCTCTTTGCAATTATTTCAATGCTTAAGCAGTGGGATAGCTGTGTAACACTGAAATTTCTGCTGTGTAACACTGAAATAATAATCCAGCGTACTCTGCTGTCACCTGAATGTTTGCATAGGTGCAGTTGACATGCCTCAGGGGCGGCAGTTCTCTTGTGAAGAGCTGTTTCTAGACTGACCTTCAGCATGATGAGCACTGTCTCATTCTCAGGCTACTTCTGCTTGTCAGTGCTTAAAGAGATGTTCTGCAGTAGGGGGTGGCACACCCATACGTAATTGAAATTACTCTGCCTAGTAATGCTCTTCTGAATTAATGCTTCCCTGCATGCCCACAAAATCTTAAATGAAAAAGCATGTGTCTGTTAATGATCTAATTCAGAATAACACAGTGAAATTGAATAAACCAACAGAGCCTGGATACTATAAACTCGACCAAGATCTTTAAAATTATTTGCCTTTTCATGGCTTTTGTGGCAAAGCTGGTGCTCTGCAAGGGAGAATTTAGATATCTATTGTTATTGCAAAAAAAGTAATTATTAAAACTAATTGCAATAACCTACACTATCTCCTTGTATTTTATGTGTGACTCAACAGTGTATGTTTGTTACTAGGTGGATGTCCTCGGAATATGCCCAACCAGGTATCAGCGAAAGGGTCCCATTCTTGTAAAGACAAGAGACTTAAACCTCTGCTCGCATCGCTCTTCTGGTTTGACTTCTGTGCAGTCTGTTGTTCTTCCTCATGTGTCAGTAAGTTTTGGGGAATGTCACTGACTATTGCTTTTGACTTATTTGAAGAGAGTGTCTGCCCAAACTTGAGTTCTTAGCAGACAAATGCTGAATATTACTCTCCTTGTAATGTCTGTTATTCACAGAATTTTGTTTTAATGCAAATTTGCATTGTAGTTGATGAATGTTACAGTATAAATGCAAGAGGTTGTTAGGCACCTGGATTAAACTCTCATTAAAGCATGTTACAGACATAAACTGAAAACAGACTGTGGAAGGGAGGACCAGAGAGATGTGAGTAAGAAAAAAATACATTAGAAAAAGAAAGTTATTATTTATAGAAAACTTTAGAAAGATAGAAGCTTTTCTAAATGCCAGACTTGCAGCTTTCCACTGTTGACAGAAAATACAGCCAATATTTGTATCTTGTGCTATTTTTATTAGGTGAATATTACCTGTTTCTTGTATTGTAGTAACTATTCATAACTTGTCAGCCTTTTGCTTTTTTCTGCTTTGCTGACCAAAAATATCTGATTAACTTTGAGGCTTTGTGAACTGAAATGAACTGATACCATTTGATGCTTACAGTTAATAGCAGTTGTTTTTCAGTGATGAAAAACTAGGCTAAAATAAGGAGTGCATTAACCTCCACAGGCTGGCCACTGTCAGAGGTGTAGATAAGAGACTTCCTGCTATCCCAGAACTGGAATTCTCTGTGAAGTTGGGAGAGGAAGGATTGGGTAGGCTGAGACAGGTCATCAAGAATCTTCCTGAAGTATCTGTTTTTCTCAGTCTGAACAGCAGATTCTGTCCTCCCAGCTGGAATGTGTCCAGAGCATTAGGGATGGGATCCTGGAGGAGGCCAAATGTACTGAGTCCGACCGCGTGACGCTATCCCCTCAGCAGGGCAGCGGGGCAGAGACGCAGACACAGTCTGCACTCAAACTCTTGCAAGTGGAAACAGAGACACTCTACAACAAAGGTAGCTATGTTTGTGCTAAAGTAAAGTAAATTTATTTCCTAGAAAAATACTGTGACTTTGTCTTGCCTGTGAGAACTCTTTGCATCCATGATTTTCACCTTTAATGTATTAAGTGCCTTTAAAGTGGGTTTTTACAGGCTGGGCTGAGCTATCCCTTCTTTTAGGGCTTGGGCCGGCCATAAAAAAACTCTGTAGATCTCCAAAACTGGGTAGGTTTTCAAAAGTGACGGTCTGTAATGGCTAGCTCCCCTTTATCTACTTTACATACCTAGTGCCCTTGTATGCAGAGCATCAGCCTTCCCAGGTCTGTGGACAAGTCCTAGTTTTTATATAAATGGAGCCTAAATAATTGCAAGTCATAATGGAACTAAGGACATACCATGTCTGAGAACTGTTTTAACTTTTGCTGCTTCTTTGCTTTATGTATTTCTCCTTAGGAAAATGATTTTACTGAAGTCAAAAGGTGGCTCGCCTGAGGAATGATTTCAAAGTTGAACTTTAAATGTTGAGGAACATGTTTTTTGTCTGTTTCTAAAGAGTTCTTTAGTTCTTCCTAGGTTCTTTTTTTAAAGGAATCCCCAAATTTCCAGAACACTTTGTTTGTAATTATACCAACATAAGATGATAAGATTCTTCCTTAGGAAGAGGTTCAGAGCCAAGCAGTTTATTTTTCTTTGCACCTGGATCTCCTGTTCACTTCTTGGGTGGTTGAAGTGTGGGACTAGTGATTAGGTAACATTGGAAAAGGTGATGAATATAAAGTAGCAGGGCCATACTAAGAGATGGATGGGTGGAAAATAGAGCTTTTTTCATTTGTATCTTTGTCTTGTTTCTCTCTTTCCTTTGGGTCACACTTGTCTTTATTCTATTCTGTTCTTAAATTCAAGCTGGCTGCAGGCATTCCTACTCATACAGGGAGAAATAAAAGCTCAGAGACAAACTTTCCCCTTGCACATGATAGCAAATGGCCAGTGATCACCAGAGATGTGATTTTTCCTTTATGTTCCTTATTCCAGGGGACTCTGAGGATTTGTATATAACCAACATCCTCTATGAAAGGGAGGTAACTAAGAGAGAGGTCACTGGAGCAGAAGTGACTGAACTGGTGTGGAAGCTTTGCTTAGCACACAGTGCAAGTTATGAGGTAAGCTTACAGCCTCTGCTTCCTTGGGAGGCTCTTCCTGGGCTGAGAATTTTCCTACACAGATAAGAGGTGGCCAGGAGACCAGCAATTTTGAAATACTGAAGCCTGCCATTGTTTCAGACATTTTTAAATGTGGAATTAGAGAAGAGAAAATGCTTTGAAATGTCATTTTCTTCTGTAAGCAGTAAATCACACTGAGGAGTTAAAACATCCTGTAGCCACCTGAATATTAGGTAAAAGCAATTTTGGACTATAGTCTAAATTAATCTGAAAGAAAATGTTGCAAATTTTTGTTTTGCTGTGAAAAAACAAAAGCATATAAAGTATCTGGTTTGGGTTGTCACTGGCAGTTTTGATCCTTTATTGTAAAACACATCTTTTACAACTTTACTGTGTACTACTACCCCTGGTAATGCTGTTGTCTCCATGTTTATTGGAGTTCTGCCATCCTTATATTGCCTCATCCCCTCAAAACAGTTTGCACATGAAGCCCTTGCCTCTTGGTCTTGGCTGGTAGGTTCTTTGTGCTTCTGATGAACTCTGCTAACAGCCATCGTGTTTTCTGGGGATGCTGCTTGTGTCCAGAGGGAATCTCTGTCCCTTAGACAATTTTCATTGGTGAATGTTGCTAAGATAGGGTGGAATCTTCTGGTCAAGTGGCTTAAATATTTTTTATGATGGCCATCATTCTGGATGAGGGTCTGCCTGTCTCCTTGGCTCAGTTGGGTCTTGTATCTTTTGTTGATACTGGCAGCAGCTGAATCAGTCAGTAATTGTCTCTGTGTTTGAAATGAAGATCCCTATCTCTGAAATTCAGAGGTTATCAAGAACACCTGTTAGGTTATAAAGAACACCTGTTATGTGCAATACAGAAGGCTCAACAGATAATGTGCTTAATCACTGTTCACCTGAGATCCACTGAGGGCAAATAGAGGACACTTCATATCCCATTATCCCTCAAATAGAGTGGTTCTTGCTAGTAGTGAAGTTCCTACAGAGAAAAATAAAGGAAAAAAATGTAAATGTGAAAACAGAAGAAAACACTCTTTAAGTAATTTTTGGTCAGTGTATTATTAGAAAACAAGTATGGTCTAATGGGAAAGGCACTAAACAGGGCATTGGTGCTTCCATGAATTTGCCACTGATGAGTTTAGTCAGCTCATTGCAGATGCATTCCCTGTCCTTTGAGGTTCTGGTTTTGTTAGATTGTTTGTACTATGGAGCAAGGTTATTTCCTGTGCAGAGGGGCTGAGACCTCTCCTGTAAATGCACATAGGTACAAGTGATGTTAACAGAAAGCTTCAGACCCAGCATGGAAGGCACTCACCTTCCTTTGTTTAGATTAAGTCCCATGTCAAAGAACAGAAGCTCTTCTTGTCTTTTCCCTGGGCTGGACACAGATACTGGGGGATGGAGGGGAGGCTTTATGGGGACTGGAGAAAAGTACAGTGCTGGATTACAGCTCTGCAGTGATATCCTGGGTGTGTTCACCTTTCTCTATCAGCTGATTCATGAGCACAGGTAGGTGTTCATGTTTTGTGTGTGAGACTTCGGGGCAAGGCACAGGGTGGAGCAGGGTAAGTCACAGCTGCTGAAGCCTACAGCTTCAATCAGCTGTGGTAAAATCCAGCCCCAGACCTTACTCCCAACCTGTTAAATGGTGATCATAGCTGACCTGGTACCACAACTTGACAAAGGCATGGGGCTGAGGAGAAAGCAGCAGGTGGCCTTTGTGGGTGTTGCAGTATTTGAGATAGGCTTCTGTCTCTGAGTTATGAGCAGGTCTGCCATCTCTTTTAGCTGCATTCTATGGAGACTGCAGCTATGGAGGGCTAAGAGAGCCATATAATAATGTTTGGTGCTAATTTAGAATAAAAGCAGCCTCTTGGGGAAGGATAATGCTTAATTCCATGTGATTGTCAGTGTACAGCAGTGTGAAATGGCATTTAGGCACAGACTAGAGGGTTACATACTTCCTGAAAAATGTTGAAGAAAGAAATTACTGCAGCAGACCTGAGAAACTTCTTCTAAATCCTACCTTCTATGGAACACTCTTAATTCAGTGTCTTTGAAAGAATGGTAGATGATTTTTCTCAACAGTGGGATGCCACTTCTGCCTCCAGAGAGGCCTACTGGCTTCATGTGTGGGAAATTTGTTTTTTAAATCACTAAGATTAGCACAAGTGGCTGCTGTCTGTGCCACTGCCTAAAAGAGAGGTGAATTATTCATCATGTGCCTGTCCCAGGACAGGCTTTGATTGGTTGTCAACCATTTTCACTGTTTCAGGGCGTTCATGCTGCGTGACCAGACATTTCAAAGAGAATCTTTATCATCCCTCATTTCAGCCAATAAAATGTCCTTCGGGCCAAGAAAGAAGTTATGGGAATGCCCAAGTGTTGCTTGGGAGACAGCTGCACTGTTATGCATGTAGAGCTTGTTTGTCCCTTTATTGTTTGATGCTGAATGAGGTGAGATTATGCATTTCTTTCAGGACACAAAACCAAGAATAAATGGAAGGGAAAATCTCCAACTCTGAGGAAAATAGTGAAGGGATGAGAAAATAGAGGTGGAGATGGTGTCATTTCCAAGGAAGCAAAGTTGTTGTTTAATTTTTTAATGCTATTATGAGACAAGATTGAATTTCAATGTGGATGTAGATTAGCTAATGGACCATTAAGTGAACAAGCTGCCTGCTGACAAAGAATGGAAAAAGGGATAGGGAGAAGGGACCCTCTCTTGAGAGAGGCTGGAGAGAAGCCTGTGTGACCACTTCTATTGGGGCTGCATTTCCAGTGACTGGCTGGGTTTTAGTGCATGGTCAGTACCTCTGGTGGATGTGGCTGTGTATGCGCTGAGCAAAGTGGGCAAGACTATGTCAAATTTGCTTTGCCTTGCTCCTGGACCCCAGTCTGACCCAAAAAAGTTTACTTTCAGGGCATGATCTTTCATTTTTGGTTGGTTTTGGTTTTTAGGTTTTTTTTCCTTGAAGGGCATTCTGATTGCTTGCCTTTACCTAGTTTCATTTTTTAAAATATGGCAGATGTGCAGGTAGAAAGAAATCAAGCTTCTATATAGAATAAAAGCTAGGCTTTCTTATTTTTCTTTCAGAGGTGGGAATGGGAGTCAGATTTGAATGTAGTTCATTATTATGATACTACAAAGAGAGGAATTTGCAATGACAGCTCAATTTCAGTGCAGCCAACCTTAAAAAATGAAAACAGCCCACCTGGTCAGACAGTTCATTCCAAAGATTTATTATCAGAGAGTAAAAATAGCTGCTTCTCTGCAAAATTTTGCATGGCGTTATTAGATGGGAGCTTGTCTAGTCAACAGGTGTGAAGCAGAATGAAGTCAGTTTACAGTCTAAAATTGTATCACCTGAAAGTGCATCAGTCTGGCAGTTTTATCTTGACCTGTGCTGCAGCTCCAGCTGATGGGCCACCTGGGCTCAGCAGCAGCTGCACACGCAGCTTTTGTGATGACATCTGTGAGGATCCCCAAAAAATGCACATAGGGCCCATGCTTTAGAAATGCTTTTAAAAATTATATAAAACACAGTTCTGTGAATATTTTATAGACCATAAAATGTAATCTGTTTCACTAGCTCCATAGTGTCCAGGCTTGGAATTTCTTTTTAAAATAGACTTTAGTGGTAATGAGGGAAGGGAATGCCTGTGGATCTATCTGAATTTTAGGTATGGAACTGTAAATGTTAACAGAATTAATACATATGTGGGGCTTCACATACAAGAACAGGTTTTAATTTGATTAAATTATATATTATTTCTAAGAATAATATAAATCCCAAAATAATAAAAACATAAACCATATCTGTCTTGGATCTGACAAATTACTCCCTCAGCCTATCAAAAAAAACAGTCAGAAATTACTCAGACTTCTTACTGAAAGACAGCTTCTTGTTACTGAAAATGGCTTGGCAGTCTTAAATTAAAATTGAATGCTGGCACTGGGTTATTCCATGTTTTCATTGTTTTTGGGAGTAGCTCCTGGAAGGAAGGTCAGAAAGTCAAAGTAGGTCTGTCCCCGAACCTTTGGAAATGTGACTTAGTGAAGTTAGACTTTGTTTGTATGATTTTAATGTAAAGAAAAATGTTTTCTTTGGAACCATAAATTTAGTCCTATGTCTAAGCTTTTCACATCTGAGGTGAATAAAGCATTGAAGTGAATCTGCCATGGATCATGTTTAAAACTTACACATTATAGAGTTCAGTTAACATGAACATACAAGATACTGTATTGAACATTCTGCTAATTTTTTAAAGTAATGAGACCTATTTTCTTCCTTGTACTTTGGATCAGATTTCAGAGGAATACATCCATGTGCTATTTAGCACTTTAAATGCCAGATTAAATAGCTGCTGTTTGATGTAGCAATTCCTCTTAGTGGGAGAGAATAGCTCTTCTGCCCCTGTTTCCAGCTAGTCCTGTGCTGCCTGCAGAGGTAACGGCAGTTCTGCCTGGGCTTTTCCCCAGTAAGATGGAATAATTTCTCATAGCCCAAGGGTTCTCAAGTGAAACTTCTAAGTGTTGCCCAAATCTCAGTTGAATGATCGTTCATGTAAACCTAAGATTAATATACAGTTAGCTTCACCATTGTTTCATTTGTGTCAAAGCTATGGTAGCAGTTCTGGTGCATAAATCAGGATCTTGCCATACAAACTCAGAGAAGATTATGACTTTCCCTTCTGGATTGTAACCACACTGTTGCATTTTTGGTTTATTATTAATTTGTATGCCAGTGGTGTGTGTGGTGGTCACTAAGAACTGTTGTCTGAAGGACTGACTGACATCCCAAGCAAAAACCCTTCTCCATATATGTTTGCAGTCCGGAGAGAAAAGTGAATAAGGAAGGAATGTAAGGACACAGGGAAGAAAGGAGGGTTCCATCTCAGGTTACACTGTAAATTAATGGCAATGCCAGCATAACCTCTTGTGCTCTGTTCTCTGAAGCTGGTTTCTGCACAGCAGGAATATCACAGCTGTGGTTGTGCACTTACAGACTGCAGACCTTTTCGTGACTCTCGTGTTTGAGCTTCGACACCTTTCTCTTGAGGCCTTAAGAGCACTATGGCAAAGATCATCATTTAAGTGCAGAGACAATTGGTGAGTCTCCTTTAGTAATTGCATTCAAAAATATACAGGAAAGAAATGTTTTGCAAATATTTAAATGTTTTAAATCTGTGCCCAAATGTTGGATTTAAATTTGGAGCATTTTAAAGGAATAATTTGTATTGCAGATCTTGTTTTTGTAAATGGATGACATTCTCTCCTCACTGAATTAATGTTATGCACAAAGTAGACTTACCTATTCCCACAGTCAGATTTCCTGTCTCCAAAGCAATGTGAATGGGAAACCTGAGTCATGGCTTGGATGGATATCAGTTCTGCTGGTTTTAAGCTTACACTACCATTTGTTATGAAAAAGCTTACCTGGATCTGTACCTTCAATGCCCTTAGTAGTCATGGGGCTGAGGAGACAGATGTTAGGCTTTGAGTGTGGATGTGGTGGAGCTGCATTTTTCAGTAGCAGCTCGATCTCAGGATGGTTTATATCAATTGTAGAACTGTGGCTTTGAAGATCAAGACCCTACTCCTCTGCAGTCAGGAATAGTTCTGATCAAATGGTGTGAGACTATCAGAAATACTAATCCAGTATTGTTAAAATCAGTAAATTTTTCTCCATTCATAAAATTGAAAATAATGAAACAGTTCTTTTACTTGGTTTCAGTACAAAATGTCATCAGCCTGTTTGAAATTAATCTAATGCCAAGGTTCATGTTTGCAACAATATCTTTACTTGATACAAAAGGGGCGAATTTTGCTTTGGATTATGTTTATTCTCATCCTTTGATAAATAGTCATTCTAATATTCTTCAGTATTAGACAGTAATTAAACTACTCTGCCTCTTTTATATTACCTTTAGACTAATTTTACTCAGGACAGAGTTATTAAATTTAGGAGTGGAAGAGAATCCCATGGAGACTACTGTCTGATGCTTTTACCCCATCTAGTTTAACTTCTTTCTAGTTAATGCAAAAGTGTCCTTCCATCAGTATAGGAGGCAGGTACAGAATATTTACAGAGGGATTCTTAAGAGCTGAAATGTGTATTGTCTGTCATGCTGATGTAAGCTTTCCCCTTAGATAAGGTCTAAAATAGCTCAGGAAGTAAAAGCTAGTCAATTCAGTTTTAATATTTTAATTTGTTAGTGGTGTTACAGGTGAAATGAAAGGTAAAAACCACCTTAATAAAAAGTCAGTGCTTTAAGGTACCTCAGTCTCTAGAAGTCAAACCTGGGATATGATGTGGATTAATTCTCAGAGAAAGCAACTGAATATTTTCTTGAAAATCTGGTTAGATACTGTTCTTGAAACACCAATGCGCTTCCATCACATCCTTGTGGGAAACATATTTCTGTAAGACCACTATACCAGAAGATATTGATTTCTGTGGAATCTGGAATTTGCTAAGCCACTGGATGTTTATTTACTTTGAAAGAAGCCCAGTCTCAATGTAGTTGTTATGTGATTCTTAAGTATTTGGTCACTTCAGGTTTCCTGTACTTTTTTCTTGTGTTACAGGCAACCATTAATAGATGCTCTCCCATCTTGTGCCACAGAGGCATGTGTTGTCCTAATGAAAGAGCTCATAGCTTCTGGAGAAGTTGAGGAAGACAAAGTAGAATATTTCTTCTGGTCATTTACATTCATTCCTAATCCCACCTCAGGCATGATTGAATCTCTTGCTGTGAGTGGATGTTGTTTTTTCTTTTTTAATTTGTAATGAATCTACGTGGCTCATAATTTTTGTGTTTTACAGTAACAATCTTTTTCACAGATTTATACAAAGCTCTGTCCAGGTAATTTTGTTGAGGCTGAATTTGAGTTTGTAAATATTTTGATACATTTCTAATCTGTGGTATGTCACAATAGTTATTCTCATGACTTTTCTGAAACACCTTGTTCTTTTTGTGGTTGTTTACAGCCTTTGCTGAAGTCGCCTAGAGCAAGCCAAAGCTGCTTCTTGGGAGTAACTGCTCTTGTACATAGGTTTTGTTCCATTCACAGCTCCTGTGGTGTTGTACCTGCTGTGCAGAGCGTGATGAGGACTTTAGGGAAATTTTTGGGAGGAAACTGTACCGTGCAAGATTCAGAACATCTCAGCAAGGTATTGGTTGTACAGAGGCACATGATAGAGGGCTTTACTTTTCTGTTCCCTTTGTGATCTAGAACTTGTTTGATGAAAATGGTATTAATTGGATTTCCAGACAGCCATGAATACAAGCTTAGTAAATGAATATTCCTTGATAGAATGAGCTGATAAAATTTTGTAATCCGACAAGTGGAACCTATCAGTATGGATGTTCTTGCGTGTGGAAATAAAGAAAAGCCTTGGATTTCCTGATGAAGCGAACTTCATACCATTAAGCAATATGAAGAGCATATATCTGTTGACAAATTATTATTTTAATTTAGTTATTATGTCCAGAAATCCATGTTGAATCACTAAAATGTCAAAATATCTGTGATCAAAAGGGACAAAATATCAAAATACTTGAAAAACTTTTCCAGTACATGAAATTTGTGACTTTTGCTTTTCTGTTGCGATGTAGGCTTTTAAAAATGTTTTTGTATTTCCCCAGGTCTAAGGCAGATTCTACTTACAAGTATCGCATGGCGTTAGAATAGAACTGTGGCGCATATGTGTCTTGTCCTCCCAGTAAAGCCAGGGTATAGGTAGTACAATAGGGGCTGCAGTAAACTCCCCAAATCACCAGTAATCATTTTAAACAGATTTTTGCACAGAAAATGCTGGTGCCATGAAATTCAATGTACAGCTGCCGGCACTTGGAGAGCTTTCTGTTCTACCTTGCTTTGCATTTACAGATGCAGCTGGTGTTGAAAGCCATCGGGAATGCGGGCCTGGCAGCGGCTTCGCTGGCTCCTGCTCTGAACTCGTGTGCTGCCCTCAAGAGCCATCCTGTGGAAATCCGCCTCGCTGCTATCCAGGCCTTCCGGCGCATTCCCTGCTCTGTCAGGGTGAGCGATTTACTGTCACAGGAGACTGATGGCTTCCTGGCACTGCCACAGATTTGGAACTTGTTGGAATAGTTATAGAACACGCAAACAGATAAGGAACAAGTGTAGACATGTTCCAGCAGAGCCCCTCTGCTGTTGGCGGAGAGGGTAGAACCACCCAGATGAGCAAACCTATAATAAACCTATAATGAGCTTTGCTGCAGTTGAGGTAATATATCCAGTGACTGAGGCAGCGTTTGGGACTTCTTAATTAGGCACTTCTGTTGGATGCCTTCTGTTTCCAGGGGTTATGGCTGAGAACCCACAGGACTTGATTTTTCCCATAGTCTGTTTTACTGTGCTGTTCTCTGAAACATGAAGTATTAATGTGAGAAGCTTGTTGTGATTTGCAATACACTGCCGTAGTTACAACATTTTGTTAAGTGGTTTAATGAAAGAAAGTTCAAAACTTGTTTATCTCTAATACCTTGATACTTAGAAGAATGGCAAAGCCAGGAGTGCTGGCCTGGGCAAAGCTGATAGTCCTGCTCCAGAAGAACAAGAAGCTCCACGTGGACTTGCACTTGGAGAAGCACCTTTCTACGGCTTTTTAAAATTTAAGTTCAGCATGGATTGGTGTGATTCACTTGTTCTGCAGTGAAGCTTGGTGTTGGTCATTAGACATGTTCAAAGTATCAAGTCTGTACGTTGTTACGTACCCCATTGTTGTCTAGCAAATGAACTGCTGAACTGGGTGGACTGGGGCTGTTAAATGCTAATAAAAATGTTAGTGGTATCAGTCACCAGTTTCTTAATTCCTGGCAGTTCACAAAAAAAAAAGTTATCTTGGTTGATACTGGGGAAATATTGAGCAGAATAAATTTGTTGTCGACCTGCTCTTTGATACCAAAAGTAATGATCTTAATAGCCTGTGAACAAATCCAGGGCCATTGTTGTCTGTGTATTGGCTGTAGCACATGAGAGGTACAGCAGACAGGTCTCCCTCCCATGTGGTGGAGTAAAGCCATCCTTAACAGTTGTGCTGGCAAGGGAGGCTCTGTGTTGCAGAGTCCTGTATAGATTTGTCTATATAGGATTCAAGGCATGTATAGGATGAAGGCAGTTTGTTCAGGAAATTAATGGATGAGGTAGTATAGACAATATGTACATACATTTGTATCCATGTTAGACAAAGTGATTTTGTCAGGTATAAGGCAATAGCTATAAATGTAGCAATAGCTCTTTGAGAACAAAAAACCCACCAGGACCTGAAAGTGCACGAGGTGTTCCAGGAGAGTGAATCGTAATTGTCTTTATCTTTTTGTGTTTTTCTCTTAGAATACTATGTTAGTTCAGTTGTATCAAGCAACCAGCGAAGATGTGGAAATAAGAATTGCTGCTTATTATATAGCAATGAAATGTCCACATGAAGAGTTATTTAAACAAGTGCAAATGACTTTGCTGAAAGAACCATCCAGCCAAGGTCAGCCAAGTTCCTAACCGATACTTCAATGTGACATTTACTTTGCAGGTGTAATGGTACCAATCTCTGTCAATTTTTATTCAATCACAATGCTTTGTAGATGGTTTCTAAATAATTGTTTGTATGATTGTGACATTTTATATTGAAATTGTGATACTATTAATTTAGCAATAGTCAGTAAGGACTGATTTTTCATAGAATTAGTTCCTTCTACTGGCAGCATTTCATTCACTGAAGGCTCCTGAGAGGGATATATGGAACAGCTTTGATGCTCAGTGCATTAGAAATACAAATGAATGACTGCAAATTGCATTTTGTTAAGTTGAGGAAGAAGCAAGCGACAGAAAAAATGTTACAATATTTTAAAATGGTTTCACCACATTCAGTGAAGGATACCTCTAGACTAATCCCTTGCATTTACATCTGTCAAGAAGAAGCAAACATGAGAAGGGTATCTGTAAGACTGTTTGCAGGCAGATGAAAGCAGGTCTTTGCACTGTGTCTGGATCCTGGCCAGCTCTGCCTTGGAGCTGGTATCCGTTTCCCAGGATGTTGTGTCCGGACTAGTGTATCCTGCAGTGACTGTGAGCTCAGGCTCAGCATTGTGTTCACCTGCTGGTGTGGCTTGTGGTTTGGAGGGCACTCATTCCTCTCTGTTCAGAGTTCAGACAGAGGGAAATTGCATCCACCTCAAAAACCCTGTCAAGGTGTACCCTCAGTGACTCCTCCCGGTGACTCCATGCAGAAAATTAAATTTGTCTGATTTATGAAGGAGCTCTACAAGTCCATCCAAAGTGTTATATGTTTCAAACAATTTAATGCAGTACTCGTTAATATTCTTAATTTCTTTCCTTTGTCTTTTATTGATGTGACAACTAAATAATTTATATAATAAACTTTTGAATAATGAGTGCTTTTGAAGGCATAGGGCATATACTAGTTTTTAGTTCCACATTCAGAAAATGAAATTTGAAAAAAGGAAGTTGTGTTGTGAAAAATGCAGTTACATCAGTGTTCAGTGTCTGTGCATTGAACTAGCACTGGAACCTAACATCTTTTATCTTAATGAGACAAAAAAGCCTCTGTTTAGGAACCAGACTTCAGTCCATATGGGAAATATTTGCCCCCCATGACACAGCACATACATGGCCAAACTGGGACTCCACAGTGTCATGCAGAAATACTAATTCTGAATGACAATTGTTTAATCATATGTGCCTTTTTGTTATTTAAAGTGCTGTCGCAGTGAGTTCGTCAGACTGATTTTAATCATGCTGAGAATGAATGGATTCTGTTGTGGTCAGGGGACTGGCGTATAATTAATGCTGGTATTAAAAAAAAAATATTTCCAGTATTTGTTTTTAAGACTCTTGTAATTTTTCTCTGATTTCCACATGCCTTTCTTGAATTTTAGTGGGCTCCTTTGTTTGGAGTCATCTCTCTCAGCTCCTAGAGACAGATGACCCATTGAAGGAGCACCTTCGAGATTCTATTCCTGATGAAATCCTTAGCAAAGATTTTGACTGGGAGACATGGAAATATTCCTCATACTCTGATGTCACATTTCACTCAGGTATGTGCAACTGTAGTACTTAATACTTTATAGCATATGGATTATTAACATCCCACATGGCTTTTCTGATCCTTTATATATTGCTCCAGAGAACTTTGATTTTTATGATTTAATACTATCCAAATATGCAAATGTAAGCTTGATTCTTCTTTGACCTTAATTGGAGCATTTGAAATGTATTTTCAGCAAACCAGATACCATACACCTTTGTCTCTTGTGAGAGAGGAGACTAAGAACCAACGAACACTTAAGATTATTTTTGTGAACATCAACTTTTAATTCCTTCCTTAGTTAACTTCCTTTGCAGCAACAGGGGACTGGGATGTTTTTTCTTCTCCTGATCCATGTGCTGTCCTTGGTATAAGAAAAGAGTCAAACTAGTTCCTTCCTGTTTTACTATCTGTTCATTTGTTTTCAGTGAAAATGCTAGATGATGTTTTTCAGAGTTACATTTTGATTTTCTGTCCACTTCCTCCAGTGCATTTATGTATCTTATGTATTATAAATACTTTCCTTTTGATGTCAGTGAGATAATATACAGTAAATATGGAATTCCAGTAAATGGAAGTTACTTACAGTAATGTCTTTGCTATATTAAAAATTAAATAGCTTCACCTGTTGACAATTTTTCATTCACAATCTTCTTATTGAGTGGAGTAACAGTTTTCTAAAGAATTATGAATTTTGCAAAATGTATGAGAACAGCTGATCTCCAGCTGACAGACATCTATTTTCCATTGCAGCTGGTGCAGGTGCAAATATGGAAGCCTCAGTGGTCTTTTCTCCTACATCTTTTCTACCACGATCAGTCATGACAAATTTGACTGTTCACTTCATGGGACAGGCTATAAATCTCCTGGAGGCAAGTTTATGAATTTTTTAATTGTGGGGGTTTTTTATCTCCCTTCTCAAGTGACACTTCATATATTGAAGTACAAAGCATTTTCTGTTTTCCTGTTGCAGTTCCTTTAGCAAAATGTGCTTTTCACTGCTGTAGCACAGTTGCCTCAGTATGGTAAGTCCTTTGTGTAATGGGCTTAGCCAAAATAAAAGCACTGTCACTCTGCTAGTGCCATGCACTAAGAAAGTGACTTATACTTAGCTCTTGTTGAGTCAAACGAAACATTAAAGTCAGTGCTTCCTGAGACACTGCTCTAGCTCCAGTTTAGGATAGTTAAGATTCCTTTTCTTGATGTACAGTGAAAAATGGATTGACTTGAGTACACCATTCCTTTAATACAGAGATAGACTCATTTGTACTTAGCTGGATTCACTGTTCTAGTGCCATTGACCTTCCAGTGCTTGGGACATTTCAATGACCTGCCTGTGACCTCATCATCTTTACCTGCTGTGCCAGATAACAATGTGCACATGAAAGAAAGAAAGAAAGTATTTAATGTAGCCTTCAGATCTCAAGTTTAAGCTTGCAAGGGAACAAAATTTTTTTTCAGTGCCAGATACCATAGATTTATATGTGTTAGTAATTCTGTTTTAAGCAAACTTCCAAACAGAATCTTATTTCAGAGCGTGAAAAGGATGTGCTAGCGTTTTCCAGCCAAAATACTGTTTTTAACATGCTAAAATAGCAGTTTCCCTTTTTGGCCCGTCATAGTGTAAATGAACCTCAGTACCTGAAGGAAAAAGGATTTTTATTTTGGACTGAGCTTTACATATCTATTTTTTGGGGGAAGATGTAATACAGGAATATCCAGTATTGAATGCTGAAGGAGGTAGAATGCTCAACTTTGTAGACTACTGTGATCTTGCTTGGCAAATCTTTTGTGTTGGTTACATCTGGTTGTATATTTGATTTTCTGCTTTAGAACTGGCCATGGCCTGTACATGTCACTGTTAGGCTTTTCACTGCTGCATGCTTTTCACTAGGTTGGTGTACGATTGGAGAATGCTGAAACTCTCATAGAGAAGGGTTTTGGGCCGAAATCTTCTACTTTCAGTGAATATTTTTTTGGAAACACTAATGAAGGAAACCACAAGTCAGAAACTCCAGTGGAAACAGCAGAGAAAGTCAAGCAGACGAAGCCGACTTTGAAGCGATATAGCCCCACTGATCATCTTGTGAGCAAGTCTGGCAAGCCAAAGCCGAGAAAAACAAACCAAAATTGTCTTGGTAGAAAATACAGTAAGATGAATGAGTTAGTCAAAAAGGTAACTGAATCTGTAGATCTTGGAAAAATTAATGACATTTCCCAGTCAAACACAGGGCCCCATCTCACACTGGACAAGTGCTCTGGATTACTGTGACTCCTTTGCATAAAGCACGTGTAACTTGTTCTAGTCACTCGCAGAGAATTTAACAGCTGCAGAAAATACAGAGCAGCAAAGAGCCAGATCTTAAAGTTTTCTTCAGATTGTTTTATTGTCTCAAAACAATGACATTCAGCTGTGGGATTATGTTGCCTATGTTTTGGGCTTCCTCTCATTATTTTGAGCTCTGGTCCCTTTATGCTGATGTCCTTTTGTCGATTGACTGCTGTGACACTGTAAACAGCTGCTTGATGTTGAGTTCCTGAGTCCTGTTGTTTGCAATCTGACTTCCCAGTTTGATGTCAGATGTAACATTAATGCTTTCTGAATTTACTCATTTTTGGAGAGAGCTGTGTTTTATGTACACAACAGGAAAGCTCTGAGAATTTACTTCAATTGTTGATGTATTAGCTGGAAAACTCAGGGACTGTAATTCGTTTAGTTTGTCTTAGATCATCTCTCTTCTTGGACTCATCCTCTTAGGGTTTCTCCTTAGAGAATAAGCTCATGATCATGTTGTGTTGCTGTGGTATCGTAGAACTGTATGGACAGAAAATGCAAAATTTTTACTTCCTAGCAGTTTATTTAGCAATCAAGGCATCTCTAATGTTGTTTTGAGATTGTATTTTTTAAAGCTTCATCTGTTTGTGGGTATGTATTGTAATACTTCTCCTTTGGCTGTCGTCTTAGGACTGGAGATGACCAGTGTTCATAGTGGCAGCCAGCTGGTGTGCTATGGAGCTGAAGTGTAGCTGGAAAGAACAGCTACTAATTCAGGGTCTTAAGTGATCTCCAAAGTACTTGTAAAAGGGAACCTAATGTTTCTTTACTAATAACATAGCCTGCATTGAGGAATTGTTTATTGTGAGTTGAAAAAGAAATTATAACACCATTCCCTTTGATTTCTTTTTATTATCATGTCAGTTCACTGAAAGAACAGTAAAAAAGGAGGCGCTGAAATGTGAGCTAAGCATAAAAATCTTTGGAAATGAACTTAGCTTCTTAGATTGTGAAGATTTAAGAAAACAAATGAAACATTATTCCTTAAATCTGGCTGAGTTGGCTGTCAAACTTCTGAAGGTAAAAGAAACCCTTTTTCTATTTGAAAGTAAATATCTTGAGAAACTGCTTTCTGACAGATATGTTAAAGGTATAAAATATTACTCATGTTTCTCTAAATTGAACTCTAAAAGACACCAGTGTATATTTGGTTTAAACAGCATTCAGTACATTAGGCAAAGATTGTTCTGCTGTCTAATGGTTCTTACTTCTTGCTTCCCTCATTCAAATCAATCCATGCTTAAATGCAAATTCTTTTTTTAACTGGGGTAGGACTGGTGTCTGATTCATGCCATGGCCATAGGCAGGCTTTGGGCTGCTTTCTTCTTTATATCCCAAATCAGCTCAGGTAAAAAAACTTCTACGATAGACAGATTGTAAATAGACAATACAATACAGTCAAAATAGACAATAGACAGTCAAAAGTTATATCTGGCAAATTTCTTGAATGCTAACTCTATTATGCAAAATAAAATTCTGGGTTTTGTTTGGGTTTTGTTCACCACAGGGGCAGGAGGTCCAGTTTAATAAAAGGATGAGCTTGGCCACTGAAGAGCTGCAGTTTCCAGCAATTTCAGGCTTTCCTGTTCAGCTGGCAGTCAATGCCTCAGCAGCAATCAACATAAAAATCAAAGGGAATGCCGATTTCAAACAACAATCCAATTTCTTTCTAAATGGATATATCAAGCCAAGGTATTAAATGGTTTGAATGTGTCCCTTTCACATATCCCTGATGTAAAGTAGTAATTCCTGATGTGACAGTTTTGTGTGAATGCCTATTAATTAATTAGGAGATTCCTGAAGAACAAAAGCAGTCATCATCCTTCTGTTGCTGAATGGTTGCCATGGTGTAAGGGCAGCACTGCTTTCCTGTCTTGCCTATCTGATTTTGAACTCTTGCTGTGTTATTCCAGTACTGGTTTAAGCTGACTATTCCTCTCTATCTCTAAATCAAACTCCTGAATTCTTGCATGCAGATGATTTTTGAGTGCTTTACATGTGACAAGTGCTGTGTATTTATTGAAGAGATTTAAATTAAGTGTTTTAAAAAGAAACTGCATTTCATAGACAGATATATACATGAATCTTTCAACAGTGCATTTGTTCAGTTTTCTGTCCAAATCGGAATTGTGGGGACTCTGGGACAAGCTGGCCTAAAGTGGTTAACAGGAATGAGGACATCTACAAGTCTTGATGGAGGAATCCAGGTGAAGAAAGGGAAAGAGCTCAAAGTTTTCTTGAACACTCCAGAAGAATCTATGGACATAATTAATTTCAGGTGAGATTAAGCAAGGGCATATTGAAAACCAGTAACTGTTAACTTTCTTGAATGTAACTGACAAATTTGTTTAAATATTACTGTAACTTTAGCGTAATTTGTTTTAAGTTATTGTTCAAAATTCTTGGTCATAGCTCTAAACTCTACTTCAGAGTGGTGGATGAGACAGAAGATATAGATGTCTTCCAAGACTACACAGAAACCAGATCTTGCACTAGGGAGGAAGGTGAGTCTAGCTATTATGTTTGTCTTAGAAAGGCATTCTGAAATATCTGTAACAGATCATTTTATTCACTAGAGTTTCTTTTTTCACATATTGTTTCTAAAAGGTCTACAGTGCAATGTTCATTTTCATGTTTTCTTTGTTTGCTGTTCTAATTGAATGTTCAACTGTCTTTCACCAGTATCTGAGATTATTGGCTGGCAGCTGTGTTCTGAAATGTCCTTTCCTGACCCAGCCAGTGGTTTGGTTTTCCTCCTCACTGGACCTTTGAGAGTGGCTGTGACATTAACTAAGCAAGACAGAAGCCTGCAGCAGTACGTGATGGAAGCTGCCCATAACTACATAGCTCAGGTACCACTCAGACTCTGGCTTTAGTTTCAGTTTGCTCTTCTGGTGACAGAGTGGTGTATCTCAGTATTGCATATTCAACCCTCTGGATTCCAAGCTCTACATTATTATTCATTCCATTCCCAATATATGGGAAGATATGTTGAACACAAATTATGAGGCTGATAGGAGGTACACATTCTTTTTATCTAGGAAACAGCACACACAAACAATCTGTTGTCTCAGTGTGTGAGATTGTTTTGTGAATGGTGTGCCAATGAATAATGTGATTATCCTTTTTTTCTTTCAGGAGAATTCATGGATCCCCAGTGAAGCTGTCTTTCACTTCTTCCTTGGGACTCCAAAGTCAGACTTGAAAAGAGATATTGGTGTTGACCTAAGTTTTAGTGTCCCACAGAAGAAATTCAGAATCCAATTTATACAGCCTAAGAAAAAAATTGAGATTGATGGTAGGTTTTTCATCTAAGAGCCTGATCATCAGCTAATATCACTTAGGACAACTTCATTACAATTAACTGAGAAATGTCAGTATATTTCACTCACTAATCTAATGCTGAAACTATATTATTTTGTGATAACTATTCAGTTTACTGCTTTAGGTAGCACCCATTCCCAATGAGGTTTGCATATTGCTTAAGACTATATTTTGCACAGTCAGAGGTTCAGTACCTGCTTCATAAAGTCATGTTAGAGAAGAAAGCTGTTATCAGGATTGATTAATTGAAGGCTAAAGAATATGGTGGATTGTTATGACATCTTTTACCTGTGCTGATCTTGCCTTACTGTTTCAATTTGCTGTGTTTTGTTAGTTATGAGATGAAATTATGTGTTGTTAAATCAATGAAGTACTGACTATGATATTGTCATGCATTGTAATAAAAAATAATATTTTAATCACAGTGTAACATAGAATTCAGAATCTAAAAACCCATTGAGGAAATATAAACTGATAAATTATTGCTAATAATATAGACAACATATTTCAGTTTCTTTGGTGTGCTGGTCAAGTGATATTTTGTGTTGATGTATTCTACCATATCACCATATCATGTATTTAGAATTTCCCACTCTATTATTTTTTTTCATCCTGGTTATTTCCAAATGGATTGCAAGGAATCTTTACCAACACTGTGCAAAGCTTTGTGTGCACAGCGTTCTGAGCTCCTGAAATGTCTCCACAGCACAGCACAACTTACAAGTTTTAGCACAGGCCTAAAGGAAGTGCATAAATCAATTCCAGAACTAAGCTGTTTTTGTTGGAGACAGCTTCATTGCCTCTTCTCAATTATTCTCCTTAGAATATCTTTTCAAAATTACTAGTTTATTCTGAAGACACTTTGCAAAACGCCTTTGCAAATTCTGATCCTAACTTTTTTTTCCCTTTGAGCTGATATTTATTACATTTTTAATCTCTCTGTATCTATTGTTTGTAACAAGAACAAATATCATTTCAAGTACAGTCTTATGAAGCATCACTGAACAGTAAAGAAAAAGTAAAGAGTTTTCTTTTTCTCCAAGGGAGGATTGAGTTTTCTAAAAATTCTCAAGTTGGACACCTGGAGTTGGTAGTGGATGACCGAGATGTGTATTACATTAAGGTATGTTTGCATTCAGGAGGTCTCCTTCTAGGATGAATACTTACATAAAAGCACAAAAATGAAAGGCAGTGAAAATACACGTATTGAAAAACAGTTTTGTGAGAAATCCATCAGAGAAATTACCAGTTCTCCTTATTACATATTTTTGAGATAGCCTAGGTGCTAAATTTCAACCTAAATCTCTGTGAGACTGCAAGTATTTTCAGTAATACCCTATTGATTTCTGGCCTGGTATTGTAACACTCGTAGTGATTTCAGTCCTAAAACCAGCAGAAGCTGAAGGAAGTAGCATCTTGCACCACTGTGACCTCTGTGTAACTGGAAAAACAAATCCATCCTTCCTCCCAATTATTTATCAATGGCAAGTTTTAGGCTTTGTGTGTTGTGGAAGGTCTTTTGTTAGATTTATAGAAAAAACATGTCTTTTCTTCCTCCTCTCATTTCTCTTCTGAAACACCCAAGTCTATACTATTGCTTTCTTAAAACTTAACTTACGTTGTTGAGTGGCTTGAGGTTTGCTTTTTGATTTGTTTGTTCATTCTAGGGAATGGCAGATTTGCAGATGCTGAGTGGAGAGCAGAGATACATGACCCAGCTGGAGGTAAAGCTGATAAAGCAAAGCAGTCCTATCATTTTGTCAGGAAACATCACTAAACAGCTTGGCAAGAAGATAGCTTTTTCAGTATCTCTGAATAATTTGTTGAAGGATGCTGCATTTCTTTCAGGTTAGAGGACAGTAAGTATTTGCCATATAAATGCAAGTTCTGGAGCCATTATTTGTTAGGGTTGCCTGGTTTTGGACACTTACTCCTAAAATTTCTTTCAAGTCCATAAAGACTGATTTTTAAAATTACTATCCTGCATAAATTAATACAAATATATGTATATATTTCAGAATAAAGAAATTTTAAAATAAAAATCTATTTTGAATTACTGTTGGAAAGGGTGGAGGAAATAAGATATAAGGAATTACTTAACGAAAATATGCCAGAAAATAACAATTGTCTTTCACTTTTGTTTGTACAAAACAATGCAGACACATATTTGTAGCTAAATGTCTCTTAAGACCTGCTGTTCTAAAAATCTTGAAGACTTTTCTTCTCACAAATAAACTAAGAGGAAAATACAAGAGAAAGTATCAGAAAGAGAGCCTTAATATTTGTATAATATCAGTACATTAAAATTAAAATAATACAGTGAAATAAACCAGTAATTTATGTCTAAAGCTCTTATTTTTGACTGAAGTGTCATAGGGTTACACAGTGCTTTCAAACATAACTCACAGAACTAAGGCATGGAGAAGGCAGTTTGTTTTTTGGGAGATAATCTTTTGGTGAAGTTTCCATCCTTAGCTTTCACATGGATTGCCAGTGACTGCATCCAAGCCAGTTCTGGTCTGATTTCAAACTCCTAGCACCTGAGAACTTAGCTGACCAGTTGTGCTGCTGCAAAGCCACAGGCTTGCTCTGACTTTATGTAGATGTGGACATCCACATGTTCACATATTAGGGCTTAGTTAATTAAAAGATCTGTCTGTCTGAATTTATTTCCTTTGAGAAGCAGCTTTGGCTGCATGCATTTCAATAAGCTTGAAGCAGATTGTGAGAAGTGTGGTCTTCAGGCTGTCTGTGAAGATGGAGAAAGACACTGAACATCCAGCTCTGTGTCTTTTTATCTATTCACTACACAAGAGTTCATGATGATTGAGAGACTGAATCCCCTTTTGGTTTTCCCCACTGTAGTATTCCTTTGACTAGCTGAAGTAACTTCGAGTTCTACCACTGCATAATCATTTCTCTTCTTTCTGTAGCACTTCTGGAGAAAAAGGTTGATGATAAGCTGAGACAATACTCGTTGGAAGGAGAGACTCACCTTCCAGGTGTTCTTGGAGTTCACGCCGTTGCTCTTCTCCAACAGTATGAGGGATTCTGGTCTCATGGTCTGCAGATAAAATATGGACTCCTAGGTACACTGAAAAACAGGGAAAGTGAAAATATTCTGTATTACTCACTTTTCCTGTAAGGTTTGCCTCTGTGTTTAGAACACAGTAGAAAGATTTCAGTTAATTTTTAAACTGTGATCTGAAACTTGTTCCAAGTTTCTCTTTTCAGTTTGGATAAACTTGACTCTTTGAGTCTGCATATAAAACCAATTTTTTTAAAATGGGCTTTTCACAAGCATATCCATCATTAGAGTAAAAATCACTTTTTCAGTGAGAATTGCTTCTAATTAATTTGTGTTTTCAGGTATTTGAATGCATGCACTCAGTAACATGAGGGGTGGTTTCTAGGAAGCAGCTGGCTGTGCTCTCCTGGTTGCAATACAGGAATTGTGTTCATTTTTGTGGGACAATGCAGGTGAACATCAGTGCAGTTATATAAAAGTATTGAATCCTTGTAGTAGCTAATCATGACAAATGTCATAGAGGGGTTGTTTATGCTAACTCTGTTGCACCTTCAGAGAGTATGTAGCAATATGAATAATAAAGCTTTCTTAAACCTACATAGGCGTGACCCCGTAATTTAGCTAAAAATGGCATGCTGATCACAGTATCTTAGGAATACTTAAACAGTATCTTAAGATGCCTGGCTATATAGCTGTGCAATTGTGCAGTTAGACACTTGGAGCATAGTTACACTTTAGTTTAAAGCCAGTTTGACAACTATTCCACCTGAAGTGTTCAGCAAATGCTTCCTTGGAGAAGTACTGGATTTTTCATTTTAAAAAGTAATCTTACTTATTAGAAGGGACTTCAGATTCATTATTTTAATTTTCTTCTCAGTGTCCACAAGGGCTGGAAGTGTTGGGGGGGGGGGGGGGGGGGTGGTTTNGGGTGTGGGGGGGGGGGGGGGGGTTGGGTTGTTTTTTTTTTGTTTTGTTTTGTTTTTTTTAAGAAAATATCATGTAATGTCATGATGTTGGGAGCTAGGTGGTAACAGAAAATCATCAAATACTGTGATACCAAGAAAGCTGCAAAGCTTGATCATGATTAGTTTGTAGTTCTTTTATTTCAGTTGGGTAAAATTCCGTTTAAGTAATGACGTTTGTGCTTTCCTTTGGATTTGTAGGATAAATCAACAAGTATATAGCTGTAAAAATAGACAAATCTCACTTTGATGTTCTGAAAACCAGAAGTCTTGAAGCCAGTGCCAGATTTATACTATTAACATTTTGAAAGATTAATTCTCATTTACTTGAATAGGTAACTTTGTGATTTAACTTGAGCAGGAGAGGCAAAAACACCTTGCCACAAGTGCAGTACACAGCAGAAAGTTCAAGTGGAGCAGGGTGCACAGAGCTTGTACAGACTGGAGCTGGGCCATGAGTTTCACTGTGTGCAGGCTCCCACCTACAGCCATCAGGTGGGTGCTGAGCCAGGCACTCTGTGTGCTAGGCACTCATGTCACCTGTACTCAGGGCTCTCAACATGAGAGAGTTCACAGCAAAAAGGCAATGCCCTCTTCTTTAGGTTCACCTGAAACATGAAGTGACTGCATCTTGGATTTCCTCCCAGATGGAAGTGAACTATGGGAAACACTGGGATGAAATAAACAACAAGAAGAAATTGCTGATCAGCCAAGCCTTTAAGAACAGTTCTAGTTCATCTGTAGTCAGCTATTTCATGGAGGTAATAGTGATAGTTGAAAAGTAAGACCTTCACTTCAAATATTTAACAGACAAAGAATAAATTCTGATTTTTTTTATTACAACCTTTTTTTGTAAGTATGGTATGTACTAATAATATAAGGCAAGTACCCAGACCTAATAATTTCGAGCTAGGTGAGGTCTTAGCTCAGAGATACTGAGATCTCTGACATTTGCTAGAAGATAAATTTTGCAAATACTGGAAGAGTTGGGGTGTAATTTGGTCTGAGGTTTTTTTGCATTGTTAACTCATATAAAATGGTTGTAGAGATTTATGAAAGCTGCTTTGCTGACACAATGTGGAAGGAGGGCGCAGGTTATAACAACTCAGAATATTACAGCATTTTTCTTTTTTAATCTCCTGTAGTTGTAACAAATGTGTATTAAAGAAACCTCAGTCTGTAACTGGTGAGCATGCATGAAAATCTCTAGAGTGAATTGGAAATGTGCAAAGACAGAACCTGTGACCTTCCTGCTTCTGTGTATGTAACTTATACAGCCCTGAAAATGGGATCTTGTTTTTATTTAAATTTGCTTCACTTCTTTTCCAGTTTACCATGCAAGTCCTGGAAAAACAGGTGAATTATAGAACCCAGCTGCAGCACTTGCACACCTCTCAGATGTATTTGCAGAGTAGCACCAACTTTGAGGTGAAGTGTAATGACCATGTACCTTTTGCGGCTGGGCTGCAGTGGAAGGATGCATCCAGAAATGGCCAGAAGAAGTGGGAAGGTGAAGTACCACGTACCATTTCCAGTCTGTGATTAGAAAAGCAGGCATTGAAAGCTGCTGCCAGGTTTTTCTGAGCAGTTTTGAGTGAGTGAGTGCAACAGAATGATAAAGATGTTTGTTGGAAGAGAGGGATCCTAGAGGTTGTCCAGCCCAGCTTCCTGCTCCAGACAGGACTGTTTCTTGCAGTAGATCATATCTGTTGTGACTTTGTCTAGCTGAGTTTTCCAAATCTCCAACTTATCAGCCTGGCTGGCTGGCCTCTTCCAGCAGTTCCATTTACACTAGTGGAGGACATTAATTTCATTATATACAACCGAAGATTTTAGCAATTGGAAGAGAAAAGGTTGGTAGTAGCATTTGAGCTTCATTCTAGAACCCCTGGATCTTATCAGCCTTGATGTAGAGTTAGAATCCAGGTAGTTTGAAATCTCATGTTTCTGTCAGCTTTAACATATGTCCTTTGCAGGTGGGTTCAATATAGACACCCCATGGCTCTATCTGTACACAGCTCACAAACTGCACCAGCCACAGCATTCTGCTTATTTACTGACATCCCAGCTGACAGCTGGAAAAGCTCTCTCCATTAAAGACCTTGTACTGGAACTATTCTATAAAGATCAAGACAATGAGAAGGAAGGAAAAGTTCACATTTACACACCAGCTACCACATACCTGCAGGTTGGTGACATGGTGCTTTGCAGAGTGTATGGCTTTGGGGACAGGGCTCTGTGCTATGTCACTGTGCCCTGACTCTGGTTTCTAAGCTTCCTCCTAATTTATTTTAGACTGTGCAATGCAGTAAAGGTTTAAAACTGATTTGATCATAGTTGCTGTTCATTAAGCAATGTGGTAGATTTCTGTCACTATGCAATTTGACTTATGTTTATGATTTAGATGTTCCTTTATCAGCTTTTCCTTCTTAGGTCACTATACTGCTTCAGGCACGGCCATGGAGGAACGTGAGAAGCATTTTTGAATGAGAAAAAAGTGTTCATCAACTATTTAGCTTTTAGTCGCTCCCTTGTTTGGAGGAGATAAAATAAGCTTTGGACTCTATATAGTAATTTGGGGTATTTTGATAATGCAAAAGATGGCACACGTTTCTAATAGTTCTTATGAATGCTCATTGTGTCACCTCTGTGCTGTACTGCTGCACAATGGAATGCTGTCTGTCCTGGCTCAGCCAGACTAATGTCTTTGTTTTTCAGGCATCCACAGTTAATCGTCTTGGGAGGAATGTTCTGCATAGCTATAGTGAAATGATCTCTCTGTGGAATCAGCTTGTGAAGAATGAGATTCATTTGGAGAATAATGAGCGAGCCAAACTTCTCTGCTTTAAGATAAAGAGTACAAAACAGGAATTTAACTTCACAGCCAGCTATCAGAATGTGCCAACGGTGAGAAAGAAAAACAAAAGCAATTTTTTTGACTCAGCACTCTCTTCCTGAAAGATGTTATTGCTAGTGTTGGAACTTAAACCCTTCCAGTACTGCATCTATTTCTGTCTGTTTTGACAGGCTGCAGTGTGAATCTAGGTTCAAAAAGAAAACAAAAACTTGTGTGGCATAGTTTGGAGTACTTCTCACCTATTAGGGAGCCCAGGCAGTCAGTCAGGAAGGAGAGGGTGAAGAGAGACAGCGTGACTAGAAAGAGAGCTGAAGATGTGGTTACTCACAACTTGAAGATGTATGAGACGTGTAGAAGATTCTACTGTCCTGGAGAATTAGAATATTTTGTCTGCTAGTAAGCATGGTAACAGCCCAGGTTTATATGCTATTTTAATCTCTTCCAGTCTTAAAATAATTTTTGCTTTGCTTGATGTTTGTGGCGCAGGAAGGGTAAGTTTCTCCTTGAAAGAGGTACTTTGATCAGTTACTTTGGTCCATTCACACCTTGCAGGAAATCTTAAAAAGTGTTTTTCTAAACACAGCTTTGAAAATGCTTTTTCCATGCTTTGAAGATCCAGTTTGGTTTTTTATGTACCAAAAAAACTTAAGAGCTTGCTTATGTTGCAAGTAGGTGACACTCAAGTGATACATTAAGGAGCATTTGTCATCTGCTGGAGTCAGTTTTCTACTGATGACACTTTTAATCCTCTGAGAGATTAATGGAGATCTGGACTTAAACTGCAGCAGAAATGGTTTGATCTGTGAAGTGACAGCCTTGCTGCAGCCTGTTGACGTGGTTTCCATATTGAGGTTCCTGAATATGAATGCAGTAAATCTGATGCAATTGTCCTTTCCTGTTCTGGTCTCATGATCTGAGTGCAGCCTAAGAAGACAAACTTTTCTGTGAAGATCGTATGGAGAGATTATAAAAGTCTGCCTGTTATGCTGCAGTGTGAAGGTCAGATAAAAGAGCTGCAGAAGGAAAAGATGCTCTATCAAAAACGTGCAACCCTCTATTTCAGGTTTAATATTCTTATTTCTATCTTTTAAAAATGTTTTGGCCTAAATTTAATGTGCATCTTGATGGTCTTAGGAGATGTTCTGAGCTTTACAAAGTGAGAGTGCCACATGCACAAAGTCTGGGTTTTGTCCCATCTGGCTCCCTGAACTTGCTCAAGTACAGCAGCTTCACAGCCTGGTTATTTGCATCCATTAGGTTTCAACCTCTGTTGAAATGGCAGTGAACAAAGCTGTCAAAGGCAACAGACCATGTGTGCTGTGACATGTTTGCTGGCAACTCAGCCAGGCATATAGCCTCCTTTCCTGAAAACAGCAGGATTTATGGTGTGTCCAAATTTGTATGTGGTGAGAAGTTCCAAAATCCAGATCTAATCCTCTGTGCCATCCATGTGCTTTTTCCTAGTCCTTAGGCATTATATAGTCATTCTAAAACCAGGTGTATCCTCTTAAAACATATAACAAATGGTCTTGTTTAGATTTTGGAATATATTTCCATTTTCTGATGAGAATGAGTACACTGCTCCTACATATTGGCTGTCCCTGAAATTTGTCTCTTCATTATCCATTACTAAAGCCCAGCCTGAAGGCCTTTGTAAAAATGCGTGCTCAGATTAGAGACATGTGGATCACTTCTGGGGAAATCTCAGCTTTCTTAAGGCACGGCAGCAGCAACAGGCAGTTGCACAGGCTACCTTAGGAGCCGCTGTGCAGCTCAGAGATAACTAAAATACTGGGAGGTATCTTTTCAATAAAAAAATATGTAAATCAAGAGCTGTACCAGATATTCTAACATGTATAAAGGCAGTCCAGTGTCTGCTTATAAAGGTTTGTGCATGCTCCCAAGAGGTCTGACTAAGTAAATGTGCAGAAATATTTAATAAAGTCCATAAAACATTACACTGAAGTAGTAAACTACCCCTAGAGCTGTGTAGTGCTGAACATCTGTTGCACAGGATTCTTGGCATGCAGATACTGTTTCTACACTAAGCATAAAATGTGGATAGGTGAGATTTTCGAACCTGCCAGGAGCTTTTGGACACTCCCTATTTGAAATGAAGTCTTGGCCATGCAGGTATAGAAGGTGTATGTGCTGGTTATGCATGTCAGGACTTTAGAGCAGCACCTTCTCCCATGCCCTTCCAGGCATTTACCAAATTCAGGATGGAAACTCTACCAAAAATTGAGGTTAGTGTGTGGAGTTTGTATGAAATTGTCATTATGCTCTGTAGTTTCTTAAATGTCCGGTCCTGTGTGTTTTGCTTCTGTACCTGACTCCCTGGTGGTAACTGATAATTTTGGAGTTCAAGGTGAACTCTGCAAGATTTCTTTTTGTAGTTGTCTATTAAGATCTTTAACGCTGTGTTTATTTCTTGGGTTTTTTCCAGGCATCCTTTTAAAGTTCCCTTTCTGCAGAGCTTCCTTTTGCAGGAGACATTTACTGTTGACAAAAAGCAAAAGCACTATTTCATGGAAACAAAAGTTTTGATAGATGGGGTGGAGGAAACAGTTCAGACTCTTATACTTGGTTACCAACCTGAAAACCCCTATGTGAGTTATCCAAGAACTTCCTTTACTCTGATATACCAAAACAACCTGCAAATAAGTGGCTTACTGCATATTACTTATGTTCCTTGCATTTTCTCTCAAACTTGTTTGTAGATTTGTGCTGGCTTAACTCATCCTTATAACTACGGGATGTTTCCCAAAGATGTTGAAATGTGCATTTTAACTCTAAGTCATCAAAATGTGAGTAAATTTCCCATTAGATTCAGTTAGGAGACATTCATTACCTGTTTATTTACCCTTGCTATAGGTATTTAGTTTCTCACCACATAGCTGCTGCAACTAAAATGTTCAGAGGGTGATTATGTCCTTGGTACCTCCTTAATTATGTATAATAATATGTTGTGTAGTAATCTATGATAAGAAATACTTCATGTATTATTTTTAGAATATTATTATGCATGAGTGTAATTAATAAAATATTAAATACTGGGATAGAATGGATTCAGGGTTCTCACCCTTATCTAGCTGCATCTGTTCATTTTTCTTACCAAATGTAGCTATTTTTCCTCATTTTCTTGTTTTTCATTCTGAGCCAAAACATAATAGCTTGAAACTCTTTAATTTTTCATGTGTAGGGATGACTTCTCTGATCTTTCATTATACACAGGGTTAATACTCAGTTCACTTTGCTTACTCCCATTCTTAACACACAGGTGAAGCATGAGATTGAGACTGTCTTAAAGGTGAATAAGGAAGATGTTCTCCGTTTTCTAGGGAGGTATCAGGACAAATCCAGTGAGACAGATTTTAGACATCTTTTACACATGGATGTGACACACTCGTTCCAGGTATTGGTGGTTTTAATTTTTGGTATATTTTATGTCTTGGTGACTGTTTTACTGTGTTGTCTTTAAAATTATAATTGTTTGATGCTGGTAAATGTCCTAATCCAATCGAGTCCTGGCCCTGACAAATAACTGTAGGTATCTCAGCAGGTTCAGTTATGTATCAATAATTTGTGTCAATAATACCTTGTAAGGCACACGTTGACCTTTTTTCCCCATGCTTTTTTTACTTTCAGTATATTTTTCAGTATCTTGGGATAAAACTGGTAAAATCTGATGCACACATTTGCTTATATGCATCACTTTATGCTAGAAGTTCAGACATTAAATCACATGAGGCAATTGGGGGGAATGCAATGTTCCGTTCTGATACTTTATTTTGTCAAATAGGTTGAGTTTCCACAAGCAATGGACCTAAGTGGGGAGCTGTTTTCCAGGCAGACTAAACTGGAGCACTTTGACTGTGATGTGAGTGTAAAAGTCATCATCAACAAGAATATGTCTTCACAGGTCAGTCCCTTGGTCATTACAGTCTTGTTGCTTGAACTTCAAGCTTTTGCAGTTCATACACTCAATGACTATAGTGGAGAGGTGTAAATTGTTAGAGAAACAGTAAACTTTTGATGGTTAGAACTTGTTCTGGCTAGATAGCTACATGTGGTTGAAATAGTTGGCTTTTGTTTTGGCTAAAATTCAGAAAACTCTTAAAGTCTAGTTAAATTGTACTTAAAATTCAATGTAGCTCACATTTTGTTGTGACAGGGTTGGGATAAAGACAGGGAGATCGCTTACCCATTGCTTTCACAGACTCAACTTGGGCAATATTAATTTAATTTATTGCCAAATAAAATTATGGTGAGATGATGAGAAACAGAGATGAGAACTAAAAACTCCTTTCCCCCTTTGCTCCCCTCTCCACTTTCATCCAGTCCCAACTTGTTGTCTTGCAGTCTCATTGCTCAAACTGATGTTTCAGTATTGTGTATTATAATCTGAGGCCCTTAATGTCCTGCTCTCCTTTTTCTCTGTGTGCAGGCCCATGGAGCCCTGAAAAGTTATGGTGAAAACAATGTCAATGGCTCCCTTCAGCTTCATTCCAATGGAAGGGAAATGCTGATGCTGGAGGTCAATGTGAACAACGAAAACAGGAGGAATGCCAGAATTGTTGAACTGAGGGCTTTTCTCCATCAGACAGTCCTGGCAAATCCAGAATCAGTACAGTTCCAGCTCATGGGCAAAATATTTCTATCAAGGTAGAGAAATCAGAATGTTGGTTAATTGAGGAACTGAAGAGTGTTTTGGGATACAAATCAATGTAACCACTTTCATATGGCTGCAGCAAGGCCACTGAGTAAATGCCAGTTCATGTGTTATCCCTTTTATTGAAATACTTCTGCTCCTTATGTTTCATAAGTGGATATAAGTTGTGTTAATGTGTTCTAGCTGCTTTTCAAGGACTTTGTATAGAGAACTTTGAGTGAAGATATAGTACAAGTTATGCCAGTGGAAAAGGGCATTTCCCAGTGTTTATTATAAGGTTTTTAAAGAATTGGAGAAAGCTCTGAGGCGGCAGAGGTGGGAAATAGAAATTTGGCCTTCCAAATTTCAGCTGATTTTTCAAATTTCACAAATACAAAAGTATCCAGTGAAGAATTTAGTGTTTCTGCAAAGGTCCCAGTGTTTACCAATTGGAAGGGATAAGAAGAATGAGGAAATAAGAGTTAAGGAAATCAGAAGTTACTACAATTTAGATGAAGCACATTAGATTTACTAGCAATACTAAAAATAAGGTAAAATATTCTGAGAAGGGTATTTCATGTGGTTCTGCAGTACACTTGCAGTTCTGGGCTTCCAACAGTGCATTAATTTGTTTAAATACCAGGGTAAGCCATAAGAGAGTAATTTATTGCAGTTCACAGGAAAGAAAACAGAACACTTAAAATTTTTGGAATGATGATTTGTTTAGGATTTGTTTTACAGGAAGAATTCAAACAAAAATAAACTGTTGAATGCTTCTGGAGAACAGCTAAAAGGATATAGTCTGTACAGACTTCAGTTGCTGACTGATGGAATGAATCTTACTTCCCTGAACTATGTAGTTTTGTTCTTCCCATGGAGTGGATTTACACTGAGGTTTAATTGTCATCAGTCTTTCAACAGGGTCCCAGTTTCTAGGAGGGATACCTAACACTATGAAAACTGGAGTGATTGCCTCACTTTTAGGTATTTTGTGTAGTATACTTGAATCTAGAAAGTCAGATAGTTCAGTGGATAGTTTGTTGAAGGCCATGTGAAAATTGTGTCTCAGTCTTCTACTTACAACACTGAAAATGGAGCTTTTTCTTGCTCCAGCAGGTTTCCCTAAAAAGCTGTGCCGTGTTTCTCCAACACTGTTCAATTCAGGGCCAAGATGCAAGGAAATATTGTTGATTCATTTACCCAATTCAAATGATGGTGGCACTTAGAAATATTTTTTAAACTGAATTCTCAAATGTTGCTTTTAAATCAGCACCAAAGAGATATTTCATATTGTGACAGAGAAGGCTTCATTTCCAACTCAAAGTCCCTGCAGCTCTTTCTTTCATTAGGAACCATAACAAAAGCATTCAATAAATTTAAAGAAAAGTTAGTCTGGCAATCTGTGAAGCTTTACTGAGGAATTTATAAACATATGGTGAATAGTGTGTGCTGACTGCAAGGCATCTGATTGCCTGGTTCACAACACTGGAACAAGTGTCCAGAAAGTTTGTGGGGTCTCCGTACTTGGAGATACTGCAAACCTGCCCACACACATCCTGAGCACCCTGCTCTCATTGGTCCTGATTGAGTGAGGAGGGTGTCTCGACAATCCTGAATCAACCATAATAATACCTTACTAGCAATTTTTTTGTCTGTCTTTTTAGACTTCTGTTGTCTTCTGACTTGAAGCTTAATGAAAATAGGCTTCACGTGGATTTCATGGGAGCCAGGGAGCAGAAAATCGGTTTTGTTTTGTCCCTAAATGGAAGAGTCCAACACACTTTTACTGGATTAAAGGCCATACCTCATCTCCTTTCTTTGGATGGATTACTGAAGTGCAAAAACAACGTTCACGATGGTACTCTGTTCCTTTGTGTTTTGTTCTAACCTGCAGCTATCTAAGGACGCTTCTTAATTTTAATGTAATCCTTCCTGAGCTGCACAATGTATTCAGCTCTGGGGCCCCCAACAGAAGAGCAACGTGTTCCTGTTGGAGTGAGTCCAGAGCAGACCACAGAGATGCTCAGAGGGCTGTAGCCCCTCTGCTGTGGAGCCAGTCTGGGGGATTGGCATTGTCAGCCTGGAGAAGGCTCCAGGGAGACCTTAGAGCCCCTTCCAGTACCTAAAGGGGCTCCAAGAGAGCTGGAGGAGCACTTTGGACAAGGATCTGGAGTGACAGGACAAGGAAGAATGGCTTCAGACTGACAGAAGGCAGGTTTAGATTGGATATTAGGAAGAAATTCTTCCTTATGAGGGTGATCAGACAATGGAATAGGTTGCCCTGAGAAGCTGTGGGTGCCCCATCCCTGGAAGTGTTCAAGACCAGGCTGGACAGGGCTTTGAACAACCTGGGACAGGGTGGGATTTAAGGTCTCTTCCTTCCTGAACCATTCTGTGATTTTGTATAATGCAGAGCAGAGTATTTAACATTCAAAAATGAACCATGGGGCATTGGGTTGAGAGTATTTTTCAGTGAACTAACATAGTTTGGATTTTTCATGTTTTCATGGATTAAAGGAAATGGTGGGTGGCCTCTTTCCTCTTCTGAACTGTGGGGGCTGACTTGAGACTCTTACTTCTTTGAATGGCTTTATGGGTGGAGTAGGTCACTGCAGAGCTCTGGAGGGATTGTTTAGCCTGCAGTTACACAAGTAGTAGGTCACAATCCATCTGTAAATTTTCCTTCAGAGGGAGTGCAGTATAGTACATGGCCTAAGGTCACAAGCAGCTTGGTGAATAAAAAGGAACAGCTGCCAGAAATACTATTATGCAATTTGTTTTAAACACAGACACTCACTGGTAGAGAAACCCTCAACACTGAACTGATTTGCTCTCTAGATTAGGCAAAATTATCTAGTATAATAATGGAAATTCTTCTGCTTCATTCTGGTATTAAAGTAATGGTTAATTCATACATTACTTCTAAAACTGAGGTTATTTCTGTCCCAAGAATCTCTCTCCACAGTAATAATTTCTGCCTGTTACAGGTAACATCAATGTGATGGTCAACAAAAGACTGTATGGAGTGCATGTCAGGAACAGGAATGTGTTTGGGAATACCACTGTGCACAATGTCACTATTGCCATTGTTCAGAATGGCAGTCAGGCAATCCCAGGAGAGGCAAGACTGAAAGGACACCTTGAACTGAGTAAAGAGAAGAAAAGGGGGCTAGCTAGCTTGCAGGTGGATGAGAAGGCTCTTTCTGTAGATTTTTTCAATCTCATGGATCGTGGGCACAGCAAAGTCAGTGGGACATTCACACACAATGTCAACTTTTTAAAAAATGCAGGTAGGAAAAAAATCTGACTTGATGATGTGGTCTAACAAGGTGAATTTATCTAAATGACTGCTGACCAGTGGAAACAGATGATTTGTGTTTGCTCACACCACAGCAAAATGTGTTCTTGTCTTAGCAGCATTCTTTTTAGTATTGTTGAGAAAATACTGTAAAATGGACACAGAAAGAGCTCAAAGAGTTTTGAAATACTTCACAGTAAGTATTTCTCTCTTGAGAGAGTAATTTCTCTCTTGTACATCTGTGTTCTTGCATAGCATCTAAACTGACCAGTTCCTCTAAGTATAGTTTTATGCCAAGTGTTGTTTTCTAAGCAAAACTGTGGATTTTCACGAACTGGAGTTAGCAGTAATTTTGCATGAGTTCCTTTGGCCAGAATAAATATTTTCTGAATCTTTTTGACGGCTGATACTGGAGTTGGACACAATGCCAATTGGTAAATATCCTTTATTAAGAAAAGGAGAGTTCTTGATTTCCAAAGTGCATGCCACATTTTAATTTAGCAGTCCCTTTTCAATATGATTTTCGCCTGGTAGGTAATGTCCTATAAATATCAGTAAAGTGATCACACTTTATATAAAGGTGTATCTTTTCTTATGAAAAACTACAGAAGGCTTCTTTTGATCTGTAAATACATCTTCTCTGTAGTCTGTAATGACAACCCAGAAGTGCTGTGTTGATTTTACTTCCTTCCCTGTCAATAGGGTTGCCTTTGGATGGCATTCTTACTGCCACATGTGAGCGTGGCACAGGAAATCACACCATTGCCATAGCCCTGCAGAGTGGCAGTGAAAGGATTGCTGCTGTGTTTGAGGGGCACAGACTGGCCACAGAGCCTCCAACATCCCAGCTATCTGTGAGCTTAAAGCACAACATCTCAAAGATAAAGAAACATGGGATCCCTTTTGTTTTAGAAGCTGCTGGCTATTATGAGGTAAGAAGAGTTCTGCCTGTGAAAGTTTAATTTCTAGCAGGACAACTTGTGTATATATAATAACTCTAGGCTTTTCCTGTGCACTGTATATATTTATTTTAGAAGCTGCTCTGTTTTTGAGATGTACTAAATTACTGAGGGAAAAAAAAGTGTTGTCTGGCTCCTTGTCATACTGTAGACCTGTCATCTGAGCTCTTGGGGCCAAATCTAGACTAAATGAGATGCTACATTCAGTTCTCATTTAAGTGAAGTGCTTTGCTGCATATGAACATATGTCTTGTCCAATTTTATCTTTCCCCTATAAATGGGAAGTGGACCAGCAGGCCTAAGGCTTGCATCTGGTACTGGATTTAACTGGTCCTGGTGTCAACCTTTGGATGACTGCTGAAGAGCAGAACAGTGTTTAGCATGGCTTTCCCTTTGGAAATTCCTACCCACAGAAGCATTATGGACCACGATTCCTGGTGTGGTGTTGCTTGGCTGCAGCAGCAGCCTCTCTGCCTCTCTGCCTGCATTTCTGCTATAGATCTGGGAACGTTACGGCTCTTTTGCATCACAGATTATCTTTCCATAAAAGAAGGACTCAAATACTTTGCTATCTCAGACATCCACTGAAAGGCTCAAGTCACTCACATGCTTATATTTGGGTGGCTTCAATCGCTGTGGTAGGGTCAGACAAAGAGGTGTGCAGAGAAAGAATTCTAAACAGTTCCTTTGCCTTGCTTTTTTGTAGTTCCAGTGCTTTAGTTGTTTGTGCCTGAGGGCTCAAATCCTTCAGGATGCTCTCAATATGTTTAGAGCCAGAAGGAGTTATTGATACACTGCATTTAGAAGGTCTGGCATAACACTACAATCTCTATGTAAATGAGGCTGCATTGATGAATTTGCATTTTTATTTTACCAATGCTGCTGCCCTGACACTGGCTGTGATATTTAAGCACAGTGAAACACATTCTGCCTTTCCCAGTTGTTGGTGGGATGTTGTTGTTTGTTTCTTTGCATGATTTGGTTTCTTTTGTACATAGAATTTCTCCAGAAAGATTGCTGCAGGGATAACAACCACAGTGGAGACAGAGCAGCTCAAGATTGAAATAGAGAGGAAAACCACTGGCACTGCTATGGAAATTTCTCTTTCACTTCACCACGATGTGGGAGGACTGATGGACATTGTTCCACACGTACTAGAGGTTTGCAGAAATCTTGCCATATATTGTAATGTATTTAGTGCACTAAACACGAAACTGTTTATCTTTTTGAAATGGAACTCTAACCTTAAATCTATGTTTTGGTGCCTTCATCCATTCGATCCTTAAAGCAGCCCTGTAACTTGCTCCTTCGAATTTTAGTTCACCCTGCTTTTCTTCATTCTCTGAATGTGCTTTGTTGACAACATCAACAGGTTGCTTGCAGTGGAGAATCTGCTAACAAACAACTTTCTGGCCTTTGCAATGGTGCAATTGCATTTCATCATTTTGAGGTACTTGCTTCATTTATAAACTTTGCTTTCAACAACATAGTGTCTTAACTACTGTGGAGGGAATCTAAGTACTAGAAGTGTCAGACATGTAGAAATGGATTTGAGCCTCCTGGAAGCTTTGTGTGCAGTTTCAAATATCTTCACTCCATTAATTATTGGTTTGGGTTTTCTTCCTGTTATTTCTATTATGGAACTCCAAAATAAAGCTTTAAGTCTATCTCTCCGTTTGTTTCAGCATTTATAATTATGTAGGCGGAATACAGAATGGTGTAGGGAACAGTTCTCTTCTAGTAATATAAGCTTTAAAAAACAGTATGTGACCTGACAGGAAAGCAAACTTAACCATAGTTTTCTGTAATTTTTCAGAGTCCAGCAAGAGTTTCACTGAATGGGTCAGTATTTACCAGCAACTTTGCTGTCATCCTCTTTGGATATGTTTCTTTTCATGACATATTTGCCAGCCTGCAAGTCTATGCCACCACTAACACGCATCCTCATTTAGAAATCAACTTCCAGCATTCTTTGCCTTCACTTCATTCTCTGGGAATTGCCAGAGAGAACCAACTGAAGGTGTCAGCCATGAGAAGTGACAAGTACAAGAGCATCCTTGGTATTGTCCTGGGGCCTTGCACTTTGGAAGCTGAAGGGGAAGTGAGCCTGGCAAGCAATGAGACAGGATGGGTATTTGCTTTTAGAAACAAGTGTGTCAGTCTAGAGGTAAGCCCAGATTGTTTTCTGTATGCCCTTCCAGTCTGTGTATTTCAGATCAGTGAGTCACAGAAAACTGTCTCCTGACACATTTATGGATAAGCCAAATTTGGTCATTAAAGTTGTTCTGACAGAGCAATGAGTCAGAGCACTTGCAGGGGGAAGTGTATTTGAAGATGATAATTTGGAGTAATACAATGGTAGATGTAACTGCTGTTGCCATAAAAATGTTGCTTAATAATAGTTCATTAATTAAAATAAACTTTTGTCTTAAAATCTAGTGAAAAGCACGTCCTTTTAGTTTGGAATTGTGGAGGTTAAGATCTTTTTCTTCTACATTAGTTATGAAAAGATTACTGTAGGATTTATTCTTCTTTTCCCCCTCCGCCCCATTTTTTTTCAGGTTTTTCGTAGAGAAATTTCTGATTTCTCTGTGAAACAAGCTGTCTTGTATGGTCCTTTCCCAATGCAGATTGTTTCAGAAAGAACGAATGCTTTCTCATGAATTAGGAACAAATGAGGAAGACAGTTGCTTTACTTTGTGTTTTAAACTGTGTATTATTTTCTGTTGCAGAGGATGGGATTGCCTCGTGCTGCAGTCTTGGGGGGCTCATTTCGACAGAACATCTGCAACGTGGGCTTGTTAATGAACCTGCAGTGTGATGGCAGAGCAGTGGATGTGCAGATAGACACCTCCTGCCAGCATGAATATACACTCCAAGGGATGCTCAGGCATTCACTTCCCTGGCTCAGCCAGCTTGGGCTGCCTTTTGAAAACTCAGTCCTGTTCTCTGCAGCCACAGACTCCACCACAGAGGGCATTTTCCTGCTGCAGGCTGGCAGATGCAGACTGAGGGCTAGAGGGGATCTCTGTATTCAGAATAAAGCTGACTGGACACTGGAAACAGAAACAGAATGTCAACTTCTGCAGGTAGCTGTGGGAAACTTTTAAAGAGAGTTTGGAGATCAAATGAAGGCCTTGTGGGTTTTAGCTAAAATGACGATGCTGGGAAGGGAAGGCACTCTAAAGGCACGCCTGTCTCACAGCATTCAGCAAAGGCAGTGTCTCACACATCCTGTTCCCAGGTGCTCTCTGGAGACTGAGGTCAGTTCAGCCTTTGCTGACTGTCTTCGCAGGCCGACACTGCCCTCTAAGGCTGAACAGCAATATTAACCTGAACTCTGTCAGAAATCCCTGGTCTGTGAGGATTGTATCAAAAGAGAATTTCCTTGGTTTTTCCAATTAGCCTTACTGACTACATTAGAAAGAATGACTATTGCAAAATCGGGGGATTTTTCCTAGATGTTCATAGACATTTATATTTTGCTTTCAAATCCTCAAACTGAGTAACTTCCTCAACTACAAAGGGGCAACATAAAAATATGACAGGAAAGTTGTAGTGAAGAGGGAATGAAAACCCCTTAAAGTATTAAAAATTGTAGAATTTTCAGTGTTTTTAGAAATCCTTTGAAAGAATGGGAAGAAACCTTTCATTTGGGATGTTGCATAAGACAAGCTGAAAGTTTAATTATTAAAAAAACCAAACCTTCTACAATCAGATGCAAGAATGTCTGTTGGCCTATGATTTTTTGTACATTAACTTGTTTGAAAACTGAGATTGGTGTGGTCTGGATGGAAGCATAGGATATTTAGTAAACTTTGCCAATCTGAAGAAACAGGTATTTTGTATTTTTGTAAATGTAAAACTTCGTAAGCATGCAGAAGTTGTGAATTAAATTAAATCTTCCATCAGGTACTACTCAGGAAAAATCACCATCTTTCTTGTTGAGAGGGAGAAAAATGGCAGCTTGGAGACTATAAGTTTTTTCTCTGATATTGTATCATATAATACACACTTGTCTTGAAGTGTTTGTATATTCCAAAGGTTTTTTTGTTTAAATCTTGATAGGATCTCAGTTTCCCAACTCAGTCACGGCTCACAGGGTCCATTCAGAAAGACAAGTGCCAGGCAGAGCTGCTCTCTGTCCTGGAAACAGAAGGCAGAACTGCCCATCTTGAAGTGAGAGCAGAGTGCAAGCCAAAGATGGCTCTGGAAATTCAATTCAGGCATGACCTCCCCCAGCTGAAGGAAATCCCAAGGCAAAATGAGCTATCCATCACTGCACGGAAAAACTTAAAATATCTTATTGGAGTTGGAATGAAATTGGGTGCCTGTGAGCTTCAAATGAATGGAGACTTTGACCCTGAAAAGAACCTGCAGTGGAAAATGCTTATAGAAAACAAATGCCAAACTATTCAGGTATGGAAAAGAATTTTCTCCTTTAATGTTGAATTTATACATCTAAGCTAGGGTCTTTGTACCTGCTAAAGTCAAAAGACAATAATCTAAATATTTCAAAGAGGCAGCAGAGAAATAAGAAAAACATTCTCTTTTAATGTTGCATCTTACTTCTGGAGCCAGTCATTCACTGTATTTTCATATGGCATATGCCAAATTTTCTGTTAATCAGTACCTGCAGATAATGGACTTGCTTGTACTAGTTCTGTTGTATTTTTTAAAACATGGTTGAGAATTCTGCAGAGTTTTTCTATTCAGAAATAACGATTATTCAAAGTTGTCTTTGGCTTTATCAGCAGTTACAATTTCTCAGCAGTTTGAGAAACAAATTCTGAAATAGTTTAAAAATATATTAAGTAAATAGATAATCTTCAGGTCAGAAAATTCAGTGTATAGAAAGTTTGAGAGATATGTTATCACATTATGATCTGTGGATTCAACATGCAAGTCAGGGTAAATCTGAATATGCAAAGATGAGATTCACTTGTCCTTTTTGAAAAACAGAACTGCCATAATAAACTTATGTATACTGTCTGGTTTCACTGAATTTATGGGTGCTTTGGGCCACTGGGACAATGCCAAGCATAGAATATTAATAAACTTTTCATTTAGGCAGGAAGACCTGCCACATTGTCCAGTGTTCTATTTATGCTGACTCATTTATCAAAAATAATCAGACATATTCAAAACAAAAAAGATGACAGTTATAAAATGTATTAAAATCTCTCAAGATTTCTGAAACATCCTGCGCTTATGCTGCCTGATATACTTGATTTTACAGCTAGGTGATTAAAGTTACTATTAGGAATTAAGTTTCAGAGGTATAATGTATTTGTGGTTAAGTGCAAAAGTAGTGATTTTTAAAAGTTTTTTCTTTATTTTACAGGATCTTGGAGCACCAATGAAAATTGATGGCTCAGGCTATCTTTTGATGGATAAAATGAACCTAGATTCACAGACACTGATCACTGTTGATGAAAGTAAATTCCGAGGACTCTTTATACTGAAAGTCACTGATGTGAGTACCCTGCAGGCTGTTGGAGTGTGTGAACAAAGTACTGAGTAATGTACTCTAACCTATGTTATTTGGAGCAAATAGTCAAGCTTCAGTAATAAATGCCAGAATAAAAGTGAAATAATAGAATTTTTGAACATCTGGCACCTTCAATGTGCCGTTACCGATGTATAGGATAATAGGATATAGGCTCTGGCACTTCCTGAATAATTTCCTTGTTATGCTCTTTATGTGTAAATTTTTGGGTTTTGTCTTATTGTACTGTTGGATGTTATTTACACCACTGTGATTTACCCTGCAAGATAACAGGCAGTGATTAATTGAGACACTACAGTTTGTTTAGTCAGTGAGACAGCAACACAGGGAAGGCTGTGAGCCTCTTGCTTTTCTGTTGACAATTACAAGTTTGGATTCTCTTGTCATCAGAGCAAGAGAGCAGAGAACACACACAAGTATCTGCTTCCTCATGGTGTTTCATTTTCCTGCCATAACTGGCAATTTCTGCATGTTTCTGTGCCATAGAGAAACAATATAGCTAGTGGGAGTTAAATTCATGTTAAATGTAGGACAGACAGATTTCTGGTTTGAGCTCTGTATTGCAGAGATCTTTGGGTTCCACGCATGCTTTGCTCTCTGTGCTGTGAAATCCTAACAGGAAAGGCAAGAGCTGGATGCAGTGCTAACCCATAACATCCAAGGAGCTGCTGACATTGGCATTCCCATGAGGATGTTACTTGATATGATGTCAGAAAAAACCAGTGACTTCTATAAAGGATTTATTAATTTCTGTGTGAACAGCAAGCAAGTAAGTGTCTCCATATCAGTAATATGTGAAGTAGAAGTTGAAGTGAGCTAATTGATTTAGTAAATATTGTTTCCGCAGACAATCCAAATGCAACACTTTGCTGGAGCTAGGTTAGTTCTAAAGGCCTTAATTAGATGAAGGCAGTATCTTTCAGACAGTCCTTCTGTGCAATTGCTCCTTGCAATAAATTTGACATCAGCAATGATCCATGACTCCCATTTGTAAATTATATCAAACCTTCCTTATCAAGAATCTTCACTTGGTGCAGCATATTCCCTTTTACAGTACAAAGCTCTGACTTCTAAAAAGATTAGACAATTCTTCACAATAAAGTTTTCATAGTTTTCATAATTTTATTCTAATGTGTAATTAGTCCAATAATAACAGTTCTTCAGAGAAGTCTCCGTATATCAGAGATGTGCCACAGTTAAATTTTGTCACGTTTACTTGAACTGAGCAGATTACAGAAGAACTGATCTTTGTCCAGAAGTTGGATGCTGTGTCTCTTAACTACAAACTTACTCATAACATAGACACATTGAAGACTTTGCAAATAAAAGACAGGATTGAGTTGCAGGTAGGTTATCAACCTGGAGCCATGGTGTGAGGGGGACAACAGCTGGGGAGGTGAGATGGCAAAGAGCAGCAGGTGTAGATGGGACTTTACACATTTGCTGTTTTGGTGAAGGGGAGTCCAGATGCTCCCTTTGTTCTTGAGGGGAGTCCAGAAGTTCAGTTTGTTCTCATGGCAGAATAGTTTAGACCAGAATTTCCCACAGGCCTGGGGCTGGAGGTTGCTCCCAGTGTGGAGTGAGAGGAGGGCACTGCATTTGTGTGTCTGACAGAGCTGCAATGTCCCCTGGGCACACAGGCCAGAGGGGAGCACTGCTGGGATTTCGCTGGGTCCTTTCCAAATGATATTTTCCTTCTGAACTCTGATTACCTGGCATATTTTTTTATCTGAGAAACACAAGACTTATTAACCATGTAACTGAATAGCATTAAAGCATGGCCATACTTGAGCATACATGTTAAATGGTTGAATTTTAAAATAAAAGGCACATTTGAAACTATGTTGTGTTATAAAATACACAACAAAATGCATCTTTGACACATCTTTGAGATGATACTATCTCAGCCAAAGAAAGAACCCTGACCAGCAGGAGCTTTAACTTTTTTACAATTCTGTCTTTTCATAATTTATTTTTGTTGCACACAGGCTATCTTGAACTTCAAAGTCACCAGGAGCTTTAGTTTGAAAGCACTTTATGGTGCTCACCTAACAGTTCTTGAAGGACAAATTCAGGAGTTTGAAACAAGTACCAACATAACAGGGAATTTCCATCACTCTTTGCCATGGCTGCTACAAGCCAGAGTCCCTTCATCTTTACAGGTACTTTTGGGGTTTTGTTCGTTTTGTTTGTTTGTTTTTAATTACAATTATTGTCCCGTATAAGGATGTAATTCAAGCTCATGGCTAGAATGAAAACTTCCATTTTGTAAGGTACAGGATGGAAGCTGAGATTTTCTGATATTTAAAAACTGTGGATGCCTAAAACCTGAACTACTGAAATAGAAAGTTTCTCCTTGACTGCTTTCTGAATGAGATTCTTCCATTCTGATGAGTGTTAGTAGAGTGGGTACTGTTGATATTGTAACTCTACAGGAGAGCTTGAGCACATTGCACCAGGGACTGGAGTATTGCTCCTATGCTCTTTAATGGGAATTTTATACTGAAAGAAGTATTTCTTTGGGTGCTATTTTCAGGGAAGTATTGGAGTACCTACTATCTGGTAGATATTCTCCATAGATGTATATTAAGTATCCTTTTTAAGAAGGGAGTTGTGTTTGTGGGATAAAAAAGAACCTAATGAGAATTTGACATAGATCAGTGAGGCTGGCATGGCTTGGCATTCATTCAGTTGAATGAGCTTCATACATGAAAGTCAAAGATGATTCATGAAAGGCCAAGAGACATCTTGTTAATGGATAGATTTTGACGTAAGTATAGACTAGACAGAACTTTCCTTCACTTCCATTTTCTCCTGTCTTAAAAATTAAATAGCATTTAAATATTATTTTGAGAACTTATATCTATGTGTCATTTTTAGATAGATGTGGTTTTTCAAGGGAGAAACACTACTCAAGAGAGATATGTGCACATTGCAGCTGGAGAAACTTCAATCACGTACATAATAAACTCCTATTATGTTGGCCACCAAGTGGATCTCTTCTGCCAGAGTGTGCACAACAGTGAGGTACTCCAGGCATCTGGCTACCCGAAGGCAATCAACTTGATTTTCAGTTTACAGAAATCAGGTGGGTACCTGCCATTCCAGGCAGGGTTTTTATTCTGTTATTGCTCTATGAGGATGTTTCAGCTGTTCCTTCAACAGCTGCAAACTGACTAAGGTTTGTTGGTAGTACCTAAAAAGAGGCTTTATCTTGTTTGTAAGTAAAATTGTCATTCTGAAACTGCATCTGTGATTAGTTGCTGAAGCCAGTCTACCCTCAAAGCTTGCCCTGGCATAAATCCTATCTGCATATCTCTCTTACTCTGTAATCAGGTACCTTAAGTGCCCCCAGGGAAATATATTCATGTTGAAGAAAACTCAACCACTGTGAGAGCACAAAGGGCAGGAATTGCTGAGGTTAGCAGGCACTGAATCAATTCTAATGTTAGTGGCATCATCTCCTTTCACCCGTTCAGAAAAAAGCAACAGGACGAGAGGTCGTTCTCAGGGCAGCCACAGTCAACATGTGACTTCCACCTCAAAACCCACCATTTCTGTGGGTTTTGTCTTATCATAAAGAATTTGTGGGGTTTCACATCTCTTATCTCGTTTTGATCTTTTAGCAGTCTTGTCTTTTCCTTTTCAAAAATGAAAAGCTGGTAGGAAAGTGGGGAAGGGTCTTCAGGTCGTGCTCTTTGGGCATTGTTGAGCTGCTGCAGCTGGAAAAAAAGGAGTCACTGGAGGTCAGAACAGCTCAGAGCTCTTCCGTGGAAGAGGCTGCTGCAGGCCAGGGATGCAGTTGGCTGTATGGATTAGTCAGCTCTAGCTGCACAAACACATTCCTGACAGGAACTAACTTGCCACTTAATGGATGTGGATATACAAGCTCTGTTACCACAAGACTTTGTAAGGACAAAGTTCAAGGACATCACGAAAAACTCTGCCCTTCTCCAACCACAGGCCAAAGTTCTTGTAATCCTGAATGATGACTTTGTCTTGATGAATGTATTAACGTAAAAGCTGGCTGGATTGATTTTATGCAGGCAGTATTGAAATATCTAAAAAATTAGCTGCTCAAATTGGCACTATCTTGTCCCTTCTACATAGAAAACAAAGCCAACACTGTCTGTGAAATCCAATATGATGAGAAAGATATAACTGTGACTGTGGATGTTCACACAGACTTTGAACTCCTTGGTATATTTGTGTTCATGGCAGAGGTGAAGCATTCAATATCCCTTCTCCATCACCTGGGACTTCCCTTCTTTCTTAAGGTAATGCACCTCAAAACTTTTGCTGTGCTTTGATGAAAGCTGTCACTTGAGTTACATTTGCATTAATCCAGAGCACTTCCAGTGGCCTTGGTAAAATTACTCCAGGTTTATATACAAGTGCAGCTGAAAGCTGACTTGGCCCAGTTTATCTGAATCCTCATTTAAGGAACCTGGTCAGGTACCTGAAATCCACAGTTTCAGGGTTAATCATTTCAGGAAGGCACATATTCACTATCACTTGGCAGCTGATAGGGCTCACGAATGTAGAAAGAACTTTTGGTAGAAAACAGGTGTCCTTCATACTTAGAGAACTCCTTGGCTTGGTTAAACCACTTGTAGCACAAATACCTAAAATGCTTCAGTGTTGAATAAACAGAAATAGATTTATATTCCAAACTATTTGATAGGATCAACAGAGGCTGTACCTGTTTATCTTTATCCCTTGGGAGAAAGAAGCATTAGTTGAAATGTTCTCTTCCCTTTTGAAGAGTAGTACACAGAAAAAACCTTCCAAGTGATCCACCACCTTCTCTTCAAATAACAGGACATGTAGCTAGGATGCAAGAGTAAAGGTCAACTTTTCTGAACATAAACATTAGATCAATATTAAACCTGCATATTAAGTATCAGTGTTTCATGGGAATATTTACTGCTAACCTTTTATTGAAAGGTAGAAAATATTTTCACTGCTTCTTCCCCATTAATATTTAGTGAAATGTCTTTTATCCTCTAAATATTAGAATGAAAAAAAAGAAAAGAGATGGTAATTCTTGAAGTACCTTATTCATTCATAAGGTATGAGTATAACCAGGGGACTTCAGAAATTACTGTTCTCACAGACTTTGGCAAATACTAGTGTTGCTATTGAAGTGTGGGAAATGGCCCTGGTCTTTCCCAGAGAGATTCTTCAGCATTTTCAGGATAAGGCTGTAGATGATGCAGCAGTTGTGGGAGGAAGAAAATGCCCTGGAGCAAAAAATTGGTGGAGCTTCATCTGTTTCTTTAAAAAAAAAAAAAAAAGCACAATAATTTCTTTCTGGTATATGAATCATTAGAGTGTGGGAGATATAAACAAGAACCAGTAACTTTAGACTTAAACCAGATAAGGGTACATTGAAAGTAACACTAATATTTGTCAATAATGTAAATGAGTAGCTATGGAAACCCGCACACACGAAAAAAGGAAAACCTCTCTTGAGGTTCTTGGTTTACATCTAGGAAGCATCCAGAAGGCCTGTCTGGAAGATAAACTTCAGTCAAGATGATGGGTTTTAAGTGAGTCAAGAGACTGTGCTCAGTTGAGGTGAATTGATGAGTAGAAGTTATGGCATGTGATTTGTTTATTTTCCCCCTCCACAGATGACAATTCAAGAAGTCGTGACTGAAAGTGAAACTGAAGGTGCTCTGAGGCTGACCTATGAACAAAACAAAAACTTCTCCTTTTCCATCAGTAGAAAAAAAGACCAGCAAGGGTAAAAGGGTCATTCTGAGCACTATAAAAAATGTCATTAGGCCACTGTGATTTCCATGGAATACAGTTACTGTATTAATCACTAAATCATTGGTGAAATGGATAACAAAACATGGATAAAGTGAGTAGTCACACCAAACACTGTAAACCTCAGGGAGTTTCTCAAGGGCTGCAGACAGATTCTCCCCCTCACAGCTTGGGACCTGTGTCTCTGCCTGCCCACACAGAATCCAAGTAGCAGACAGTGAAAGAGTCCGTAGAACTCTAGGCTGGACCAGGCAAGTACTTAAAACGTTATTTAACTTGACATAACTATTTAAATCTTATTAAATTGTTTTGGCACAGTTGAAACTTGTAAAATTATGGCGACTTGGTTTTCTCAGTCGGTGTTAGTGGCTGTATCTCCACAAAACTGTAGGCTTTTAAGGGTGTTCAGTGTGATATTTTTTGCCTTGAGGTATTTCAGATATTTCTTAAGTTTCTAGCAAAAGACCTTTGCAATGAAAAGTCTTGTAAATTCTCTTAAGATCTCTAATCATTGTAAATTCTAAGTTTATAAACCATGACAGTGTTTGCCAAGTCAGATTCCAAAATACCTTTCTCATTTTTAAAAAGCCAATGCATTTGCTACAGCAAAGTGATTTCTGGTCCAGTGGGCTACATTCTGTGCCTGGGATGCATACACAGATTTTTTTATTCAGCTCAGAGGTGGTCATTTTGTGTGAATGCACCAAAAACTAGGAGCTGGGTAAGTGTTCAGTGGCAGGTGATGCCATTTTAACTCTAAAAGCTGTGACAGACTTGGAGCTAACTCAGATGAACTTGTGCTGCCAGCAAGAGTTGACTTTCTGAAATATTGTTGAACAAGAGAACATTTCTTCCCTTTAGTGAAGAGTTGAATATAAAAGCACTCCAGACTCATCCCTTCTTTCTACAGTACTTCCCCTGTGCAGCACAACTGTCTTCTAAGGTAACTATCTGCAAGTAATCCATTACATACATCACTGCCAAGTAGACTTGTCTAATATGTTAGGAGTCAAGCTGCTTTATTTCTAGTATTAGTATCTCTAACATTTTTGTTATTGTTGAAGATGTTCCTGTTTTTAAAGATGTTAACAATCCCAGTCTTTTCTTTTCCTTTTTTTTTTTTAATTTAATGGAAACTTGAAAAGGTAAATTATGATATGAGTGAAGCAAAAGGCAAAGTCTACCTCAGGATGGAAAAAAGAGATTTCAATGTTTCAGCAAAGCTAACTTTGACTGGAAGCAGCTACACTAATGCCATTGAAGTGGCACAGACCATGGCCCAGGTTGGTACCATCCACTGATAGCAAAGGCAGGCTGTGACAGGAGGGCATTCAGAGGGTGGCTGCTGAGCAGTGAAGGCCAAATGCAGCTCCTGCTGTGTGAGGTGTTTTGCCCTTGGTTTCTCCAGTAGCATGAGCAAACATTTGACTATGGATTAGTTTGAGTTTATATTTGTTTGCTCCTATAGATGGAGCACTCATATAGGATTTATAGAAAATAAAAAAAATAATGTGCTATAGACTGAACCAGTTTTTATAATGCAGGTACCACACATTTCTTTCTCAAAATAAGAAAAGACATCACAAATACTATTGTTGTTTGTGCTATCTGCTGGAATTATTCTGTAATAGTGGGACTCTTGATGTTGTAAGGTTTATTCTGTGAGATAAAAGAAAACCAAACTGCATAGTAATCAAAGACTGTTGTAAAGGGAATACTCAGTTTATGTATGTTCCATTATTTGCAAAGATGACTTTGTGTAGAAATGAAGACAAGTAGAAATGAATAGTTGCTCGTATGAGAGCAGTGGCCTTAAAGTATCATTGTACTAGACCTTTAAAAACACATTCCTACAGATTCCTACAGACCCCACAGCACTTTGGGGTACCAAAATTACACTTAGGTTTTATCTTCTCACAGAACTTGGGGTTTAATGTTTGCCCTCTTTTATTTTTAGTTAAAAATTCTTCCAAGGCAACTTGTGTTTATGACAGTTTACGAAAAAGGCAACAAGACTCATCTGCTGAGGCACATTGCCCTGTGGGATGGCAAAGAGATAAAGCTAACAGGCACTTACACTGGACGCTTCCCAAAGCTGCATGGAGGTCATGGCATTCAGGGTAGGTTTCTCAAGTCTCTTAAAAGTGTTCAAAGCAGACTATAAAATAAAATAAACTACACAAATCTGATTTCAAAATGCATGTCCAAAGGGTTTCAATCCTGGTTTCAATTTAGGGCTTCTGTGGTTTTGTTTGCTTTAAATTCATTATAGATCTGGCTGTTAGAAACATCCACTTCAGAACACTCCTTCTGCTTTGTGAATATGGAACATAAAACTTAAGTACTGGGTGCTGAAAGGAGCACTGGTCACACTGGCCACCACCTTGAGGTGTTAAACCCTTATGCTGATACTTTATGATCTGAAAATAGAGAATATAACTGCACTTACCTGTTTGAGTGTTGTAAGCTGTTCCACCTTCCAGTGTAAGGCCACCTCAGTTTCACACAGATTATTTCCCTGGTTGTTGCTGAAGTTGCTCTGGGTGTAGCTGTCAATCTTTTGGTTATTGCAGGTAACTACTGTTCTGCTGGTAAATAGAGAGAGAGTTCCTGTTCACACTTGCATTTGCTCATGTTGAGCAGACATCAGCACACTGAATTCCTTGTGGCTGCTGGGTAGGGGTGTATGTGAGCAGAGACCGCATTTCCCTGGGAACCAAGGGATGTCCTGCTGCCTGTGAGAGAATGTCCTGGGAATGGTCATGATTCCTGGTGGGAAATCTTACTTTTTTGTTTTCCTTGTAGTGGAACTTCTCCATCCTCTCTCCATCCCTTTTCCACGGCATGCCTGGGCCAACTTATATGTGAAACATTCAGCACGCAGTCACCAGGATGTTCTTACTGTCATTTGGAACGAGAAGAACAAGGTATAGTGGCCCAGAGCAAATAAATGTCAGGAGAATGACAGGAATATCAAGAGGTTGTTTTTTTTTAATTAAAAAAGGCACTAAGCAAGCCAGGCAACTCGACTATAAGGCAAACTATCCCTTTTCTTGGATATATAAAAAGTTCTGACTGTGAAAGCTGATCAGCTGATATTCTGGTAGGAATTATTTTCAGGCCATAGTATTTTTTTGTTTGCAGTAACCCCACACCTTCCTGCTTAACCAAACGTAATGAAATGCATAAGCTTCAAAGCACTGTGTAAAGGCCTCTGAGAGTAGGTGGGAAGAATAACACAAATGTCATGCTTAAAGCAGCTTATGGACAAAGAAATAAAATCTAAGACAAGTGAGCGAGTGTGAGAATTAGTTGAGATTGAAGAGGATGAAGAACCCGTTGCATGGGTTTACTGGATTTACTCACACAGAAGAGGACACATACCTTACTTAGCATTTTCAGCTTTACTGGTTCAGTCAAAGCTCTATTGTATTTCATTCTTTCACTCTCCTCCTTATTAGCAAAACTGGCAAATGTGGAACAGTTGAAATCAGTCTCTGTTTTCATAAAGTAAGTCATCACTATTTTTAAAAAATATAAAGAGTGAAAAAGACAGTATTAGGAGAACATAGAGTAGGTTGATTTCCAGATGTGGTTAAGTGGGACGCTTTCCTGACTTGCTGCTAACTGTGCTATCTTTACATGTGCATCTGAAATGCAGCACCTTGGCTGAGTATTACGTTATTCTCTGCATAATGGAAAGATAGAAGACAATGTACAGAGTATGTTACCACACATAAACATAAATGTGCCTGCAAAGAGCACAGAATTTTTTTATTTCTTTAAAAAGTGTTAAAATTACAAAATTTATTTTAGCAGTTGTATAGAATGTATTTTTTGCTACTTCTTAAATCACCACTATTTAAATCCCACCACTATCTAAATTGCAACAAAAATATTTTGCTCTCAATAACATAGCAGAATTTAGTTCTTGATGAAGCAAATGCTTTTTCTTCTGCTCTAACTTTGCAAGCTGTGTGCAAAGATTCTGTGGCAGTGCAGCCTGCAATGCCTAAAGATGAGATCAAAATTAAGCCTCAACAAACCTAAGCATTGTTCATTATCTTAGTAAAATAATGAGAGTAGTTGTGCTTTTAGCTGTGCTATGCAGAGAATTCAAGCAGCCAAAATTGTCCTGATTTTACCATTAATTTGCCTCACTTTTTCAGAAGGCACTTTATTGTGCACATAATCCATCTGAGGACAAGGGAAATCTTACTGGATGCAGGTTTGAGGTCAGTATGTGAGAGGTGTTTTATTTCACAAGTTCCTTTTCCATCTGTTGATCTGGATCAGATATCAGTGTCATCTTCTCTGAAGATTGGAAGACACCAGACAAGCTACAGAGCCACTGTTGCCCACCCATTTAATTACGCTCTGAAGCAACTGGAGGTACATTCCCTGTCAGAAAGAAGGGGCAGAAAGTACAACCAGCAGGTGAGATCATGACACTGGGCTGCAAAACACACAGCTGTGGTACTGCATTTACTGTGAGTGTGCCTTTCATCCCTGAGAATTGCAGAAACAGAAATCATCCTGAAAAATGTAAAGAGTGCCGAGTGCCGTTATCGCCTTGTGTCCAAACCACCAGCACTGTTTCCTTGCCAACAGTCTTGCACTTTTAGCATTGACCCATTTTGGATGGGAGGAACCCAGAAGTGCCCAGGAATCTGCCAAGCAATGAAAATGAGGCAAATTTTGTCCATAAAGCAATGAACAAACTCCTAGTCTGCACGCATAAGGAAAAAAAACAAAAAAACAAACCAACCAAACAAAAACCCTACAATAAAACCAAACCAAACCCTTTGATACCCCTGTGAAGAAAATGTAAATTTTTAGATTGCATAGGAAATTGCAACACAAATGTGAAAATGTGCAAGACTAGAAAGGCTTTAAACTATAGTTGTGAAATGCACTTGCAAAGCATATGTAGGGAAAAAGAGGAGGAGGAACTCCACAAATCATCCTTCCAGATCAAATACTACAGTATAATTTCTGTCTGACAATGCACTGTGTGGGTCAGGACACTGCAGCTACTGAGGCTGAAGACTTTCAGCAATAAGCTGTGCCAGCTGTGCAGTGTTTGTTCATCTGAAGCCCTTTGGTGATCAGGGGGGTTTGCACAATACTAAGTATGGTTCCAGAATCATATTCAGAGGAATAAATTCTCTTGTAGGGTCATTATTGCAGCTGTGCCATTAGTTGCTTTCCATGACAGACCCCAGGCAGCTTCCAGAGAGGATAACAAAAGCCTTCCATGTAGAAATGCAGCTTCCCTGCGTTTGTCTCAGGCCCAGAGCTTCCAGACCACCGAATTCCAGGGAGTTTGAACATGGATCTGTGGCAGTTTTCACAGTGGCTCTGTTTTCCTCCACTGGATGGGGATCATTCTGCTGGTTCTAGTCTTGCTGCTGGACAAATCCTTCTCTGCTTTCAGCTGCAGGTCTCAGGGAATGCTGGGCAGCCTGCTCACCTCCAGCTGGGCCTGGAGGATAAATCCAAGATGTACATCACTGCCTGGGGTGGCTGTGTGACACTCTCTGCAGGCCAGGTATGAGTCTTGCATCCCTTGGAAGGGATGAGCGTAGCTGAATTTCTGTCTTTGATCCTCACAGAATGGGGTTTTTTTCTGTACTTGTTACCATATGAAAGCCTTGAAGTCAACCCTTTTGTGTCTCAGAGGAAGAAAAATAAACCCTGTGAAAAATTCCATTTCATGTTGCCAGACATGGTTGTACTTGGGCTGCAGCCTTCCCTCAGGACAGAGCTGTCACCCTTTAGGTTTCTTGGGAGAGACTGATGCAGTGTTCCATGGGTATAGACCATCCAGGGGTTCTCACAGGGTGTGTTTTTGCCCAGGAAACCTACTGCCCAAGGATATACTCAACACTTTTTAAAAAAATTACTTATGCATGTCAATCTTTTCCACTTTTCCAGCTTCAAAGACTATTAAGCATGGAACATCTGCATGCATGTGGGTCTCTAGAGCAAAGACCAACATTGTTTAATGAATACCTAGATCTGAACTGGGATGACAAAAAATTCAAACACAATTTCACATATGAGGTAAGAGAAAGCAGCTGTATCTGTTGACTCACCATTTTTATTGAATCTATTCTCAGTAGATGAGAAATTATTTTAGTTTTAGATGTAATGTGGAGTGGATTTTAAGAAAATTTCTATTTTTTGCACCATTTTTTGTGAAAGCTAAATGGAGCATAGTTAAGGAAGAGAGGGTTCTTACAAACTATAGGCTTCACCTGTGCCTTAAATTTGCAAAACTTGTAGGTTGGGGACCAGTAACAAGGCTGATAAGCCATAACATTGTCAAGGGAAAATGTTATGTTTTGGAAATGTTACATTAAAATCCTGAAGCTACTGGAATAACAAAAGCCAGCCCAGGGATGGGATGAGTGGGCTCCAAGGAGTGTCTAAGATCTTGCTGTCATCTTTTAACTTGGTTTTCTTGGTTCATTGCAGAGAAATCAACTCTTGTACCCTGCTAAGTTTCAGTTAGAAGCTGTTCTGGAAAATATTTTCCTGACCCCATGTACCAAACAGAAGATTCTGGGTAAAATAGAAACAAACTACTGCTCTTGTCTGGATTATTATACAAGCTTTGAGTTCTGTGACCTTCCAAATGTAAGTCTGACATAAACACACTGAACCTACTTCAGTTTAAATGTAATTACTTGTTTGGAGACTTAGTTTTGCTCAGCTGCAACTCTTCAGAAGACTTACCATACTTCTGTAGCTTAAATAAATAAACAGTGTCATTTGACGGACTGAGGCAGAAAGGCTCTGTTTGCTACTATATTGTATTCTATAGGTCCTTTTATGGCTGCAAACATTCTCACTTCCTCCATTTTCTTTCTTTCCTGTTCCTCTTTCAGAGGTATCTTAATTTCATGTTTCTGGAGAATACCAAACCAGGCTCATAAGTGATCAAAAAGGAGACTAGAGGGGAGTAAAAGTGCTTTCCTTCCCCTGTGGGTAAAAGTTTGCTGCTTTTTATGATTGCTCTGCTGGTAGTTATGGGTTTTTGAACCATAACGTAACCTTATTTTTCTGTTACACACATAAACTGAAGGCCCACCCGTGATCTTCCTTAGGTGCATGCTGGTCCTCAGAGCTGCTGGTAGACACTCACAAACACAGAACTTGGAACCTGCAGTAAATGTCTCTCTCCAGTTCCCAGTGGCTGAAACACATCTTGGTTTCCTTATTTACTGTCAGAGCAGATCACACTCTGTTAGCAACAGGAAAACTTTTTCCCAGCCCAAGGTGTGATAGAACCTGTTTATAATGCAAAGGATGTATATGCATGTCACTTCAAAAGCAGGTACCTCTGTATTTTTGGATCATTCTCTTCAAAGGTATCATGGTTTAAGCCCAGCTGGAAATTAAGCACCACAGCCACTCATTCAACCCCATCTCTCTCTCCCACTCCCTGTGGAATGGGGAGGACAATCCAAAGTAAAACTTGTATGTTGAGATAAGAACAGTTTAATAATTGAAAACAAAGTAAAATACAATAATAATCGTTACTACTACTACTAGTGAAAAGGAAAAAAAACTAAATAAAATGATGCACAATACAATTGTTCATCACCCCCTGTCCAATGCCAGACCCCCCTTCCCAAACCCAGATTTGCCCCTTTCAGGTAACTCCCACCAGCTTATGTACTGGACATGATATTCTGTGGTGTGGAATATCCCTTTGGATGTGTTGGGGCATCTGTCTCAGGTGGGCTTTTGTGCACCTCCTCACTGGCAGAGCGGGAGAGGCACACAAAAAAAAGTCCTTGACTTAGGATAAACAACTGAGCAAAACCAAAACATCAGTGTGTAACCAACCCCATTCCAAATCCCAAACTGTACCAGCTATTGAGAAGAAATTAACTCTATCCCAGTCAAAACCAGGACAGTATTCACCTCACCCCCCATGTTTCTCCAACTTTATCAAAATGTCTATCTAGAGTAGCTGAGAAGTGTAGGAGCAAAAAACATTGGACATTTTAACAAAATACAGTTCTCTGCAGCTGTTCCTCTGGTCTTAGGGTGTAATCATTTAACATGCTTTGTTAGAGCACAGAAACTGAAGATGTAATGAAGACAGTGCTGTGAGGAGCAGGATGTTGTGCGGTTTCTGAAACTACGAAACTACAAGTTTTGTTCGTGGTGTAATTTCATGAGAATGCTGCCACTGTACAACTTCTTACTACTCAAAGCAGAGCCCATTTGTTTGGAAGAATTTGGAAGCTTAAACACCTTTTTTGTGCATACTTCTAGGTAATTGTTTTATCTGGAAAGCACCAGCTCAACAAAGATGACATCATTTTGCACTCAGAGGGCAGATTCCACCTTGCTGATCACGGGAGAGATAAGGGGTTGATTGGAATATCCATAAAGAATCAGAGCACTGCTGCTGTGAAGAACTATTCTCTGGAAATTGAAGTGAGTTTCTATTTTATTTTACTGGCACTGGGGTTTGGTTTTCAAAGGCCTGCTGCCATCTATCTCCCAAACGGATCAGGTGCAGGCAGTGACTATAAAACAGCAGGCAACATAAAACACTCCTGGTTTCTTTAGTGCTGTCTCTAAAGGAGCAGTTCGGCAGTGTCCTGTCCATGCGGTGTGACCGACAGACAAAGGAAGGCACCAACATTAGTTCTCTGCAGAGCTGTCAGGAATAAAGCAAGTGTGTGTCTAGAGTGTATCAATTTTAAGAGGCTGCGTGCTGTTCTAACTCCCCTTCAGCATGACTGCTCTGTTGTGTGAGTTATGGGGTTTTCACCTCCTCAGAAGAAAGAGGGAAACAAAATACAATGCTTACACAAAGCATAATTTGCCAGAAAAAAGAACTGGCAAAAAAAAAAAAAAAAAAAAACAACAACAAAAAAAACCTAAAAAAGGCACAAAACAGCTCATATAATGCTCATTCTAAGAAAAAATTCTTCCCTTTTCTCTCCCCTCCCCCCTATTTTGCATTTGCTTTTAATTTCCTGTGAAATTAATATGGTGGAGAAGCAGATGGAGACAACAGAGTGAGGCAAAAAACTAATGGGGTTGGCACCATCCAAACACTTCATTAGCAGTAATGTGGGTACTCAGGCACTAACTGAGACAACAGATCATCCCTTAACAAAATTATGATGATTATTTAATCAGTAACAAATTCTAAATTATTTTTCCATTCCTCTCTCTTTAGAGAGGAGGGAGATGAATATCAGCTGCTCTGCATAAGCTTGCTTCATTCTGTGTGTTGGAAAGAATGGCACAAATTAGCGGCCTCACAGAGAACTGACTGGGACATTGTTTCTTCCATTGCTTCCATTAAAATTTTGTCCACAAGTCTTGTGCTGTCCAATCATTCAGCTCCTGGGCCAATCACTCTGATGCTTGTGCCTCTCTTGGTGTAACTCCTGCATAGTGCACAAGCATTGGGAAACATTTCCCTCACCACTTATCCTTTTGTGGGAAGCACTGATATTTGAGCACCATCTCTGAACGAGCATTAATTCTGTGTGGTGGCCTTGAATAAATGTTTTTTCTTTTATGGCTGCAGTTAAGAGCCTTTGAAGATATTTGGCTAGGCCTGACAGGAACTGCTGCTTCCTCATCTGTTCAGAGCCAAATCCTGGTGGAGGGGATTACTGATCAGAAAGAGAAAGTAAAAGTAGCTGCTTCCAAAGGAAAGGAGTGTTTCCAGTACTACATGGGGTATCTGCAAGGTACGTACCTTACTGACCATGCTCTCAGCCATAGGATTTAGTTTTAGGTCGCCCTGCAAACCAGGGAGCTGGACTTGATGATCCTTATGGGTCCTTTCCAACTATTCCTTAACTCCCAGTGTCACTGCTGTGAAGAGACAGGAAGAAAGGCCATGTCTCTAGCACTGAGTTGGTAATTTCATTCAAGCTATGCTCTTTCAGATAAAGAAAAGCTGAAGTTTAAAATTTGTCACAAAGCTCAGTTTGGGACACATTTTTGTATGATTACAATAAATGGTAACAAAAGATACGATTAATTTCCTCTTGATTTAACCATCTTCAAGTTTTGTGCCTTGTTTAAGATAATCATTGCATTCCAAATTCAGTAAAGGAAATGAGAGAGGCACCTCCAGAGACTGACTGTACCACCTGCTGGAACAGCTGTATGAACTGGGATGTGTGAAGTGGGGTGTGCGCCATCATTGGCTGCAGGGGATTGTCTCACAGCAGTCAGCTCTGACTGACGACGGAGAGGAAAAAAAGGCTGTTGGTTCAACTTATGCCTAAATTCTAGATGCGTTAAGTGAGGTGAAATGAGCTGGAAGAGGTGGAGTTCATTCACATTTCAGCTACAATTAGAGTTTGGTGCAAACCAGATAGATCTGGTGGTATCCCAGTTGTCTCAAACCCACGTTGCTGACAATCCCCAGCCCTTGTTTCACTTATGGATCTGCTATTCCACTCTTCTGCAGGGGAGTTTCTCTCAGGTTCATGTCCTCACCTGTAAGTGCTATGATGTTTTTGATATTAGGACCATTAGTTTGAGAGTCACTGGAGTCACAAGTTTGTAGAAATGACTCAGCTCTCTCAACCCACATTCTACGTGCACCTAGCCAACCATTTGTTTATGCTCATCAGTGCTTCTGTAGAAACGACTTGTGTGTGTGGTAGGTGGAACTGACAGGCTCTCATTTAAGGGCTGAGCAATTTTGAAACATCTGCAACAAGGGACAGTGACGACTAAAGCAGAAAAAAAAGCCTGTAAATCAGTATGACTGAGAGATTTAGATTTACATTAATCCAGTGCTTCCTTTGCAGTAGCAAATCTGTATATGTAATTCATTAACAAGCCACACAGGAGAGATCAAACCCTGACACTGATCTAATTGTCTCCTGTTTATCTCTCTTTTGTTTTGTTTTTTCCTCCACACCTAACACACTCAAACTCTGATTGATCACCTAAGTAATTAAAAGCTGGCTTTGAAACAATGTCTGTTAATGTTGTACCTGTAAATGAAGCGCTCTCTTTTCATTCATTAAGGGGATTTGGAAGAAGGAATGGAAGTCAGTGCTTGTTCTGATGGGAAACAGATGGCTGCCATTAACACCTATCTCAGCATCAATGGTAAAAGGCAGGAAAACGTGGGACAAGTGACTCTAGTAGCTGCTAATGGAAGCTTGAGTTTTCTGGCCCACGGATGTGGGGATCCAGTTCTTAAGGCTGAGGTGAGACCCTTGAATGGCTGTTAAACGCAGTGTGATTTTTCTCAGAATATTATTTGATTTTGTCATTTTGATGGAGCACCTTCAATGTAGGCAAGTTTGGTGAGTAACCAGGCAAAATTACGCAATGTTTTAATTATGCTCACGTTGATGTGAGAAGTTACCACGGTGAGCATTAAGAAATTCAGCCATACCTAGAGATAGAAAATACAGGACCGTCTTCTAAAGGGTGGATGTTTTGAGAAGGGTAAGTAAATAAAGTGAGAGCAGCAGTAACTGCGCAGCACGTTGGTTACAAAACTTTTGATTAGAATCCTGAACGTGCTTTCACTTTTAGTAGGGTTTCACATGCTCTCTACTTGGGGAAGGCTTTTTGTTTTTTATCATTTGACTTTTCTGTTCCCTTGTCTATCCATTGAATAATGCAGAAGTAGTTTCCCCTAAAAAATGTGAGGCCACTGTGGGTGTTGCTGGCCCTTAAACTAGTACAAACTTTGAATGATTTGGATCCAGCACAAGCAATTTTAAGTAATGAACTCAAGATTTTAACAATCTTCTCACAGAACAAGCTTGATGAAATTGGGAGTCTTTTGAAAGCCACACTGACTGAGAAGATAAAGAAGTTTGATGGATACCTGTGGAGATTCAGGAGATCAGTAAGTATCTGTACATAATCTGTGAAAACACTATGAAGTGTTCATGCAGTGTTAGTTAAACATCATTATATTGCCTGCAACTGTTTTGTTTTGATCAAACATTTCAGCGATTACTCCTGTGCTGACCTGTAACTCATAAAGAGACAAAAAGCATGTCTAATGGTGGAGATCCTGTGTCTCTGCACCAACACGGCTGAGTCAGAACTGCCTTGCAGTGAAGTCAAAGCCTTGCTTGAGATCACTATGTGTTTTGAAATTGCTTCTTTTTTGGAACCACTGTAGGTGCAGCATGTTGGTTTCCTGTCTGAAGCTGCTGGCTGGCCTTCAACGGCCTTGCAAAGTGCAGCAGGATTCCTGCACAGTGGGGCTACAGCTGTCACCGAGGCGTGGAAGCAAAGTGGAATCAGGCACATTCTGAGAAGCAGGATCCCACTTTACCTGGGGAAAATTCAAGATGTTGTCCAGCAAATGCAGAACGAATTACAAAGTAAGCAAAACAGTGCAAAGCAAGAATAGGGACAATGTCAGTGCAGGGCAAACCAAACTTCACTGTAAGCTATAAAACATACTGAACAGCACAAAGGTTTCTATTTTGGTCTAGCAAGAAGTGCTGACCTTGGCTCTTAATGTACAGAGTGGGAGCCTTGATGCAATAAGCTCTAAGAAGGCTCTCTGTGAGCACCTTTCTAATGAAATCAGTGGTGAGGCTTTTTCTTGGTCGCAGGAGGCTGGGTTCAATTGGATGAGAAGAGAGTCCTTAATTCCTAAGCTGAAGTATTTCTGCTAACAGTTCCCTGGCAAGCCTTTCCTCCCAGAGGGCTGTTCATAGCCATCCTTGAGGTTTTAATGCTTGTACTAATTGGATTTCACTTGATCTGTTTTTTTCCAAGCCTATCCAGTTAGTAGCTGCTAACTCGCTGTTCAGCTGGACTGCGGCCCCTGCTGAAACCTTTGAGAAATGTGGTCAGCTGGAATTAGCTGCAAGAACCTTCAGTTCTCACAAGGGCAAAATGTCACTTTGGGCCACTTAGCTTTAGGCTATTCCCTCTCAAAAGTTGAATTTGGTTGATATACCATGCTTGAAATCAGTGACCAAACTGTCCTGTTGCTCAGCAAGAGTGGTCTGTGCATACAGTTCTGATGGGGATGCATTGCAGAGCATCCCTTGGATTCCTTTTGGACAGCAGCAATGTATTTGTAAGAGGGTCAGGGTCAGAGCTAAATGGCTCTTTCAGATCACAGCTGTGCAATGTGCCTGACTGCCATGCAAACACAGCTGCCTCTTCCACTTTCTGTGCTCCTCCTTCACTTACACGGGAAGTTGGATAGAAACAAACAAGCAAGGAGCCACTTCGTACCAAACCAGCTAAGGTTTGTCTCATTAATGTGTTTGCTTCAGAGCCATTAGCAACTCTGAAGGACGCCTACTACGACGTAACCTTGAAGCCACTGGATGAAGTCTGGAAAGAGAAGACAGAAGAGCACATGAAGAAAATCCAAGCCTTCTTACCCAAGATTGTAAAAAATGTGTGGGTAATGGAACCAATCCAGGTGGCATTAAAGGTTGTGAAAGCAGGCTTGGATACGGTTGGTATAACTCAGTTCTCCATTTCTAATGGTTTGAAAGACAAGGCCTACAAATTTATGTCTCAGCTTTGAACTATGGATACACAAAAATAGCTAACTATTTTTGTTTATGGAAATAGTGCAGTTGTCTTTCCACATAATAAGCTTGTGCACAGCCGATTTACTGTTCTTGCAATATCTGTCCTGCTTTGAAAGACTTACTTTTCCAGAGAGAGGAGAGGTTGTTTTACTAGTTCTGGCTGGAACCACAGCAGCAATCTGTCATTCATGTAGCTTTTACTTTTCTTGCATAGAGAGGAGAAATTGCGATTCCAATAAACAGTGTACAAATAAATCTGGGCTCTTCTAGTTGAAATTAAAAGCATAAAAGATATATCATGAGGCTAATTTATATTATTAAAGACCAGTCCTTTCCAAGCTACTGAAGCACATTAACTTAGTGAAGCATTGCTACACTTTAAATTGTGTTGTTTAGGAAGAATATATTTCTGTCCATTGGTGTTGTGACTAGAGTCTGTCCTTTGGATATTATTAATCTCTACATGACGAGATACTGTCAGGCAGGAGGCAAATGCAAGAGACACCAAAGTGGTATTTTGTATTTTTTGATTTAAAACTCATTTTCAAGTACTGACCCTGCCCTGAAGCCATACTGAAACTGCTTTTGTAATCTGTGACTCTCCAACAGGCTACACAGCAGGTGCTCAGGTGGGCAGAGGCCACGTTTGCCAGAGCTGTGAGCAAGATCCGGAAGCCCTTGCTGAACCTGTACAGTTTTTCACCCAGGTAACTGCTGTTTTCACAGGATCACTGCCCTGGGCAGTGTTCTAAAAGGATATGTGCACATTTACTCTTCCTGTCAGTGTGCAGCTGAGGGTTCTGGACAGCCATCCAACCACTCTTTGCTTTGGTCACATCACATCCTAATGTTTATTTCTGTTGGCTGCCAGGCCCACTGTGTTTGAAAGGAGCTACTGGGCAGCAAACAGGCTATCAGTAACTGATAACTGGCCTGAGATGGCCTGGAGAAGTGCAGCTCTTGGCCAGAGTAGGGTTGTGTTTTGTTGTTCGAACCAGACTACAGTGCTTATGAACGTTTCACGTCAACATGTTTAATAATAAAGCAAGAGCATTTCATCAGTTCAGCAGATAAGGGGTGTTCTCTTTGTATTCTACAGGAACTGTTCAGTGGCAGGGAAGCTGCCAGTACTGCCTAAAGCAGACCTGTCCCTGCAGATGGCAAATGTCACCACTTACCTCATTGGAGAAAAACTAATGAGGCCTCTGCAAGAGCTCTACAATCGCAACATACTTGCAGAGTACTATAGATTCAAACGGAGGATGATGGAGAGCCCCTTTGAACGTAAGCCCTTTCAAAGTGCTGCTTTGTTTTGTACCTGGGTATATTTCCACTTAGTACTGTATTTTAAAAATTGTATCTGGAATAGGAATTTACATAGAAATGGTTGCTAATCAATAATTTTCCTATCAACTTACAAGAAAGACTATATGTAAGATAGTGATGGTATGTGTAAGATCAACACTCTGGGCAAAGCTGACATGCAGTAACACTGCTCTACTTAATATTCATGTAAATTTTGTAAGTCTTTACACTTCCTACTCTTGAGACTAGAAACAGCAGGTGGTATTTATCTACCTTATCCATATGCTCTTGTGAGTTGATACTATGGTTCACTGCCAGTCACACATGCTGGCTCTCTGTCCTGGCACAGAGGCTTGGAAACTGGTGACTTCACCTCTGCTGCCTCAAGGATGAGCAAGCTCAGCCCTACCAAAACTCCAGCAACAGTACTGTCTGTAAAAGTACTGTTACATGCTAAAGGAATGCACTGACAGTCCCAACTGTGTCTTAGAGAGAATGACTTTTCCAGAAAACTCTTTTAAATGGTTTCCTCCCAGTACAGAGAGACCCAACAGAGGGCTGTGAAAGTAGACCCTAGTGACCCAGTAATCTGAGTCATGTATCAACAGGGGTTTCCTGGACTACAGCTGTTTGATGCACTGATTTGGAAGGGTCATTTTTGGAGACAATTTTTGAAAATTAATATTCTTGTGTTTTCTGCCTAAGAATGTATAATGTGTGTGTGTTTATAAATATGTCCAGTAGTACAATGACAAGTCAAGATGAACTTTGAATCTCAGGTTAAGTTTATCAAAGTTTACAGCACTCAGGTAAATCTGTAACAAAATTTAAATCATTAAATTGTTTTGTTTCTGAGAAAAGTTTTGTTTCAGAGCCAACTACAGTATAACTGATTAAAATGTACATGTAGTAATGTCACTATAAGTTGAGAAATTATTTTAAGAGTATGAAAGCAAGAAGCTGTGTGTGTTGCAGTATGTGCAGCATTTACTGCTCTGTGGAAAACTCACTGGCGTTTCTTCTGAAATACCATTCTCTAGATCATGCTATGTTAGTGGGGACCAAGCATCTTGTGACTTTTGATGGAAAAATGTATGATTTGGCATCAAAGTGCAGTGTACTTCTTGCCAAGGATTTTGTTCACAGTGCTTTCACTGTAATACTAAATGAGGAAACTAGGAACTCAAGATCACTGTATGTGGAGATGAACCAGACTGTGATCACTATCTACCCACGACTAAAGGTAGGAAGATCAAGTCAAACATTTTTTATTTTTGGCAAAAATTTTCTTCAACTAACAAAAGCTTTTAAAATATTAATGCTCAAAACATAGATCAGAAGCACTCTCAGGCAATGGCTTTAAAGTAACAGCTTCTTGAAAAGAAAATACCTCTCCAAAATGAAACCAGTTTAACTCAAGGGCTGCCTCTTTGCTCTTTGTATGTGACAAACTTTTCAACTTTCCTCTGACATAGTCTAAAAGAGAATGGCACTGAGAGGGAGACTTGGTGCTTTCTGCTCTTTCAGAAGTTTAACACAAACCTGTTCTTATTCCCTTAATTCTGGGCTAAGTTGGCCTCATTGCACCTGCAAATCCACTGTGCTTGCCTGTGACTGAACTTTCACTATGACAAGTTTAAAACTGCATTTTCATTTTGAAACAGACATCCAAGATGTATAACTTCTCTTTTATGGAAGAGAACTGCCAAGTCCTGGATCAATCCCTTGAAAACAGTACCATGAATTCAAGGCAAGGAACTAACAAAATAGAAGTATCTGATCAGAAAGGAGTTTCTGTCTCTTGTGACTTTCAGTATGATCTCTGTACTATCACTCTGGCTGGATGGCACCACGGTGAGTATCAATCATACAGCTGTTAGTAATTTTTGCTATCTCTCTGAATTATCTGTATTACTGGTAGTACCAGCATCTGTGCTGTCTTTCACTTTTTTCCCCCCTCTTCATTTATAGACACCCTGGAAATGGCCCTAGGCATTCCCAGTAATTGCCAAATAGAGCATGGAATGCATCACTCCAGGGAGAAGAGCAAGTTATGGGTTACTGTTGATTCAATGCAATAAAGCAGACACAAATCAGAGGCAGAGGTACTGCAGCCAGCTCAGCCCCAAACCCTGGTTGAGAATCTGTTGCAGAGCAGGCTTAGCTCATCAGGCCTGCAAGACAACTACAGAGGGAGGCCCAAAACCTCACAAGGTTTTTTATATACTTGGAATATACTTTTTATATACTTGGAATGCATTCATGTACCATCCATGGCACCACACTATTATAAAAGTCACCCCCCAAAGATGAGCAGAGAATGGATCCGATGCCGTGATGCGCTCAGAAGCCCATGACCAGCTGAGACATAAGATGGCAATGCAGGCCAGGCAGCTTCCCCTCTTCCACAACAGAGCTGAGCTCTGCTGGACAGAATAATCAGAGCCCAGAGACAGCTGCTGTAATGTTCCTGCACCTACTCCTGACAAGTTCCTTTTTTACTCCATTTCAATTTCCTCCCAGGTGTTTCAGCTGGGCTTTTTGGTACCAATGACAATGAAGCTGGAAACGAATGGATGGTGCCTAATGGCTCCTTCACTGACAACCTGAAAGAGTTCACACAGAGCTGGCAGGTAATGAGCTGAGGGGCTTCTCTGTGCAGGGCTGCTGACAGAGGACACTGTCTGACACACTGGGTTGGCTTAGATGAACTAAAGCTCAACAGTGAAAACAGCAGCACACTGCATTGTTTTGCTGTGTCTAACCAGGGAAAAGGTTGCACATATTTGCTAAAAACTGTTCAAGAATTCCCTACAAATAGGCATTGAATATTTTTGGCCTAGGTGGTAAGATAAAACATAGAGGTGGGTGTTGTTGGTTTTAGGAGAAACTGATACTGGAGCTAAGTATCTTTTGATGTTTTCCTCCTTAGAGCACCTTTTCCTGGAATGGAGGGACATGTGATACTAGGTCTGGGCCAAACCTGTACATTCATCACTCAGGCCACAGTCTGAAATTTTCTTTAGAGCTGTTAGTTCTAGCCAGCAAGTTGAGCCTCTTGATTTTCTTTGTTCTTCATGCTTTACATCTTATAATAAACAAAACTTCAGAAACAAATTTTTAAGTATTTGAAAGTGTATTTGTGCTCCATCCCCACACCACTAAGTATTCAGACCTTTTTGGAAGGTGAGATGCTGCTGTCAGTTACTGACTTGCATAAAAAGACTCCTATAACTATCATAAATAAATGCTGTAACAATTTTATACCAGTAACATTATAGTTCTGCTTAATTCATGTACTCTGTCATCAGCTGCAAATAATCTAAATACACAAACGTGCAGTTGTACAGAACCATTTGTGAATGCAACCAACCAAGAAAAGTAGCCTTAACATGCTCTCAAGCCATTCCTCTAAATCCCTTCCAAATCTAATTTTAAGAATCTATTACCAAAAAGAAAAGAATCTATTACCAAAAAAAAAATCGATTTCCAAAAAGGAACCAGCATCTTATTACCACAAAGATTTTGTGACTCTTCCATTTATCCTGTCTCACAGAAGATGTCTGAGTTCTGGGAACAGAAAGCTAATTTTCAACTTTATGGCAGTACTTTAACATAAAGGAGGGAATTGCTTTAAGTATCTTGTACTTCTTGCTGTTGCAGAGATACAGTTAATAAGCTTGCAGCCTATGTCTATGTTAATAATGGGGCAGGATCCCAATGTGACTGACTATAGGCACAATTTTCTTAATTGCTACAAATATTAACTTCTAATATACTCATAAAAATGCAAAACTCCTCAGAGACATTGAACAAAAGAATCAATTACAAGCAATACATTAGAAACTTAGTGTCATACAGAAGCAGGGCAGTCCTGAGTGCCCTTCTTTAGGGGCAGAATGGCTGCACTTGCACTATTGATTGGAAGGGCTCACACAGAACTGTGAACTCTGACTGCAACTTGTTCCCAGGAGCTTTATCACAGCCTTTGTCATGCACCGACCTTGCAAAGGACGTCAGCAGAGCTCCACCATCACAAGGCCAAGGCTGCACAACAGGAAGGGATTGAGTGTCTGACTCCTGCAGGATGAGGGTTAGCACAGAGTAAACTGCCAATTCATTTTCCTTAATAAGTAAAATAACTACAATTTACACTTGCTTAAACAACTTCTTGGTTGTGTGGTTTTGTTGTTCATTTTTTTAAAGCCACCTTTACCTATGAATAATCCAGCAAGGGCATGAAGCTTTTTTTTCCTCCATCATAAAGTCCTAGAAAAAGCACAACTCTGACCCATCGGATCTATATAAAAGACAAGCAGCCAACTACCTGCTATGTCAGCAACTACACACCAAAATCCTTCAGTGAAGAACAGAATCAATAGCAAAAGGAAACAAGGTCTAATCTGCGAGGTGCCTCTCAATATTAATGAACAATAAACATTAGAGCAGGGTACTGCGCTGCCTGTATCATCCTTCAAACCAGCTCACACTGGAAATCTGAAGAACACATCACACCCTGATGCATGCAAAAAACCCCAAAATACACCAACTTCAGTAATTCTGTTTTCCCAGGTGAATAAGTGCAGTCTTGTGCCGAAGAAAGAGAAGCCATGTCCAATTACAGCTAAGCAAAACATCTGTAAAGTGTTCTTTGAAGAACCACATTCACTTCTTAGGAACTGCTTCAAAGTTGTAAGTAGAACTTCAGCCAGAAGCACTGTCTTAATTATGTGTCATACTTCCCAGGAGGTCACATAACCATTGCAAGGATATAGAAGTTTAGTTGCAGAGAACTTTAGAAGTAATCAAAACAGCAATCCAGAGAGAAAAAAGGTGTTTTTCTCACCATAAATATAATTGGAGGTTTTTGACATCCACAGAGTAGTGGCATGTCTGCACTGCTCTTTAGGATACAGGTCTAGAATTTGGAAATAGAAATAACCTCCTCACTGTTAGGAGGGGAATAAAAGTTTATGAATGGTCCTGACCAGGCAGGGGCAAGGGGACACAACCCAAACTTCTGGGTTTACCTGCAGGTCCCCCTGCTCCCCTAACCTATCCCTTTGTGCCCAGGTGGAGCCCGAGCCATTCTACACCATGTGTACACAGGACACCTGTGACTCCCCCACCTTGGGGGCTGCCTGCAGCTTAGCAGCAGCTTTTGTTCATTTGTGCAACCGGAATTTTGTCCCTGTGGAAATCCCTCCACAGTGGTAAGTTTCATCTCTTTTACCACCCTGAATATTCTGACTGCATTGCTCCAGCACTTACATGTCTGTAATGCAAGAACACGTGAGAAAACAAACTAATGAATCTGACTGTGGCCATGAGCAAAACTGATCCTATTCCCAGAAATGCTTTTATTGCCTCTTGGCTACCTCCCCTTCCTGCTGTTCACTCACAAGCATACCAGAGCCCGTCCACTGCATACTCTCTACTGCCTTTATTTTGTCCTAATGTGCTGTGTAACAGAGGCAGAAGGATACCTGCAGAATATTGTATAATATCCCCAGGAGTTCCTCCTCTTGGATACTATTTCTGGTTCCATCTTTTTTTGGTCTGAATAATGCATTTGGATTCATATTAACAACAATACATACACAGACACAAGACACGCAGAGATTTATTTTTGTACTTTCAAGTATCTAATAATGAAATTTATCTATCTTTTCAACCTAGAATATGCAGATTATCAATACTTGTGTTTTAATGCAGCTGTCAACCAGATTGCATTGTTAAGTGGATACCTGGAATATAGCAGAGGAAGATGAAAAGCCTGAATAGAGCAGTAGCACTTGCTTGAAATTTTTATAATTACAATACTTTCCTACTTCTGCAGTTATTGTGCCAATTTGTGTACTCTAAAAGTGACTGGAGCCACATGTGCTGCTAACTAGAATTCCATTATTGATACTCTCACCCAAGTAGTAACTCACTGTATATTTACAAGACTGCAATGGAAACATTTACACCAAATAAATGAGAGAATCATGCAGAAGATCTAATTATCTTTTTGCTTGAAACAAAACACTTGAGTTTACTCCTTTTATGCTCCATGCTTTGCTAAGGCTTAGGAATGAAAAGAGGGTGGGGTTTTTAATATATATAATGAAACAATTATTTGCATTTGTAAACTCACTACTATCTCAAAGGAGTGATTTGGTGACTATAAACCCATTTGTAGTATGCCTTGAAAAATTTACAATTTTTACCTGATTTCTTACCCATTAAGGAAAGGTGTAGTATTCGTAGATAGGTTTGTTGGCCATAGAATAAAAACCTAGAAAAAGAACACTCTCTGTGTCTGTAAATGCCTCACATCACACTCCCAGACAAACAATGAAACAATGTCAATATCTGCCTGAGCTGTTCAGTTCACTTGGCTCCTAAGCAGTGGATGATCAGGACATTTCTGGGGAGCATCTTGCAGGCAGTGAGTGGCTTTAGCTCCAGTAGTTACATAAACTCAGAGACAAATTTTGTTAAATCGGAGTCAACAGAATAATCAGTTGAAAATAAAGTTTTAGAATAGCTTGGTAGCTGAATGATTGTAGTCAGCTAGTGCTGCTAGTTTACATTATCCCATTTCTGAGGAAAAGGATTGGAATGAAGGTGGACCACAAGCTCAGTTAACAAGAACATGCTAATAAAGAAGAAAAATACATTGGGGATGTACACATGAATCAACATATTTAAGACAAGAAATACTTCTTCTCTATTTAGCTTATTTCATGTATCCAGTTTTGGACACCATGTTTTACTTAAATTGTGAACCAGTTGAGAACAGTCCTGGGGAAAAAATGGAAGGGTTGAGGAAAGACATGAGTTAAGTCTCTAAATATATAAACACTCTAAAGAGAAGGAAGCTGAACAGCTCAAACTAAGGGAGAATTAGGTTTGACACAGTGAAGGAGTCTGTAATGGTTGGGTTACTCACACAGAGTAACTGATAACCAGCGACAGTAATGAGAGCAAAACAGAAAGTGGCTGTCAGCAGAAACTACCTCTGCACTATTTCTAAGAAATTCATGCTTGTCAAGGATCTTCCACTGAATAGCTGAAGTACCCAGACCTCATAAACTTTAGAAATAATGCTGCCCTTTTCCTCCTAAATGTGAATTTATCAAACATGAAAGAACCTTACATCTTTACTTCAGTTTAGCGATCTAGGATAAAACCATATCTAAAATACCGGAGTACTTTCCTCACGATGTTTTGATGTCATAAATATACCTGATGCTATTTTCCCTTCAGAGATTTTTTTATATTTCACTGTACTGAGAGGTTGCATTACATGTGACTTGTACTTACTTACCACTTACCTGGACTTCCTCTCTTCATTTCAGCTCAAGCCAGTTCTGAATGTCAGGTAACAGCCCTGAAGACAGAAGAACCCTTTCAGCCCCCAAAACAGGACAGTTATTTTAGGGAGACAAGCTAGAGGCGAGGACAGTATAAGTGTGAATGTATTAGTGTTAACTGTGAATATAGTGAAGTATATATAGTATAAAAGGAAAGCTTTCCACCCAGAACCCCTGAGGGCAAGAGGAATTATTTCAGCATATTGACAAGAAACTATAATCAACCAAAAGAAATTGGACATGAAAGTATCAGTTACTCTAAAAAAAGTCTCCCATTTGGTGGCAAAATTGCCTCTCCACAAGCCTTGAACTATAGCACAAATACACTGAACACCTGAGAAAAGCTCTCTTCCAGCTCGGATTAGTACAAGTGGACTACTTTGTGAAAGCAGCATCATCAGCTTGGAGTCAAGCAGAGATGCTGACTTTTTCTCCAGAAATGAAACTCCACTGTTCAGCAGTTCTGGAGAAAGTTATCTATCTTTTTCCAGGGAAGTGTTCCAACATATAAGAAGGCTAAGACAGAAATAAGATGGGTAAATAATGGAAAGCGGTTAATCATTTTCTCATTTTTATGCTGGTTGATTTTTCCCTTATTAATGTACACACTGTTAAATGAGAAACAGCCTTCTTGGTTTCTGTGCACCAGTTTCACATTTTCCCTTTGTGCCTTCGGAAACCCCTTGCCAGCAGTCAGTTGATGTGCTGGGAAAAGGTGACCAATATCTACCCTTCCCATGAAGTAATGTTAGGTTGTTATAGCTACTGTTGTGTGTCTCACCTGTTAAATCCCTTTCTGTATTGTAGACCTCTTGACTTAAAAATTGCATTACCTTTCTCCACACAGTGCCTGGAATTCCTATTCCTTGGTAAAAGGTAATGCTGCAAAATCCATCCAATGTCTTTGCATAATATGCAAACATTGAAATAGTGGTGTTTTGTACTATGACATCATGCTAATAAACATTTGACTGCCTTATTTTTATGCTGGAGTACATTTTCATTGATTATTTGTAACAACAAAGTTGTACTGACCTGAACAGAGAATTGGAACTGGCTAGGTTTGGCTCACAGAAAAAGCAAGCAGCTGCCTCTTATCTCATGTAAGCTGCTTGCAGCTGCACTCGTTTTCTGAACACTTACTGTGTAGCTTGATACAAATTAAAACATTATTCCTACACTAGTCAAGAAAAAATCCTGCAATTTTTAGGATTTCCACACACATCAGATGCTAGAAATCAAGTCTTCCTCTGTAGTAATTTTATACCTGCACCCTTGTAAAAAGCCAAAATGGTATTAAATATTTCTGGAAGTTATAGAATATTTATACCAGTTACTGATTAAAAACCACATTATTTTTCTCCCCAGTCACTGAATGTCCCTTCACTCCCCAGCCAAACACAAAAAGCACCTCTGAAAAAGGTCCTGCGGTGACAGTTTCAGGAACAAAGAAAAATATCAGCAAGTAGAGGAAAAAATTGAGAAGAGCTCAGTCAGGAATACAGAAATACAGGAATTTAACTAAATGCTAACTGCAGACAGCAACACTGAGCTGGATGCAGACACCAGGTCACCTCTACAAGGTGCATATAACTTACCACTCGTAATAAAGAAGCCCTTAACTACCAATAAACATTTTTAACTGCAGCCATTTCACTCAGTCCAGTTGTTTGGTATCTCTGAGCTGTTCCCAGGCTCTCCATGTGCACAATTCCTGTCCAGATACTCTTTAGACTACAGTCAGGAACTTGTGCAGGCCCTGGACACACCTCAAGCCCTGAAGCTCAGCAGGAGCCAGACCCAGCCTCACTGCGATCCTAGAGCCACAGGCCAGCTGGAAACCCTGCTGGCCCCATGGGCCAGCTCGGATACCCCACTGACCCCATGGGCCTGTCTGGACACCCGGCTGACCCAGAGCACCTACCTGCACACAGGGCATGTATGAGACACAACTTAACACTGAGAAGGTCTAACAGAGCCACCATCAGGGGTGAGGGAAAAAAAAGGGAAAGGAAAAAACTCCAAATAACCCCAGACTTAAATGAAGTGTTCCAGGTCATGTTCCTAACTGGAGTTTAGCACTGATTCATAGCTGTCATGAATGAAGTCTTATCTCCATGTTTCTGCACTGGTAGCTGTGCCTTTGCTCCCTGCCTGAGTCTGCTGTTAATGCAAAGGCAACTCCTCTGTCACATCTGTTCACCAAATACCTGCCCACAAACACAGCAGTGTCACAGGCCACGGGGTTCTTCAACTAAATGATGTAAACCCTTTAATGCGCCAATAAAACCATCCAGTCACACCGTTTTTAAGTGTGCCTTATTTACTGCATGGTAATGTCTTATCTGGGGAATCAAAAAATGGAGCCAACACACCACCCTCCAGCCTAATAGAGGAGAGATGGCAGCTCCTATCAGCAAACACAACAGCAGAGTGACAGGGGGACGTGGGGAAGCCCAGTCCAGGTGTACCTGGAGGGAAGGACAGCAGACTCCCTGCAGGGCAGTGTGCCAACTCCACACAAAACAGCCCTCAAGCCAGCTGAGAGACCTTTGTGATTTCTCGTGGACGTGAACCTCTGGAAATGAATTACCTTGAGAGGGTTTGACTGAAGCATTTATCAGATCAATCCATCAGCTTCAGTATTCCAAAACTGTCTTTCTTCTCTGCACTAGCCCTGGCTTTATCAGGACTAAAATTTTAGTAGATAACTACTGGCAACGCTGCACATTATTGAACACCTTGACTGAAGTAATCCAACCTGTTTATGTCTCATATGCAGGTAATGCAGTATATAAAGTATGTTGTCATATGGCAAATACATAATATCCATTGCATATCTCATAGATCTCCCCACCACACAACACACAGGAATTTCTGCCTCTGTAACTCCTGCTGTGAGAGCACTTTGAACACCTCTCCCCACACCAGCTGTCCTTGCAGAGCACAGACAGGTTCAGTCATGCCTCCCAGTGTAGTTTTAGTGCTTACAACTGACCTCCAACGTGTTCTTTATACAGAACCCTCAGGATCTATGAAGTTCACAGAATTTCTGCATATTACACCAAGTTAACCTCAAAACAGATGTAACAAGAGCTCAGCTTTGACCTCTTCCTCAACACAGAGCTAAAGAAGCCCCTTATCCTGTAACTCCTCGGTTACATACGCTGCTGTACAACAGCAACAAAAATCACTAACCTGTGTTCTAACTGCAGAATTTGAGATACAAGGTGAGGAAAAGGGAGAATTGCTAGTACCCCGTAGAGCCCCACAATGCTTAACTGTGGAAATTCAGAAGCAAGGCCCTTCAGCCCAGCCTTAAACAGCCACCATCAGCCTCTCATTAGGTGAAGTACAGCTGAGCTGGGAGTCAAAGCGATCTCCAGCAGTCTTTTGTTTAGAAGTACAACACTCACCCTGGTTACAAGTATCCTTTGCTTTGAACTACTAGGAAAATATTTTTTAATTTGAGCCAGTTACCAGCTGATATGCTGTTCACATGGATTATTTCTGAAGGCTACAGCACTCCACAAGTGGATTTTTTCCAGAATTACAAACAATAAATAAACCCAGACCGCCGAAATTCTTTATCTCTGTATGTCTTGGCATTTCATCTGCAGGATCTCAAGAGCACAGGACTTCCACTATCCAAGTGCCTGTGATGTGGTCTGGTTTGGAACACCAAACTCAAGTGGAATTATACTTTGAAAACCAGTCCTTAGTGTGCAAAGATCTCAAATCTTTAAAGGTCGTTAGTTAGTTTCCACAGGCTTTGAAAACCTAATCCCACAATTTAAAAATTTAATTACCACCACTTGGTTCTCATCTTAAATTGTAAAGCATTCAATCAGATATTCTCTTCTCTTCCAATACACATTCCTAATTAAAATAACTCTACTGCTGGACAATACAGTCCCCAATCACAAAGCCATTCCACAGAGATACTGTAATGCATTCATCAGGACCCAAATTTTCCTTAGAGAAGATGGAAAATAAAGAGTAGTAACATTTCTACTTTTTATAGATTTCTTGATGTGATTTCATAGTTTGCTTTTTTTCAGAAAAGGAAAGACAAGAATAGACTATAATTTAGAATTATTTAAACAGTTAAAAATAGCATACACTGGAACAAAAAAACCTTCAAAAAATGCACTTAGGGTCAGAATGCTTGTTTCTGGAGGTGAAAAGTATTTACATCCTGCACCTGGAGAACCTGTTCCAAGGAATCCTGGATCACATCTTTTCATTAACTTCACTTCACTGGAACAGGGGGGTCATTACTACTTTCAGTATTTCAGAAACTAGAGAAGTACAAGACACTGCTATTGGTTACCAAGAGACACCTGTCTAACAAGTAGTTTACAGACATGGTGATTACTGAAATAGAAAACACAGGTGAAAACGATTATTTCCAACCGCAGCCTAAATGGATTGAAACACATCTTGTCTCTATACCAGGTACTGAGCTCACCCTGGAAACAGGTGTCCTGTGCAGCCCTTGCTGCCACGAACACCCTGCTGTAGAAAAACTGCCTCAACAAGCGCTCTCCTAAACAGCAGCTAACACACAAAGAAACAAACATACAGCCTTTTTAATAGCCTGGACATCTTAATCAAAACACCAAATAGGCATTTCTCAAATATGTTGGTATAAAAAGAGACTGGAAGACATAAACTGTGATTATTATGAGATAAACACTGGTCTCTATGCTTAACTGAACCCAACTTTTCACTTTGGTTTACTCCAGCAGTGGTTACACAGAATAGTCCAATGTTCTGCACCAAAAAGCAAAAGAAAACAAATTTCCAGTTCTTTTAGGCAGAAATTAAAAGTATTAAGGGATGACTCTGTGCAAATCCTCCACTTCAAGGTTCCACATATCCTTATGGACGGGGTTTTCAGAGAGATCTGTCATCTTTATTGCTCGAAGAATGGGCTCCGGACTGCAGGACCGCACCACACCCATCACCATTACATACTTCCCTAAGAAACAAGTAAGCATTAAATTTAATTAACCTCTGTATTATCATTTTAATTCATAAACCAAATTACTTAAAGCCAAGCAAACACTGCAAATTGAAGATGCCAATACTCGTAAGAAAACTCAAGGTATGAAGATTGCTCAGAAGTGAATGTCAGGAAAAGGCCTCATTATCTGTACAGCACTTTTACGGTACATTTAACTACATTTCCACATACAGTAAGAGCCAAACAAACACAAATTTGTCCTGCTGTGTAAGTGGACTGATGATAGGTCAGAAGGCTGAAGTTTTAAGCAATGTGCCTATTTTAATTAGGCACGTTCAATTGCACAATTTCTGCAATTCTGCAGACCAACACTTCTCCACTTGAACTGGCAGTTCTGGTGAAGGGAACAGAAGGAAAAGAAAGCAAGCAAGAAAGATAAAAGAGAAATAGGAGAAGAATCTCCCTCCTTATTTAGGGCCTGGCACGGCCGCCGGGCCTGGCCGGGCGGAGGGGATGTGCCGAACCTCGTTAGAGCTGGCACGGGCAGAGACAGCGCCCGCTGCCCGCGGGGATTCCCCCGCCCCGCGATACCTGCGCTGAGGCACGGCCGGCCCTGTGGCACCTGCTCCACCCCCAGCACGGTGAAGCCGCCGCTGCCGTCCTGCAGCCGGGCCGAGCCGCCTTCGGCGCCGCGCTGCACCTCCAGCACGGTGCCCTGCATCCACACGGCCCGCAGAGGCAGCGGCGCCCGGCCCGCCGCCGTCCGCCGCAGCTCCCAGGTCCCGCCCGCGCCGCGCTCCGCCCGCCTTAGCTGCGCCGCCAGCACCTTCACCGGGGGTCCCGGCGGGCCCGGAGCCTCCCCGGCCATGCTGAGGGGCGCCTGAGGGCGCGCAGCCGCTGAGGGCGGGAAGCGCTCGGCCTGCCCCGCCCCGGCCTTGAGCGGCGGCAGCGCTGCAGCTGCGGAGCGGCCTACGCGGAATGGGAGATGCCGTGCGGGACGTGCGGCCCGTGTACGGCGGGGCTGTGTGGGTGCAGAGCGCAGGCAGTGGCCCCCGGCTGCTGCACCCGCCCCTCAACCTGGGCTGCCCAGCGGCTGCACGGTGTGCCGGCTCCCCGAGCCACTGCCCCTCACCTGGATCAGCCCAGAGCCTGACTGGCCCTCATTTTGCGTGGTTTCAGTTCAGGACCGGCCCCTTTACGTGCAAAAGGCAGTGTGAACTGTGACTCCGTGGTTTGGTTCGAGCTGAGCGTGCCGCCGTGCTCTGCCCCAGGCCCGCTGCTGGAGCCTGCCCGGGTTCCCACCTCCCTTAGCGGGAAGGGACCACGGTGTTCACTTGAGAGTTGATGAAGCTCCTCCGGTTTCGTGAGAAAACAGGAAAATACACATGCTGTTTTCCTAGGGATGCTCTTCTGGGGAAATCCAGAGCATAATGCGCTGAAAGCATGGGCAGTTTTAAGATGGGAGACTAATTCCAAGGCTTTTACGAATTTATTTACTGTCTATATTACAGACAGGCTAGTTCACTTTGCTGCAGTCTGGTATTCTTGAAATGTTATGGTTTCTTTTGGGTGGGTGGGTTGATATTTCATTTAGAAAATAAGCCAACAAACAAGCTAATGAAGAAACAGGAGAATGGAACAAAGACAAGAATCAGGAAAACCAAAGGGATGGGTTCATTACTTTCCCAAGTCCTATTACCTACAAAAGTGCAGAATGGGTAAAAATACACTGACTGCAATCATTCTTCTTTAGAAGAGCTTTTGTTCTCCATTAAAATAGGCAGTTACTTTATTTTAAAAAATCCGGTTTTGTCCTGAGTACCAAATACATCAAAAGACCTTTTTTTTCTACTCACCCATCATGTTGTGAATTATTCAGTATTTTTTTACCAAATATATTTTCTGTTTGGAGACATTCTGTAAATGGTACTGTATTCTTTTTATAGTGTAAGGAAGCAGTTAATTTTTTGTTACCACTTACAGTAAGAATAAAACATAATATTGGTAATAACAATAAAAACACATCTAAGCAATGACAATACAGAACCATGTAATCTGGCAATCAAATAATATAGCTTACAGGAATAGAAAGACATTAGATGGTTACTGTATATGAATGCAAGATTTGAGAAAGGCTCACAGGAAAATATTTGTAATTTATGCCCTTAAGTTGCAGTCACTTGACAGCATCAATATTTAGTTTCACATAAAAAAAATTAATTGTGCCAAATATTGATAAAAGTATTGTATTCCTATTTGTTACTGCATAATAGGAGTGTCTAATGCTTATTAAGCCATTAAATCTACAGATCAAGGCAAGACCCCTACAAGAACGTAATCTTCAGGAGAGACTAAAAGGTCCCTTTTAAAAGATTTGCCTTCAAGAAATGGTGTTATAAGAAGGGCAAAAGCACTGGCAACCTGCATCAAGAAATGGATTTGTTTTCCTAAACCAGAAAATCCTTATCTTTCAGTAAAATGCATAGTTATGCTGAATTATCTGCAAAGCTCTTCCCCAAGACCTGGTGCAGCTCAGCACAGACACATTCTGCAGCTGCAGGGAAAATGTCTGAGGCCTCAACAGACTGTTCTGGAGGTGACCCCACAGCGATCATCCTCTGATTTAAGGGTAGCAGAGGAGGCTCAGCACACAGTTGGAAAAATTGGTGGCTGCCAGGCTCTAAATTACACTGGATTAAACATGAGGAGATTTTTTGAGAGCACGCTTGATGTGAGAGTTGTGGCTTGCATGGATTAAAAAAGAAGGAATCAATCTTCTGCTTGCTACTACAATATAGACCATACTTAAAGCAGTCTTCAAGGACATCACTCCTCTGGCTGACATGCACATGAGATGGACACAAAGTGGGTAAAAAAAGGTCAGACTACACCGAGACAACACAGTCCAGATGAAAACAGGAGTCAGAGCTCCCTCAGTTACAAGGGCTCCCTCAATTACACTGGCAGTGTCTTGCTGGTATGGTGCCACGAGAGCTTAGAAAAGAATTTGACCACAGATCTCTGTGAAAAGAGATTTCCGAAGAAGCAGCAACTGGAAATTTTCTGTCCAGCTCAGACCTTTTTGTGCTTCCACTGACAGTACTACTTAAAATGGAAGCAATTCCCTGCTTCTCTCCCTAGTTTTGGTAAAAGGCTGATCTTACAGAAGCAGAAAGACCCTTCTTTCCCTTGACCAGGAAGTCTGATCTTTTACTGCCTTTCATTCTACCTGAAAGAGTTTTAAAAAATCCTTCTTTCCAGTACATTGACCAATGTGTACAGAACAGGTTCTTCAATTTTATTTCTCTTTCCTAGTACTGAGAAGTTATGAAATGGATTTCAAACAAATTTTTATTTTTAATAGGATTTGGAATCCAAGTAATCATGAGTTTTTTGAGGTTTTTTATATTTTATTTTTAGTATTTTGTAAGCACTTGCTTTAGAAATAGAGCTAGCTGGGAGCTCCACAGCTGACTGCAAGAAAAGTCACAAAGTGTGGAGCTGAAAAATACACGGATCATAAATGGTTATGTCTGAATGGCCCACAAATGTCCATAAAACAGATCCATTAAAAAAAACCCTTGTCGCTGGTCAGCCCAGAAACTCAGAGGATTCAGAACTCAGAGGATGTGATGGGGGCAGGCCAATACCTGCTCTATTCTGGCATCTCCAGCAACAATGCATGCCCACAGTCACAGAGTAAACTGCAGAAGAATATGAGTGAGCCTTTCATATCCTCATTCAGCAGAAGGAAGCAGCCCATGGGAGCTCAGCATCACCAAAGAATGCTGTGAAAACAATCCTTTGCAATAATTACTCTGCAAGTGAGGGCTCTGAGACTGTCTTCCTTTCCCTGGTATTCATATGAAACTTCACTGACGGACAGCTTTTAGCACATACAGTGTCAGGTTTGACCTTCAAGAGATCTGTCCTAATTCAGACATTTTCTTACATTGCACACAGAACAAAATGACACAAACACAAGAATATAAAATTCAGTTGTTCCTGATGTTTGTTTTGTAGTGCATAAAAGATGCAATGTGGACATGCTGACTGAAGTCTGGAAAAACATCTTTCTCCTTCAAGGTTTTTTTTTAGACTATTTCATCATCACTGAATTTAATTAATGATTTGAAATTAATGGATAATTGAGTCAGAATTAATGGGTTGGAAGTCAGTTGTATTTACATCCCTAACATGAGCTTCTGCTGCTTGGGACAGAGCAGTCTGGCTAAATTGCGTTCGACCAGGAATTTCAAAGACCTGGAGCCAGCAAAGTCATATGCTGAAGCAGGAAAACTCTAGGTGCAACTTGCCAAGGTTTTAATTAGGAGGTGGCTCTGAATAAGTGGTATTTTAGATGTGACTTGGACAGGGCAGGTAAATGTGAGCAACAGATATCAGAATGCCACTACTTACAACAAGGTGAAGAGTCTGGCCTCTCCCATGGTGTCATCAAGCCAAAATCTGCACTTAGAGTGACAGAGGAGTCAATTAAAGTGTTAGCAAGGCACCCTCCAGTGCTCTTTTTCCTCGAGAACCTAATATAGATGCTCTACATCACATGTGAGCTTATGCTTAGTGGAATCAGTAGAGGATTATGGCAAGAGCCTTCATGCGGATCCCAGGAGCTGCTAGTTGTACCCAGTGTGTGGACAGGAAAAACAGCATCTCCTCAGAGATGTACAAATCTCAGCTTGTACAGCCAGCCTGAGCATGAGAAATTATTTCATGCAAACTGGCATGCAAATTTACCCAGTTCCTGTCACTCACCACACATCCCTGCCATGGGGCCTGCAGGCTGTGAAAAGGGCAATGCTGTCCCGCTTAGCTGACTCATTTCATTTACAAAGAATACTTAGAGGAAATACTTAGAGAACTGCAGTTGTGTTCTGCAGAAGTGGGTGTCACCTGTTTGTTTCTTTGCATAGTATATATATGCTGGTATGTAAATTAAATAAATCAGTGTTGTATGGAATATGACAATGACACGATTAAAGAAAAAAATTAATTAATCAGTCTTTTCTTTACCAGTATTGCTTGGTCTTTACCAGTATTGTTTGCTGCTCTGGAAATAGTCTGCAGAGCTGGCTTCCAGATGAGCTTATTCAAACTCCTGCACAAGAAAAAAGAACTCTTTAAACAGGAAATATGTATGGCATACAAAGCATTAGATCTTCATCCCAACTGAAGTCGGGCCAGTAGCTAGGAGACTTCAGTCACTCGCCTTTTTGATTGAGTTTCACTTTTTTAAGGAATTAGATATTTAGCAAAAGCTTAACAAGACTGGAGAGTCCCTATAATCAGTGTAGGGGAATACAGATCACAGTGCCTTCCCTTGATAGCTGCTGCCTTTGCATAAATATACTCTGATTAGCATGGTCAGCATCCAGTTCATTCAGTGATGTGATAGAAGAATAATTTTCCTAAAGAACAGTAAGAAGCAGAGTGACATTTTACCTCCAAAAACTTACAGTCTGAGTTGTCAAATCGAAATCTACGTAGAAGCCAGTAAGGCTGAGAAGTTACAGCCATTTCAGAGCATACATCGGCAGATTTCTGTAATTTTCAAGGGCTCTTCAGAGATCCATGAAATAAATTTCTGGTGCTTAGTAGGGAGAGGCTTTTACTAATAGTCAAATTTTCATGCAGGCAAGATCTTTCTCAGATCCAGTCAAAAAGACTGTCTCTCCCTATGAACTTTATCTTGCTTAAACTAAAACATCACCACTAATCAAGATAATTTCAAATTAATAAAATGTTAGAGCACAATTGAAAGGAATTCAGAATTTTAATATAATAATTCAAGAATTTTACACCAGTCTCACATCCAGCACACACATGCATTAATTTAGGAAAAAGCTTTTGGAAGTTACCATCAAGCTACTTGAAGAGGAAAGTTTGAAGTGAGCATCCAAGAGCTACAGGGAGCCAGAGAGGAGAAAGCCCACACCTTTGTTGCTGTGTGCAGTATTACTCTGCAGAGTCTTCAAGGGCACACATTTAATAGCAGCTTTGGTGGCAGCTGCAGGTTGCATGGCCAAGCAAACCAGACTGCTGTTTCTAATCACTGATAATTCATGTGAAAAGTGAATTGTCCTCACTACTCCCCATGCTTTGGCCAATGTTTGTTACCTGTATTCCTATGGAGTATCACCTCAGACACACATCATGATTGTCCTTAACTAACCAAATTTTGCTCTGAGATCAGAGACTGTGTGTGTAAAATGGCTGCACTTAGTTCTCCATGAAGCTGTGACTAAAGTTTTGTCCATGTGATTGCCCAGGGATGCAGACAGAAAGGATCCTGGACTGGACACAGGACACCAGGCAGCACTGGCATCTTCTTCAGAAAGTGCTTATGAGGAGTGGTGTCCTAACTCACCTGGTGCTGGCAGTAACACCTGGAGGGGGAGAGGAATGGCCTTGGAGGGGAGGATGCTGCCAAGAGCTCAGCAGAAAGGCCCTGGAACTGGTACTTCAGAAAGAAAAAGCAAAAATCACAGCTGGAGGAACAACTGGCCTTGTGCTGCTCTGCAGGGGGACACCAGGCATGGATTCACAACAAATGGCTGAATGACTGAAAAAGCAAAAACAATATAAAGAGGAAATCAACAGCAGTGAAACTTTGAAGCTACTCAACAATAGCACCTACATGGTTTTGTGTACATAGGTGGACTGGGACCTAAAGAAGCTTGAGTTTCCAGTTTCTTATTATGGTGTGCATTCTGTAAGGCATGATTCAAACCCAGAAGTACTTACAAGCCTGGATGTAGAATGTACTTATTGCCATAGCCCCTACAAATAGCAGCCTGCTCCTCAACTACTGGCATGAGTGAATGAATGAATGAATGAATGAATGAATGAATGAATGAATGAATGTTGGTGTGTTAATAGCAGTAATTTTGGATGGAAGTCACATTAGTATATGGATATACAAGGCCTACTTATCTTCTAATAGGTCTAAGAGAAGATATAAAATGTCATATTAAATCACAGAGTTCTTCCTATATCAGAACACTCAATGTGTAATTGATGAAATATGTTTTCACATTCTTAGGTTTCTTTAATTTATTAAAAAAGTCAAAAGACACAAGACTGCATGAACCAGTGGGAAGACATCTCATCGGTTCATTTTAGAAAGACCTCTACAAGCCATATGAAAATGTCATGTTTTAAAATACAATTTGACATTAAAACTTCACAAACTGCCTCCACCTCTTGATTTAACTAATTTTAATCACAGATTTTAGTTTGTAGTTTGGACAGCACCTTATGTTAAGTACTGTGCTGAAACTCTCTAGTTTAGACTCATCTCTTTCCACTAAGCCCAGAATATGCAAGGTCAAATATGAATTTATTGGAATGAAGGTCAGAATTTTATTGCTGACATTTACTGTATTGAACAGCCATCATTGACAACTGATCTATGAGCATCTCAATATTCAGCTTTTGTGAAAGTAAATATTGGTGCTCCAAGATTTTAATCAGTGCCTTCCAGTGAGATTTTAGAACCTCATGGTATGAACTACGCAAGAAAACAACACAAACCAGAGGAACATCGAAAGAAACTGTGAAAAGGATCTACTTCAAGGAGAAATATTAAAATAACGTTTTATGTATAGGTAAGCTGACTTTTCTACTGAACTAATGGTTATGTGAAGTCTGCAGTGAGGCAACTTTAAGAACATATATCTACCTGAATATATTTAAATATTTACTAATGACTCATATGAAAATATTTGATTTTTATAGAAGGCTAGAAGATGGCACATAGTGTGCAAAACATTGGTTGTTTCTGAATGTAGCTCCATATAGGGCAACCTTCCAAATGGAACAACAAAATATGGACTCGAAATTCAAATACAACCAAAAAAAAACCTCATCAGGGATCCAAACATATTGAAGCCAAAAACTTAGCAAGCTTTCAGCTTGTCATGAAAAGCAACAGTAAATGATAAATGCAGACCCAGTACACCTTATTTTCAAAACCTGACAAACCCACAAAACCAGACTTGCAGTAGTGCACTCTATTGCAAAAGCCATCAGTGCTTGTTTGTTCAAAATAGAAACTGTCAATACTGCAAGAGCCAACCAGGAGACATCAGTTCAGTGCAGATGTGCCTCATACTCATGCAAATGTCACATAGTGTCTATGCAGAGCTGGCAGGACACTATGTGCACATCTTTGGTTGCACCTTTGGAGTTCTGACATTTGAAACATCATGCATTTATATTCAAGTAATTTCAAATTTTACACAGGAGCATTTGAAGAGCTGTAGCTCTGCTACAATTTGAACTATGAATATCAGACAACAGACACTTGGGAACAGAAAAGGCAACACATGACCTTGGATTTGCAAGACAAAGCTTGGCAGATCTTGGGCTCATTGCCGGTTACAGCTTCATTTATGAGAAATCATGTTGGGTGAAAGTGAAAGGCACATGCAAGTTTCTTTTTCTTACCTACAGATAGCTCTTGTTTGCCAATACATTATCTAGGCTCCTATAAAAATAATACTGTGATTACTAATAACCACAACAGATGTGGCTTAGGTATTTTCATTTTTGTTGTTTTCATAGATTTTTAAGGCAGAGGGAGACTTGAACAGGGAGACTTGAACAGGCCTTACTGTTTGACACAGACCATTGGTTTATTTGCATTCTGGTACCTCTGGGTCTTCCTTTGCTGAGAACTCAGTGGTGTTTCAGTCCACTTACTACTGCTTTCATGCTGCCATTTAATGGGATCAGTTTTACATTCATTTCTGGCAAATGAAATACTTGAGTGAGTGTCTGGGGATAGCAAAAATATTCTCTAGGTCCCTTTTTTACATCCAGCCAAGCTTGTGAACAGCAGTTAAGAATATTGATGAAGGAATTAATACCTTTGGGCAGACATTTTTCAAATGCAACTGGGCTGGCTCCAATCACTCTCCAGTTCCACTGCTCTTCCCTGCACAGAAAAATTAGGCATTCAAGTATGCAGGCTAGATTCAGAATACATAATGTGGATAGTTCACAAACCACTTTGGCTGGCCCAGTTAAATAACAGTATATACTGCTCATAAAACCAGTGCTGCTCAGTATCAATCATTGATTCTTCTGACTGAAGGGTGTCTTCCCTGTTTTGATGGGTACACAGTGCCTTCTGAAAAATGCTATACACTTCAGGCCTCCTGTGGTATCAGCCTGAGTAATGGTCACTATGAACTTCCAAAATCAAGGCTGGGAGGATCAGTCGTTATTAAGAAAATCTCTGAAGTTTACAGTCACAGGAGTGTTCATTTAAATAGTGCCATACTACTCAAAACTGGCAGTGTTTGGTGAATGTCCCTTTTGCTTGTGGCAACTTTCCCTTCTGATTCTTAGAAATGTCATTGTACTACCCTGTGTTCTGGCTGGACACATGATTGTCTGGGGAAAACAAAAATTCCAGCCAAAGGAAACAGAACTGAAAGTAACTAGAGAATCTTTCTCATTCATCTTTTGATCTGTACAATAGATAGATGCATTTCCTTCTAAAGGCTGCCTTTCCCAGATGTAAAGCAGTAAAGCTCCCTCCACCAGTACTTCTGCAATTTCTGTCCACAGCTGTGGAGTGTTGTGAACTGATAACATTTGTAAAGAGTACTTGTAAAGTCATAAAAGGAGCAGTGCCATGAAATTCTTACTCATAAACTGTGGTAAAAGTTTCTGTCCTTGAATCCCAAGTATTTTTCATGTTTTGCAATGTCCTCAAATTATAGTTTATGGTCTGTAATCTTACACTAAGCTTGGTTAAATTCCTGGTACATGAGTAGGAAAGAGTGCATTTTTTTTATTATTTCATCAGAAAAGTTACAGATATATGCCCTAGGAGCAATGCTTTCATCTTCCCTGGTAGCTGTCTCTTGCAGCCTCATACGGAATAACAGGTTTCCATCATGGTTTTCATTTGCTGCTTTTCATGCACACATTTATATTGTGTATAAATGTCTGGATATGTAATGCCTCAACTCAATAGCTCTCAAGTTGTATCTTCATGTTGCAGCTCTGCCTAAATGGGCAGACTGTGCATTTCAGATGGTAAGAAATGAACAGGCTCTGCATGAAAAGGCCTCTGGAAAGAGACCAGTCATCTCCTGGGTCAGCTCCTGTCCTACATCCCACTGAGTGGCAGGAGAGAACTTCTGCTTGTTTTTCCAGCACTTTTACTAAGTGCTACAGCTTGGCTGGGCACAGTTTGGTCTCTGGAAGCAGGTTAGCTCTGACCATACTTGTACCATACAGGTACAAGTCCTGTGAAGGTGGGATGAGACCCCTAGATTGCTCACCTAGAAATCTAAAGTGTACCTCAGCATGTCCAAATGCCTCAGCAGGATGGTGCTCCTCCTGTTGCAGAGTTGACTCGGGTTACCTACTGCTTGGGACTGAAGCACTTCCTGATACCTTTTCCCACCCCCCTTCCTCTCTTCTTCCTTCAGTGTGCATAGACCCTGCAATAAAACCTTATCAGTCAGAAGGAAAGAGAACTCTTTATTGCATTGAACTGATAAAGCAACAGATGACTTACACCTGGGAGGTACTGCAGCTGCATTTCATCGGCCAGGAAATGTTGCATAGTCACAAAATGTTGCATACAGGAGAACTGAGACTACTTGTTTTTAACCCTCTGCCCTGATGGGCATTGGTTTCCAAAGATGGGCTGGGTTCTCTAACTTCCCTAGAACTCAGGGCTAGTTCTTTCTGGTCCAAACCTGTTGTTAACTCTAACATTTATTTGGCTACTGCAGCTAAGGCTGAATACTCATTTAACCTCACATGTTGTACTTAGAATATATTCTAGAAAACTTTAATCAGTTCATGTGTTCATCTGAAATACAATTACATTTTTAAAAGAATATTTTTTAACATAGAACACCAATTCAGTATGGTTTTCCTTCCCTCAGTGTTGCTAGTTTGATGTTTATGGAACAATTATCACTATTTTTTCAAACTGAATCTAATAATAGAGGCTTGAAGTATTTCTTATCCCTTCAGAGACTTCACTAGAGACTTTCTTAAAGGAGTATCATCATCTTTTCAACCTCCTCAGTTTTAGGCAGCAGTTTACTAGTGAGATCTTTTGTGGGAATGTGGGTGCTTCAGGCTTCAATTTGGGGAATCAGGCTCAAACCCCTCCCTGGCATGGACTCAAGGACATGCTTCTCAAACTTATTTTGAAATTAGGACCTCACACAACAAACCCATAGAAGGAAACATTCTCTGGTCTTCCTGTGAACTTGCTTTAGTTCACAGAAAGGCTTTCAAGAGCCATTGACCTACAGAAAGAATGGGCCTTGCCTTTAGGCCTGCAGGTTGGGGCTTTGATTTAACAGAGGTGAGCCACTCAGTTCTGTCTCAGGTTCAAATACCACTTAAGTAGCTTATCTAATAATTGATTCATGTGCAGTAAGTTAACAGCACTCAGAGGGGTCACCAGAATCCAGTGTTTCCCAGCCACAAAAGACTGCTCTAGAAGTTAAGTTCCCAAATACTTAACAAATATTCCTCATTCCCTCTCAGTGAGAGAAGGCTGCTACTTACTGGTTAGGACAACTGCAAGAAAAGGGGGAAACTGAAGTTTGACTGCTCTCTGCCAAGCAGGTACACAAGTCTCACTTTTCCACATTCTGAGGAGGTCTAAGTACAAATCAGCTGCTCCAGCAATGCTCTCTTGGCTTACTCCACTTTTAAAAGACTGCCTTTCTTCAGAGACTGATTTTTGTACAATCTCAAGGGAGGAAAAGCTTCAGCTCTGTAGACAATAGTTCCTTACTGGCTGCTTGCATGGCACAGTGGCTGCTTTGGGTCTCCTTTCAAAGAAACTCACTGCTCTCAATGTACACCACAGAGGACCATAAACAGATCCTGCATTTCATCTCAGAAACCTCCAACTTTTCTTGGGCAATGCTCAATGTTGTGACATACTTCTTCTCTGGCTTTTAGCTGAATTAACTAGAACAAGTTCAGCAGGCAGTGTGTTTCAGAGCAGGGCTGAAATCCATGTCTTCATTCAATGCTGAAGCTATTGGCTTGTCTTTCCTTGCTGTGCCTGTTTCCTGGTCTGTAAGTGTAAAGCTGGTCCTTGCAAAAGGGTTTGTCATACACAAATGATGAGTGTGGTTTAACCAGCACATCATCTTGTCTTTCACCCAGTGACCTGCTCTTGTCACACTTGAGAGACAAGCAGAGCAGCCAGAAAGACAAGCACACCTCTGCAGTTTGAATTGCCTTGGAAAAGCATGTGGACTTCCTGCAGTCAAATTTTTCCTGTTTGCTGTATTATGTGAGTTCACTCTAACAGTGTGTAATGATTGCTGACAAAGGATGTAAATAATACATATGAGATATAGCAGGAGGATGAGGAGGGTGGACACTACTGACAATAACTTGGATGATAAAAGAATCAATTGAGAAGATGAATTTTCAACACACTGACTCATTCAGATGGAATAATTTGAACAACTTTGCAGTGATCATCCAGACTCTTCTCTAAAGCACAACTTATGACAGATAATGATAGATAATAATAGAAAGGTAGTAAAGATCTTGTGAACTCTGAGCCTGTAATTACTTGCACAGTAATAAGCTGGAATGCTTTTACTAGATGTCTTCAGCATGCAGGGATGAAAACGTTTTTTCCCTCCAGCAGAGGGGGCTTGGCAGTAAGTTTTCTAAACACAAAACCAAATGATTTCTTCAGAAATTGAGTAATACTAACATTGAACTGACTTTTGGAGGAACTTGCGTAGTATTATCGGTAAAAACAGAACTTCCTCCAAACAAGAGATTCAAATATAAATAGACAATTCCAGTGAGTGTTTTTCTGGCTATCTTGGTTTGCCTTATTTCTCAGTGTGGCTTTTCTACTTCAGCAGAAAGCCCTTGCAGTTACACCTGACAGACAGTGTGCAAATGAAGAAGGTTTTGCTCCTAATTCCTTTGAAAAACTGAGTCCAAGTTCCTATTAAATCTGTCCTTGTAGAATACTCAATACACGCACAAGAAAAAAAACAGAGGAGGCACTAAGGTAAAGTCCTGGTGGAAAGTTTTCCAAGCCACAAAAAAGGTGTGTATGTGAAGGCAGAGCATGTCCTCTGAGTAGTCCAGGAGTTTACAGTACAGTTATTTGAGGCCATAAACAATTGACATAAATCTGGATGGCCAAAAGGGACACTGGCAACTTCACAATATGGTGGATGAGACCAAAACTGTGGATGTAATCCAAGGTGATACAAAAGCCCATCTGAAGCTAATGCTTAGTGTTAAGTTGCACACAGTGTTATGTAAAGACAAAAGAGTGACACAAATTTCCCTTTAATTTAAAACAGGCTTGCTAGTCATCTGGTAAATTCCTCTTTTCCATGGTTAATCGGACTTGTCCCCCAAGTACTGTTTCCTTGCTTGATTTCAACTCTAATAGGGGAAAAGTACAGGCAGGTGGATTTGAATACCTGGAATTATATTCTCTTTATTATTTCTGATAAATAGTCTTACTCCACATTCAACTACTTGAAAATGGTACTCTCTAGAGCTGTTCAAAACCTGATTCTTTTACTTCTAATGAGAACCAGCTGTCAGTTTTAATGACAGATTCTGGTAAATGTAATTTCACCTCTGTGGCTCCAGCTTCTGGTGAAGGAAATATTGAAAATAATGATGCACAGAAGTAACTCAAAATGAAATTCATGCCAGATGTAGCAGAAGGTGTAAATGACTCACCATGACCAGTAAGGGTGCAGCACTTTCCCTCGCTGACGTGGGCACAGGCTGTCCTGTCACAGCCACAGGCAGCAGTCACCTTGCAGGATGCTGGGAGGTGCAGCACTCCCAGGACTGGGCTCTGCCCACTCACAGCCCTCACTGGTCATTCTGGTGAGCTCTTCTCAGAAGGCAGGATCTCAGCACCCACTCTGTTTGTGAGGCGCCACCCACATAGCCCCATAATTTTCCCTAAGTACTAATATATTTAAAATATGGGTGTGTAGGGGAGGAAGAGGAGGAGGATTCTGGTCACCTGGTGAAATAAAATTATAATTTAGTGTGGATATCAGAGTGATCAGGTTGTCTATTAAACTTCTTATTTGGAAATGGATGTACTATGTACTGACACTATTTCTGGTAGAAGAAAAAGGGGTTTAGGGCAGTTCATTGGGGGGAAGGGGGATGGTGCAGGTCACTGTCCCCAAGACAGAATCCCAGCTGATGGCACCAGCTCTGAAAAATGGTGAGCCCCAGCCCCTCCTGCCTTTGAGTCCCCTCATCCATGCCACATCTCCAGCACTTCCACCCACTGATGTCAGCTGCCCCTGTCTTTGGACCCAGTGTCATTTGCGTCCCTCACCCCACTTCTCCAGTGGCAGGTCCCCAGTGCCAGCCAACCCTCAGCTCTCTCTGGCCTCTGCAATAATCTGAGTTCCTCCCTGGCACCAGCTCCTCGGGTATCTCCTCCTCAGGCACACTTGGGAAAGCCCTGACTCTGCTTTTCAGATGGGAGGCTTGCAAAACATACCAAGTCCTCCATCATTGACCTCCGTGAGGGCAGGACTTGCCTGAGGGAAAGCTACTGTGTCAGCTTTGGTAAGGTCATGCCCTGCAGAGCACTGCTGTGGGGGGCACTGGAGGGGACTGGGGAAGAGAAAAGAGAAGAAAAGTGGGCAGTTATAGGAATTTGCAATAAAAAGAATGTACTTAGATGTTAATGACTTGAGTCAGAATACAAGGAGGCTGAACTTCCCAGAAAGGAAGTTCACTAACAAGGAACCACAGATAACCTTCAGATGCCAAACTGAAAACTCTGGAGAAAGTAGACAATTCTCAGAAGGAAAAACAAAAGCCCAGTACAAAGTATACTTAATATAACAGAGAGAAAGAAAGCAAAAGGCAGACTGGATCTTGAAACTAAAAGAGTCTTAAACAGAAATTAAAGGGTCACTTAGATAACATCAGGCTGCAAAGCAGAAAAAACCAGAGCAGAGTAAATTTTAAACCTAGGCCATAGGTATTTGTTCACACAGAGAAAGGTCAGATGGGACAACTTTCCAGCACTATTATGGAGGAACTCAATAAGGAGTTAGCTGGTACTAGCACAGAGGGAGTACAATAAATAAAATAAGGAAAAGGACTGTGGAGGAGAAGCAACAAGGTAGAAACAGAAGTGTAAAGAAAGAAGCAGCATAATAAATACTGTATGGATAAAGAGGGAAAAAGAACAGCTTGTTCTAAGTCAGTTCATGGAAATCTGCAGATCTCCCAAATCTGTTTTATTAATTCCCAATACCAAGTTTAAAGCTGTGTGTGTACAGAACCTTTCACATGGAAAGGCATCTGTCTGTACAAATTCAAAATGGACCAGAGAAAGCATTATCTCAATGGTGAAGGATGTTCCAAAACCATGAGCCCAGAGCAAAATGACATCTGACTGCTTCAGACATAAAATATTCTAGTGAAAGTGAGACTGGATGCCGCTGATCTAAAAGCTACTAGACATTGCTACTGCTGTTACTTTAATATGGGATTCTTCCAGCTCAGTTCATCTTTCCATAGATGTTAATCCTTTGAAGGAACAGTAGGTACATTAGAAAATGTATTATAGACAAATATGTAATTGTCTCCTATTCAGCATATTTACACACATACTCTTAAAAAAAAGGTAATTTCTGAGTATTCTTGCACATTAAATGAAAGCAACAAAAATTTGATTTTTAGGCCACCAAGAGATGCATATAAGAGCCCAGTAAAATTATGTGAGTATAAGTCCTAAGAACTTAGACATGAAAGATCCAAGCAGACACATAATTTCGCAGGTGTGGGTGGGGTCACTGCTAACCAGACACAAAGTCTGAACAGTCCTGTTGGGTCTACTGTGAGATCATTACCTTAAGACAATAAAAAGTAATGGGTCATATTTGTCAATTCGATTCCTCCAGGGATGAATGGAGGCCCTCTTGGTATGGTGCAAAAAGAGAAGTAAAACCACCCAAGTAGAAAAGGGTGCCTGTGCTGAGTTCCCAGTGACTGCAACGGCTGAGTCACAGTGGGCTCTTGGACATGCAGGGGAGTTTTAGCAGGAAACCGCCTACCACTTTATTTACAGCTCTCCTTCAGCTCTGCCATTCGACTCAGCTCGGGAGATGATTTTATCATTCTACATGTTGTGGATGCAGTTGCACAGAAACACTTTCCAAAAGGCCTCATATGTTTAGCGTTGGTTTTTCATGAGGTTTCAATACATTCACTTCAGATGGAAGAAATACTGCCCCTTCTGCCTCCTTCTCTCCATAGACTCAGATTTGTTTGAGTCATGCCTGACCTGCACAGATGCTTTGCATTGCTCAGCTCTGTTTATAAACCAGCACGCTGGCAGTGTGTGCCTAGTGAGCACAGGCAGATGCAGTAGCACAAAAGCACTTACCTTCAAAATTTGAACACTTCTGGTGTCTTATGATTAATTTTAAGTAAAGCAGGAGTTCCAAGTTTCAGAAAAGCAGGGGGAACCTCAGTTCTGCCAGCCTATCCTGCCTCGACTCAGTGATTTCCACATTCAGCACCTGGGAGAGTCCTGCTCTCCCACACGCAGCACATTATCTTTTTGGCTATTAACATTACTAAAACAACAGTAAGTTTGTATTAAAAAAAAAAAAACAAACCAACAAAACTATTCTGGAATGCTAGCAAAGTTTCTTCTTTGTAGAATACAGACTTATCTAGAGGAAACCGTATTAAAAAATCTAATTGTTTGCAAATTTCAGCCCTTAAAACTGAGACAAGGCCTTCCTTGTGTTTCCTGTCAATTCTGTCCTAGTTTTGTGAGAGTTGAGATCACACATTTCCCCAGCACCCCTGTGTCAGTGCACACATGCGTGAGTGGGCAGATTTCAGGTTGCATACGCAAATACAAATCTGATATTGCCCAGGTTTTCAGTTCTTGGCTTTGAAACCATGTACCATTGGATGGTGTGTGCACCAGGGTACAGGATGGCAGGAAGGCTGTGGTATGTGCTCTACTGAAGTGCAAACTCCTAATTAGGAGAACAGAAGAGGAAATGGGTAACAATTCTCTGGAAGAGTGATGGGCTCTCTGCACAGCCTCATGACTGCACTGAAATCCCATTTTCAGAGGGGAATAGTTACTAAATCCCCGGGGATGAGGACTTGTCTCCAGTCATGGAGTGCTCCTCAGTGTGGTAAACACAGTGGAGAAAAATGCACAAACCCTCCCAAATCTGCTTCTGCCTGCACAGGCATCTGTCATATTTCCCCAGCCCTGAGAAAGGGGGCTGGGAGGAGATAAGGGAAGAAACAAAACCCAACAAGATACCCATTTCTGTCTGCATATAGCAGTATGCAGAATAGTTTATGTAAATTAGAATCAGCTACGGAACTTCTGGGAAGTTGGCAGTGACACTGTCAGTGTCTCAAAGTTAAGGTATGAGTGAAATAAGAGAGGAAAGTTTCTTAAAGCTGTTTCTAAATAACCAGTACAAACATGCAGTTCATTCAGCAAGAATTGCTTTGGCAACCTACATTGGCAGGTTCACACACTTGGGATCACTTTCTCTTTTTTATGCTGCACAAAACTCTACTTGTGGGTCATTTTTTGAAGCCAGATTCAGCTTTAGCCCTGCCTTTGAAGGTTTCATTTGAGAAATCATCATAGGCAGAGCAGAGAAAGGATGCTGCATGAATCATGAGAGATGATCTGTTTGCCAAAGCCCTGCAGGCTGTACCACTCTTGGCATTTTGTACAGCAGGTCTGTCACATGAAGAAGATTCATACATGCCCTGAAACAACTCAATGAGTGCAACTCCCTAACAGCCAATGGGTTTTACCTCCCCAGGCTCCAGTCCAGCGTTTCCCTCTCCCCCCAGATCACACCTCTCCTACTCTTCCCCCACCATCACAACCACGTGTTGGTTCAAAATGAACAGAAAATAGTCACACTCAGATCTGCCAGCTACCCGCTAGTGGAAACTGGGAATTCACTGGAATTCATGGAAATGGAGGCAGGTCGCACATATGTTATGCCCCTGATGCCACAATGATGCCACAGTTTATCTACACCATTGATATTTTAGAGTTTCATGTATGTAGTTCAGTTTCCCTGACATTAACCTTTGAAAAAAAAAGAAAAAGAAAAGAAAGGAAAAAAAAAGAAGAAGAAAAACCCACAGCCTTTCAGGGGATCAGAAACCAATTTCAGGAAACATTACCAACTTTGATGGTAAATGCAGCCACTGAGAGTAAATGCATTCTTTTTTGTGTGTGTGTGTGTGTATGTGTGTGTGTGAAACAGAGGAGTATAAGTGTGGAATGCTGGAATACCACAATGCAATACTTAATGCTGGAATACCATAATGCACCTTTATCAGTGGTGAGCTATTTTTAGTATGGCCCCTGAGCAGGCAAGAAGTGAGAGCTTTTTTGATCCAGGCAAGCTGCTCTTTCCAGCCCTGACACTTGGAACTCTCCAGTGCAGGGATCTCTTGGCAGCCCCTCCCTGGGGCTCCCTTGGTCTCTGGCCCAATGGTCAATCAATGACTGTCCTGGGGAAAATGGGACACTAAGAAAGGAATGATAAAATATGCAAGGGATAAAAAGCCGGAATTAAATTGGAGGAGTTAGGCAGTGTCCTTTAAGTTAATTCAAATTTATAATGCAAGTGTATCTAGAAGGGAGCTTTGAATGTTTTTGTCCTTAATCTCTTCAAAAACAGGCTATTTTCAGCAGTAGATCTCAGGTCAGGACTGCTCTGTGGTGGGTGCAATCTTGCTTTTCCATATTGCTAAAAAAATCTAATTGAAGATGTCTGCCCAACTGTCACTGGCAGCATTTTGAATGCAGAAGTCAAGTCTGCACGTGAAATCACATTTGCATCCTCCTATAGCCACAGCACATCCATCACATTCCTAATAAAGCAACAGCACCAACTACAGAACAAAATGTCCACCTTGCACAACAAAGAAAAAAATTTCTGAGATGCTTCCTAAGAACACAGCCACTGTACTATTGTTGCTGTGTTTATACACCACTGGGACAGGAAATCTTCTGAAGGGCTCTGATCAAACTCCTGCCAAGTCTTTAGCGAAGAAGTCTAAACTTGCAGAAATTTCCTCCTGACCAGAGCACAGACTCTGAGCATGGACTTGGGAAGATACTGAGGCATTTTAAATGTAGCCATAAATTCTGGGTGTCTGGCTGGCCTCTGAAGCTCAGCAAACCTCTCAGGATGTACAGGACCTTGTGTGTAGCTGCTCCACCTTTGCCAAGGGTAAGGACAGCACTGTATGAGGATTACAAAGGGTCTAACGGCAGAAAGTACTCCCTGTTAGTAATTCAACCTTTCCTACAGACCCAGGAGGAGATAAATATAAACCTATTTATATGGGAAGTCATGAGAGAGAGCATGGTATTTAAATTTACATTAAATTTACATTCATACATTTATTGGTATTTCTTGCTGGTACTGTAGTAGGTACTTAATTGTATCTATTTGCCTATAAAAGCTCTTGAGGGAAAAGGCCCCAACACTTGGCATAGGAAGAATTATATCTGCTTTTTCTTTACAAGTTATCACACAGCTAATTGGAATTTTTAAGCTGGTGATTAGAGAAATCTAATTATGGAACTTCAGCTTAGATATGGACTAAATCAGCAACTACCTGAAGGCTGTATTAATTTATGTTGGATGAAGCTGCAGTGTCAGCAATATACAGATCATTTTGTTTAGAAGTAAATCCTGAAGGTCATGGACACAGTTTTGGTACTGCTGCAAAAACTGAGAGGTGACCCAGTCCATACTCCAGTGGTATAAGACAGAGACAGTACAGGACAGCTGGAGCAAAGAACTAAGGAAAAGTACAAATCTGAACTCTTCTCCTGTAAGAATAGCTCCAGTTACCTTTCCAAAAGGCTTTTCTGTCAGTAAAGGTGTATTAGAATTATTATTAGTGGTTTCAGGCATCACAGGTCACATGTCCAGTAAGTTTTTGAAGGTCATCTTGGCAAGCTCAATTCAACTAATGTGATTAAGGGTAATGCTTCCTCTAGACTCATTATCAGAAAATGTGCCAGTATTTTCTTGTGACGTTATTGTGAACTGAAATAGATCTGCAGTTGAAATACAGCACAGCACTCATTTCCAGTTTAACACAAGTGACAATAGGACTTCTTGCACTCTCAGAGGACAAAGTGGCCCTGGAAAAGTGAGTCACCACAGACAGAAACCCTCCCTACAAGAGCAACTCCATGAGATCTCTCCAGAACTCCTGCAGGAAATCCTCCAAGCTGGGCACTCTTCCCACTTTCATATTCTTAATTATCTAATTTACTGATAGAAGACATGAAGGCCTGCATGCTAAGCTACACTAATTTTACGTAACATAATATTTCTTCTTAATTAATCCGAAAGTGTGTGTGGTGAAGTCTGTATATAACTAATAAAGATATTTCTAAAATTAGAAAATGCTTCATTAATATTGTTGGATGATGTTTCTTTAACATCAGATGCCAAAAATTCTACATTTAAAGGACTTTTTTTATCTTTCATCAGAAACTCTCAGCTTATTCTCCTGTTTCCTAGAAATTTCCTGGAGCTGGAACATGGTGAAGCTAATCCATGGTGCACTCAGCTTGTTGAGTTCACATGTAAAATTGGCTGAGGTTTGCAATAAATATGGAGAGGGAAAATGTCTGAAGAAAAAAATCCAATTCTTTTTCCAAAAGAGCAATTATGGTTGTTTTTTTTTTCCTTTTCTTTTCTTGGCAAATGAGGAATTAATGTTTGTACTCTGAAGAAAACTCTTGACCCACTAATCAGGACCTATCCTTTCTCCAGGGACAGAAGAGGAACAGAAATCTGGATAATTTCTCAATACTTTGAAGAGCATAAGCCAATAATAAAATCTATAATGATCAATCTGTACAGTAGAATAAAAGGTGCACATTCAGTAGTTTCTATTTGTTGGGTATAGGAGTTATTAGATACTGCAGAACCTCATGTATTCCATCATCAGAAGAGTTTGGTGGTTTATGATTTGGGATTTGACTGCAACTGTAAAAAAGATCTGTCAGTGAAGGTAGATTACAATCACAGTAGGAATACAGAGGTCAGAATATCATGCCCATAGAATAACTTTTCTCTGAGTATTAATAGTGATTCATTCAGATTTACTCATCTAGGCTTGATGGCTTCAAGTTTTAAAAATCCACCCAAATAATCTGAAAGTGTCTCAGTGAATTGTGAAAGAAATAAGATTGTCCACCTGGATTTGGCTGAGAAGCTGCAAAATACTGCTTTGCCATGATCTTCTCATTTCTCAACTTCCAGTGTGCTAATTCTGTCTCCTGTAACAGCACCACATCAGTCTTTGTTCAGTTTAAGAACATGACCACTGTTTTTCCTTTTAATTTGGACTGTAGAATGTCTCTACATTCAAAGAAATGGAACTGAGATTTAGATCCATTTGACCATATTAAGAATGAATTTTATTCCATTTCTGTGGACTGAAAAACCAAAGACGAGGGAACACTTGAATCATTTTCTTTACCTCACCCCAACCATAAAAATCTCCCCATGTGTTGATTATGCCCAAGAATAAAATGCATCAGAAACTGATTCCACAATCCTTGATTTACTTCAATAGAAGCTCAGCATTTGCCTCTGGAATCGTGGGAGCACCAAGAAGAGCATCAACACTGTCCACCTGCAGCAGCAAATGAAAATTTGTAGTTATGTAAACCATTCAAGACCATCTAAACTGGCACTAAAAGGAAAGAGAAGTGGTGGGAAATGCCTGAAAGAATGGAAAACTAGAAAAACAAAGAGTGAAGATACCATTGAAATAGTAAGAAAGACATACTGGAGACCTTTCTGGATTATTAATCAATGTTTTTCTTGGTATTCTCTAGGTTCCCACTCAAAAGTAATTTTTTTCCTGAAGCTCACAACCTCTCCCATGCACTCTTTACAGTCAGAATCCCATTCCCATATTTCATGGATCTGTATCTGCCTGAGGACTCCAACTGCATGTATAAACAATAACCTTGGCTCCAAAATCCACAGCACTGTTCAGCACCTCAACTGATTTTCCTGTGCCAAGTTACCACTCTCCTTTCATAGGCTTGGGATCTGAAAAGACACAAGAACAGGGAGCTGGACAAACAGAGCGTGGCTTCAAGCAAGGGAGAGGGTGCTGGCAAACAAGGGAGGCAAAGGAAAGGGAGCAGAGCTCTATACTGGCTTAGTCTGGAAAATCACTCCAGTGTTTTATTTCAGACTGGAATAAAATTAGTAACTGGCTCTGAAATTCAAGGGCTGTGTTCTTCTAGCCAGCACTGAAAGCTTTGTAGTCCAGCTGATGTATCTTGAAGCCAAACTAGCTTCATATGCTTTTGCTTTAACATGTCCAGCCCAGTATTTATTGCTGCAGTTCCCCTGAACAGCACCCTGCTATCTCTGCAATTAGCACCAACATTATTTTTAGGGATCCAAAGTTCCTTCATCAGTTGTGGAGTATGCACTCACACACAATCCAGCAAGACAGATTTGTTTAGATGAAAAAACCATCAGAAGGCCGGCTGCCCTTTCACAATATTTTTACCAACAATTTGAGACTTTCCCTTTTTTTTTCCCCACTCAACTAATTACGAAGAAGGATGTCTAAACTACTGAAATGCAGAAAGACCAAACCACATTTTCATGTGGTTAAGTGCTCAGCATTTGAATTCATGAGACTAATGTGAATCTTGATTTGACTTAGTTAATATGAACAAGGAACTTCCACTGAAGATCAGACAGGATCCATCTAGTCTGGGTCAAGGAAACCAGCATTAACTACCCTGGGAAAATAATTAACATCATTCAAAATAAACAATTCCAGAATAGCCAGCTGAGAAAGAAACTTTCCTCATAGCCTCAGACAGTTAATTTATTGCTTATTTGAAAAATAGCAGTTTATATATTTTACAGTGAAATAGTTCAGACAACATGGACTATTCAAAGGAACTTAAGGGACAGAGAGGCTCAGATGTTACTCAGCCTTAGTCCACAATTAAGCTTAATTTGCTTAACTTCAAACCTCACAGTTCTCCATTCTAGTCAACACACATGTGCACATCCTTTTTAGAAGACAAAACCACTAATTCCTCTCATCCATCCCATCTGGATAGGATCTGACTTATACATTCTCTGCAGAACAGCACAAATTTCAGTTCAGACAAAATTAATTATTGCTGTACCAACTGGCTTGCCCTTGTCTAGGTAGATGTTTATCAAGGCTTGATAACAAATTGGTGACATCCTCAAAATGTATTTTGTTCTTGGCATAATGAGGAATTTGCTGCGACTGACAGCCTGGCCAGACACACATTGTTCTTCAGTGATACCTAGCATGATAACTAATACCAGTGTAAAGTGAGTCACAACCGTAGCTGTTTTACCTGGAAGAGTTGACTAAAAGGATTAAGACGAGCTGTATTCATCAGGCCCACTTTATTACCTCTTAACTTAGAAAATGATTGATTGGATAATATGGGAATGGAGATGTGTGAGGAAATGTCACAATAGCTGCATCTCTTGAACATGTCTTGTTTAAATGCATCAAACTCTAACCCAAATACTTCATCAAAGTGGGTGACAGGTTCACACTTGGCTCAGTGCTGCTGGTTTCACTGCATCTGAAAGCAGACTCACAGACAGTGTGGTGTCTCATTTACTTGCAAAATCAAAGAATTCCGATTTCAAGGGTTTTGTTTAAATGAAAATTCAGATTCTGGAGAAGAAAACAAAACCCACTAAAACAGGAAGGATGGTATTGTGGTTAAGTTTCTAGTATAGGGCTGTGAAGACCTGAATTATGTTCCATTCCTAGCCCTTCAGCAGACTATCTCATTCTCTGACTTCAAGCAAATCACTGAATCTCTTGGTGCTTCAGTTCCCCTTTTCTAAAGATGATGTTGGTGATTTGATCAGTTTAGATACTGAGCACATTCCTGTAAGAACTACCATGTACAGTATCAGCAGAAGAGAGGCTCTAACCTCAAAAGACTAATAGTCAAATATGTGACTCTATTTACTGAACCATTTTTGCAAGAAAATAGCAATTCTATATTAATTCCCACACTGGTCACCCACTTACTATACCAAACTCTAAACAACATGCTGTCCCACAGACACATTGGCCTGTCCATTAATCCAAATTCATAACAGAATCAGTGTCTGCTTCTATTCTCAAAAGCCAGGAAAAAGCTAAAATGGGAAGAGCCTACTGATTTCCTAAGCCTTTCAGGTTTTCTGATTTTTTTTTTCCCAGAGTACTGTCCCTGCAGTGGGGATGAATTCAGCAGGGTCTGGAATGCCCCATAATGGAATTTATACTGGGGAATACCACACATGGTATCACAACCTCCTCCCTCCTGGTGGTTTCAGAGGGTGAGGAAAGGGTTGGAGCACAAATAGAGGAAGCTCTGCCTGCATTATTCTGCTGTTAGATGGGCTGAGTGTGGGATTTGGAAAACTAACCAACAGGCAAATGTCTCACGTATCCCCAGGAGATACAGTACTCTCCTACCTTCAAAACCATCTTCAGAACCATGTTTTTTCTCTTGCTGCCTCCTGGCAGACCTAACCTGGCATTCCTGTTCCCAGTGCTTTCTAAACAGATTCCCTGTCACCTTTGTCCTGTTTCTAGCCAGTAAGCCATGCTCCTGCTGCACAAATGCCCAGCTATTCCTCTGAATTTTCTATCATTTTTCAAAACAGTGTTTACAAAATAGGGCTAAAGACTTTTATTTTTAACAAAAGCTGAGTTTGTTCTTTATCTTAACCTCTGGAGGTTTTCTGACAGGAACCTTTAGAGAAAAAGCATTTACATTCCTGATCTAGAAACAAGGGAAAAAGGAAGATGGGGTAATGTCTCCCAGTAATTTTCTCTCCAGGTTTTGCTTTTCTTTTCTGAGACCATCAGCAGGGAAGGAAACACAATTTGTTTCTCCACATGGAGAAAAATAGGCATTTTGCATGGAAGGCTTTACTTACCAAACAAACTCTAATTCAACTTGCAAAAAGCAGCAAGTGCTCCTTAAGCTGCCAGAGCACGGGTCAGAATCACCTGGACTGGCAGCAGTGCTTTCACCTTCAGTCCTTATCTAGAGATGCTTCCCCAAGTGCTCTGTCCAGCAGCTCTGCCCCAGTTCCCCTTTCAGCAGTGCCCTCTGCTGGGTACAGTGACCGAACCCTGCGGGATCCTGCTGGCACGGAGCTCTTCCCAAGGCATCCACTGCCGGCGGGTGAAGGCGAGGGAGAGGGTGCAGGATGGGAATGGAGGCTTGGGAATATGCAACTGAAGATTTCCCAAGTGGGTAAAACTGAAGATTTCCCAAGAAAGCTCAACTTGTGGGACCCTCACATCTAAACCCTCAACTCCTATCACAAAAACTTCATTCACTGTGCAAATCTCCTTCCCACACTACATTTCTCCTGGGCAAGCCTTTCTAAGGCACTTCATGGAGCACCCCGGACCACTCAGTATGATTCATGTAGGGATCTTGTCAAACTCCATAAGCAGCAGCCTGACACACTTGGCTTCTGGTGTCCAAGCTGGCAGGTTCATTCCATCACTCTCCTCTGTGACTGGGAGTTCACCTACCCATTCTAGCCTTGCCAAGGTCTGAAGCTTTGCAACTAAATATTATTACCACATTCCTGCTCAATGAACACAACTTATTGGACGGACACTTTGTCAGCTGCACTACTCAATCCATGGCAGACAGACTGCATGTGCACCTGCAGGATCCTTCTTTCCCCTGTGATCTTACAAAATTAAAAATTACATGAGAGTGAAACAGCTTTCCCGGCACATCTACAGCAACCTTCAGTCAACTCTGTCATGTGAGAAACATCCACCCCGCTGTGCTGCATTACAGCCATGAAGCGCTCTGCCCCTAAAAGCCACAGCGACGGCAGGACAAGGCTGCAGCAGCAGGGAGCTCCCTCGGCTGGGCACTCCGAGCGCTTGGGGAGGAGTTAAGAGGATCTGAGCTGTACTTTTGGTTCTGATTTACCTTATCTTGCCAGAGTTAAGCACTTCAAAACCCTTTTCTTTGAAGAGTGGGAGGGAGGAAGGAGACTTTGTCTTGGCTAAGTAGACTTTCAGCTGTTAGGGGCAAAGCCTGGCTGTACTACCTGTGTGAACACCAACAGTGCTGTATCCAAACCAGCCATGGAATCTACTCCTGCATGGAGCACACTATGCCAAGCAGTGACAATGTTCAAATTCTAAGGGAAGTTTCAGTTCCACCAGTCCTTCATGCTTTTGCTTTACACAGTAAAGAGCAAAAGCTTCCCCCAGCAGCTTATGCCAAACCTTGACTAAAGCTCTGTTGCTCAAAACTTGAGAGAGGAGTCTGAGCATAAAGTGAATCTCTGTGCCAGGTCTTAAAATTAATGGCACACTGCTTCTCCAAATTCATGCTCTTACTCTTGCTCAAACTATGCTCTTGCATGACATAAGATAAGCAGTAAATTTTGGTGGCTAAAACATCATCAGAAATTTCGAGATTCACCTATTGTACGCTGGCTGCACATCAGGTTAAGTCAGTCTGTGATCACACTGGATTTTGAAAAGAATATTTAGTCTCAAAGCAAGAAATACATTCCCTTAACTTCATCCCAAAGGACAACTCACAAGGCATTGCCAGCCCCTCTCTCCTTAATCATTTGACAGAGACATTTCCTTTGCATTGTCACAAAACATCATGTTAACTACAGGAAAACTTCTTGGCCTTTAAAACATGGTGGTTATTTAAGAAATATCCTCTTTGGAAGAAAGCACACTTTACTGGGCCTGCTTAAGGGAGCAAATTAGACACTGGTGTAGTATTTGAGGTTTCAAATCTTCTTCTGGGTGAGCAAGAGAGCATTCCAAGTCTCCTGTACTCGCTGCTGGCAAGGTTATAAATATAGCTAGGATTTGAACAGCTACTTTTAATTCTGATTACTCTGAAGAAAACCCCAGGGAAATTCTGCCTTAAGAACTCAAACCCCCAGTGTAGCATCTTTACAGTCTTCTCAGTGGAAGGATCATAAGCTTCTCTGAATGCCTTTCACACTTTGAGATTACTGGTCTAATATTTTGTCCTTTCTTTAACATTTAAGTTACACATTAAGTCCTCTTACCGCTTCTGTCCATGTTGACCTGTTAGCTCTGAGGAGAGCAGCTATTTTCACTTTAAACCTCCCCACACCGGTTGCTCGCTTGCTTTTCTTGCCATTTCCCCCCCATGTTTTGAGGAAGCTGCCATCAGAGCTTCATCCATCACCTACCTTTAGTGTCCCCTGGCCTCCCTGGGGTCTCAGACGGCTTCTGTGCTCGGATTTCCTCCGCAGCACCTCTCGACCCTGCCCGCGGCCACCGCCTGTCCTGTTCCAACGGGGCTGTCCGAAAAAAAAAAAAGAGCAAAAAAAGAGTAAACCCAGACGTAGTCGGATAGAAGAAGAGAAGTTGAAGACCATCCCCAGCGGCGGGGCAGGGAGCCCGCGGGGCGTTCTCCAGAGCCGCTCCTACCGCTGGCTCAGGGCCACCTTTGAAAGCGAAAGTGAACATAAGCCACATGTTTTCCGAGAAGGAGAGGGAGGGGCCGAGCGAACTCCGCCGAGTTAAATACGAAGCCGGGGCGATGCGCGGTCACAGAGCGCTGGAGGGGCCGGGAGCGCTGGAGGTGCCGCTCGCCCGCCCGCCCCGCGGCAGCCCCGGCTCGCCGCGGCGCCAGGCAGGGCCCCCGCCGGAGGATGCTCGGCCGGCCGCCGGGGCCAGGACCAGGACTAGCAGCAGGACTGGGACTGGCAGCGTGTGCTGCGCTCCGGGGACGGCCCCCACCCGCGGCACCCCGAGGTAAGGGAGGGTGTCTGCCCCGGGGGGTCCGCGCCAACCGCGACGTGCACCGAGAGAGCTCGGGCACCGCAGCCAGATGAGCTCAGGTTTTCGGAGTAGTCCTGCCAGATGTGCAAGAGCGGTGGCTTCGGGAATCTTTGCCCTTTTTTTTTTTTAGATACATTTTTCCCTCCCTTTTTGGCTCAGTGTCCGTGCTCAGACAGACCTGTCGTGCCTGGTGTAAAATAGTGGGCCACGCACTAAAGGGATCACGCAGCGGGGTTTGCAGGGCCCCGCGCCGGCAGTGGGAGCCGGGGCAGCCCCGGGCCCGCAGTGCCCGCGCCGCCGCCGGGACCAGCCGGGCCGGGCCCCCGACCCCGCGGAAGTCTCCTCTCCGCCGCAGTTGTGGTACCCTTGTCCCAGATCCCTGCCCTGGCTTTCGGGCTCCGAAAACTGGCGCGTCCCCTGCTTGCTCTGTGCGCTTCGGGAAAGGCACTGCAAACTCTCGCTTGGCTCTCTAGGCTTATGGTAGGGAGCCCTTTGATTTTTAGATCGCGGGCTTAGTGCTTATTTCTCCCCAGGGTGTCCCGAAACTGAATTTTTAACTTTAAATACTGAGCGATAATCCTGGCCCAGTAATTGGAAATACTGGCATCAGCTTCCTTCTGTGCAAAGCAAGCCCAATGCTACTTTCAGCCTGTTACTTGTCAGCTTAAGGATTTTACAACCCTCGTAGGTGCTTGAGGAAGTAATATGACCTAAATTAAACCAAACATCAATTTGTTAAATTATCACAGACAGGAATCCAGCGGCATGCTTTCTTAGAAATCCTCATTAGCATGTTACCCTGAACTGTGAGACGGCTGAGGGATTAATTTCTGAGAATCTTTCAAGGTTTCTCAACAAGCTGCTGCTGCAGATCTATATCTGACTATAGGGATAAATCCTAAAATCTATGCTTGCCAGTAAGGTCAAGGCAGCCAGCGGAGATGTATTGAACCACACTGTCAGAGGCAGACATTTCAGGCCAAACTCATTCCTGGTGCAGTACTGCTAATTCCTTTGAAGTAACACGAGGGATGAATTTAGTCCCTCATGTTGAAAGATATATCAATAGGAAGCAATTTAGATTGGGCCACTTAAAGTGCATGAGATACAAAAAAGAGAGAGAGACTGCGGAGTAATGCTTTAAGGGTTCACAGAGGTTGATTTGTATAAGCTAGTAGGTTGTAGCATTGCTGTCCCAAGGGAAACTTGGGAGAATGGAAATTGCCTTTTATGGTTGAGCCTCAGGTTAACAGGAGAGAGGAAAGAAATTTCAGGATTACTGTGTAAATTGACCATGTTACAGGCTGCGCCTCCAAGTTACACTTCAGTCCTACAATGAAACCTCACCTCACTCTCTTCCCCAATTATCTGGGACCACAGCCTTCATCCACTTTCTCTTTTTCACATAATGCATGCACCAAATAACAACATTATATGCTGAGTTCTGACATTGTAGTTGGGAAAGCAGAAAAATTGGTAATTCAGTTGTAAAACCTTGTTGATTTGTTCTTCAAAAACTTGAGAATGGGAGAGGGTGTCCATGAGATGACTTCTCATTGAGAAGTCATTTGAGTTGCTAGGCCCTGAAATGGCTCATAGCAGGGAAACTATTATCTTCTGTAGCTGTTAATGATCCTTGCTAAATATTTTTGGAGCTTTGGAGTTTGCCATAGCGATAGGCTGGTAATCTTGTCCAAAAGAGAGCAGTTGTTTGCCTGGTGTAAATTGGAAAATGAATATTCTATTACTTTATAATGGGTGGGAGGTGTATCAATGGAAGAGTTGGTCATTCAGCGATTGCAGCCGCCTGTCCCTGGGGATTATCTCACACGGAGTCTCTCCTTGGCATTTCAGAGTAGCTGCTGGAAGGCCGCCCTGCCGTAGCCGCTGACGCTATGGAAGACCGCATCCGCTGCTCTCGGCTGTAGGATGGTAGCGCACAGCAAGGTGTCAGCAGATAATGCACTTGGAGCAGACCCAAGACGGCTTCTTGACCCTCCGGCACGGGATCGCTCACAGGCACGAGGCTTCCAGGGCCCCGGCCGGCCCGGCACTGTGCAGGCACAGGGCAACACACACTTCCGAACCTTTCGCTCCCAAGCGGATTTCAGTAGCATCACTCGAGCCAGCAGCCTGCTGGATGCCTGTGGCTTCTACTGGGGGCCTCTGACTGTCAGTGCTGCTCATGAAAAGCTGAAGTCTGAGCCCGAGGGCACCTTCCTCATCAGGGACAGCACACAAAAGAATTGCTTCTTTGCCATCAGTGTTAAGACTGCAACTGGGCCCACCAGTATCCGGATTAACTTTCAGACGGGGCGTTTCAGCCTGGATGGCAGCAAAGAGACTTTTGACTGTCTTTTTAAGCTGCTGGAACATTACCTAAGCTCCCCGAGGAAGGTACTGGTTACACCCCTTCGCAAGGTCCGGGTGCAGCCACTGCAGGAGCTCTGCCGGAAGAGCATCGTGAAGACTTTTGGAAGAGAGAACTTAAATCAGATCCCACTCAATCCTGTTTTAAAGGACTACCTGAAATCCTTCCCATTTCAGATATAAGTGCAGCATTAACTGTATAGGGACACATTAGACATGTGTAACAAAATCCATCTTCTTGGGTTTTTAAATATGTTTGACGGTGAGCAAACTTATTTTTGTAGCAATTTACTGTATTTTGGGATGGAACCTGAACACTTGACTTCTTATGTTTACAAAAACTGTTTGCACAAACCTGGGGTTTTAAAACCCTGGCATAATTTTTCTGCCAAGCAGAATGTTTTACTATTTTATAATATTTTTAATGATATTAACATAATAAACTTTATTGTCACAGTTTTTAAAAAAATAGCATCTCTGTTTTTAGTTTTAGAGGCTCTTGCACCTATCTTGCTGGTAGACTAACTGCTTAACTGAGTATGTAAGTGCAGACAGGTCTCCACATGGTCCTGCTTCTTTGCCCTACCAAATTAGTCTGTCTTAGTGCTGGTCCAGCAGGCAGAGGATTCCTGCCTGCAAAAGCCTACAACAAAAAAGGGCAAGCAAGTAGAAAATATACTCAGGGTGAATCTTCCCAGGAATCCACCTCTCTCCTAAATCCATGAGAGCAGGGACAATGTATGAAGACTGCAGTGATGCATGGTTTTTGACAGAGTAAATCAAACCCTTGGCTGAGCAGACTGCACCAACACTGATTTGCCTTATTTCTGTTGAAATAAGCTAGAAGACGTTGCTGTCTGACACACCCAAACCCCATGAACCTCGGTGGAGAAAAATAAAACTGTCCAGAAATGCTCTTCACACACTTTAAAAGTCTGTGAATCCTGTATCATTGTGGTGCATTGGGGAAATGATAGCTTAGTTCCCTTTGAAATTTTGCATACACAAATGGTAAAAAAGATGTTTCTCATCTTAAATGCCTCCTGATCTACAGAGCAGAGATTTGACATGTTAAAAGAATCTACGACTTAGCTCCATGACAGGGTCCAGAGAACATAAGTCTCTACATTTGCAGCTGTAATTTCTAGTGGCTAAACTGCATTCAGAGAAAGTTAAACTACATTAGACTGTTCTGTTTCCATCTACTCATGAAACATAAAAACAGTGCCCCCAGAAACTGCAGCTGTGAATGACTCGAGATTCCTGATTTGGCAAAGTGTCACCTGCATTATGAGAAAGTGATTCTCCTCTCCCTCAAGCATTTCCTGAAATCCCTGAAAAGCTGACTTAAAAAAACAGCTGAATCAAATCACTTCAAAGAAGGCACAGAGTCTTTCACAGAAATGTATTCTATCAGCCCAGATCTACAGTGCTTACAGGAACTGCCAGCAGTAAATGAAGTAATCTTCAGAGTTTGGGAGATAAAAGGTCTCTCCCCCTACTGTAATTCACATTCCTTTTAAAGATAAAGCCACTTTTACGAGACACTGAGTGTATGTTCTATAGTGATCCTTACTGAATCATTTGTTTAATATTTACCAAATCAGCTCTTACTTCATTGATGTTTCTTTGGAATAAATAGGTTTCTTCCTCGGACATGACTTAAGGATCACTGGGCTGGACATTATGAAAAAAGGGAAAAAGAACACACAGGCAGTATCATGTGAGTTTCTGGTGTGTTGCTTCCCTAAAAGTGTTCTTTGGATCAGTCCTAAAACAGCAGAAAGCATTTCTGCTTAATTCTAAAGCTGAAATTAGTTGTAAAATGATGTATTTTCCCACAGCAGCTGAAGGATATAAATTTGGGAAGTAGTGAATGCTGTGCTATGCAGCAGATAGGAGACTAGAGCAAAGCTACTGCCTGAATGTGAATAGCATTGTTAAACTGGAAAAAAAGTCTTTGTAGGGTGAAGGCTGCCAGACTGGTTTGCTGTCAGCAGAGATTGTTATCCCTTCCCCATACTCTTTTTCCCAACTCCACACTAGTATCTTTTAACCCTTCAGGCTCCAAACTAATGGCTCTAACCCTGCTATACAGAAGAGTGCCCACATGACAGCACTACTGGTAGAACAAGCACAATATAACTTAGGAGGTTCTCTGCTACATCTGAGAAAACCAAGCAAAACTAGACCTAGGTATAGAATAAGGGGCTTCCCACTGAGAGGCATAGAATGAAAAGCATAAGGATTGAGTCAATTTCATTTTCTTCCTGGCAGAAATAAACCCATTTTCTTTCTCTCTTATATTGCTTTAGAGTAAGTTTAGCAGAAATAAGCCATATCCTCCCACATGAGGTGCCTAAATACCTTCATTTTGTCTTTATAATGAAATGGAAATACGGGATAGCACGAAAAAAATATATAACCAAAACTATAAATAAGGACAAGATGGTCAGAATTGTATAAAATGTCTCTTAAGAGGAGACAAAGCTGACTTATATTTTTAAAATACATTATCTTTACCTGCCTTATTTTTCTTCCTCTTCCTTTCCTTCTCTCTTTCTTCCCAGCATACAATACAGTGGCCAGGCAGATTCTCTTTCTAGTAGGTATATATTGGTTGCTCCAATGCAGTAAGGAGATCCTAACCACAGGATGTGTGTACACAATATCACTGACTTTCCTTCTGTAAGAGCAAATGAAAGGCTCTCTAAAATGTCTGCTTACATGTGTACACTGATTTAAGGGTGGTGTCACATCTAAGGGGCACAGCAGGAATCTCCTGAAGATTTCTGTAGTAATTTCAGCTGTCAAATCTCTCATCCTCAGTTTTAATGAAGCACCAGCAAGGTCAAATAGGGAATTTTCAATACTCTGCACCTAAAGCAGTAGAAACATGCAACAGATTTTACTCCTTTCTGCTAAATAGTACATGGAGAGTGGTAATTCCAGTCCCTTCACCTCCCCCAGCTCTTTCCTCTGACCTTTGACTGTGGCTGAAAAGTGAAGTAAACAGTCAATCTGTCAAAGGACTATGGGAGAATTTGAGCCAGGCTCAGGAGCCCAGCAAAGCCATGCTTTTGAAGAGGCTGCAATATTTGCAGTTAGTGGGGATGGGACAGCTTTAAAATAATGCCATTTGCAGCGTGGCTGTGTCCCCCAGAGCAGGAGGGTGGGCTCTGAGCAGGGCCCTGCTGGACCCAGGCCTGCTTCTGCTCCTGGGACTGCACAGGCCGCAGGACTGAGGCCTCCTCACCCTTCAGGCTGAAACACGTTTGCTTTCTGAGTAGTTACATTACATACAATGCAACAGCTGTAAAATGCTAACAAGCAGAGCAAATTAATAGACCTGTAGAAATTCAGAAAGCTGTTTATTTAAGCCGTGGAGAGCTACTGAGTGCTCAGGAGGAGGAGCTTGAATGGCAAGCAGGGCCGTCGCCACGCTCAGGCTGTGGTCACACTAATTCTGTTATGATTGAAGTCATTTACAAGAAATGAGGCTTCAGCTGCAGTAAGCACTGATGCTATTTTCAACAGGCAAGAAAAAAAAGTGTCCTCTAGGGCAACTCGCTGCCCATATCTAGCCATCAATACTCTTCACCCCGCTGGTACTGAATCCTCTGTTGAACAGCACATCCGCCTCCTGAACCTTCTCCTCACATCCAGGGTCAGCCCCCTCTGTTGTGCTGGGCTGGCATTCAGGCCCTGACTCTCCTGCCACCCTCCATTCATGATGCCAACAGCTGTGTGAGCAATGCATTTATTCATCGATTCCACTGATTTGAGACAAAGTCAGTGTAACAGGGACTTAATTTGGACTCTACATGGCTTTCTGTGCAAAGTATAAGCTATCAACTGCCCATTCCATAAGTTTCCAGGAAGTTTCTCCCAATTGCCACAAAGTGCCATTCAAAATCTTTCACTGCCTCTGACTTGTCATACTTCTGCATAACTCAGATCCTGTCACTGTATCTGTAGTTTTCATCCACAGCTGTTTCCCAGTACAGCAGCCAAATTTGCAACACCCTAGTCCAATTTGCTCCTTGTGTCACCATGGAATAACAGAAACATGGGCCAGCAGGAAGTGTAAAGAGAAGCCCAACTTCTCCCACACAAACCACTGCTCAAGTAGGGCAAAGCAGCAAAGCCCAGAGTCAGAATATAAACTCCTGACTGACAGACAGCTGAGTTACCCACATGCCAAAAGTATTTCCTCTCTTTCTGCAGCTCAGTGACATGCTTTGGATGTAGCTATTGAAGATAAGAAGGATAGATGATTGTGTACAGCAAAACAATTTCTCTATAGTCTTCAGCTATGTGGAGAGCAGATACACTGTGAAGATGGACTATCAGCCAAACAGAATAAAGCAAATAACTAGCTACACCATAAGCCCCATTTGCCCAGTTTCTTTTATTCTGTTCTTCATGATTTTAGCTAGGCAAAGTAGGATCACCTTTCTGTTGTCATTTTAATCTCAGTTACTCTTAATTTCAGTTATTCTTTGTAGCTCCCAGCCATGTAGAAGAATGGTAAATCTGGTCATAACTCTTAAAGAGATACACAGGATACCATCCAAACATCTGTAGCAAAATTTTAGGTCCACCAAAATCAATTTCCAGGGAATGACTGACTTTTCTGCAGACAGTTTTATTAAATAACAGTAATTATATTTTTAAAATTAAATGCAAGAGCTATGATTGCATAACAAAGATTTCTTACTTGATAGAGCCTTAACAAACTCACAGGCTGAGTGATGCTGTTTTGATGCTGTCAGTGTGTACACAAAGTTGTGTGCAATTTCCTACCCCCATTCCTTGCAACTCTGCAGAGTATTTGCAAATTAACCCTGTACCCTTCAAACTGAAACTGCCCTTCAAACCAAACTTTCCCCAAATCAACTTCCCTACAGCAGAAAGTAATTATTACTGGAATTTGAGTCAGATTGAACTTTCAGGCTGAGATTAGGTGTCCTCTCTGGGATTTGAACAACTCTTGGTTCCCAGTCTGAGCACTGAAAACAGAAGCAAACATAAAATATTGTCCCCAAAATGTTACAACACAGACTCGACTGAGGCTTACAGATTTTGTAATTCTCAGTGTAATAGTCTCATCTGGTTATTTCTTGACCTGCCTGTGTACCATCACTGTTCAGACAGTCTAGACAGATCTGGAGGTGGAGCTGGTATATCCTAGAGACTCATGAAACTGAAGTAGGATAGGTATTATCCCTAACATTATCATTAGGATTAATTTGGGAGATACATTTGCTACAAAACAAGTAAGGTTAATAGCTATTTTCTTAGCTCTGCTCACAAGAAAAACAATAAACCTTTTTGCTAGACTTCTCCAGCATCTATTCTACACACACAATCTGTTCAGAAATAGCTTTGACAAATGTCTCTGAGATGATTTTGTTTTCTGTCACACTTACATTCTCATTTGCTCTCACCAGGTCAGTTCACACCAGCTAATTTAAACAGCTGAATTAGATGAAAATTAGAAGCTTTCAGAAAGTTACATAACTGCCAGGACCTGCCAACTAGGTGCCTAAATGACATTATGGGAACCCTTCCCCACATTTCTCCCTAGTTCCCAGCAAGGCCGGCTATACAAAACAAAATGAAGTGAGCCATGAAAGCTTTACGAGTGTTACATACAACTGCTCTCTGTTTAAAATAAACTGAAACTACATTTCAGTACCTCAAGCCTTTTTCAGGTTGAGATAGGATCTTCCCTTTATAAGCACAGAATCTTCTTTATCTAATCTCTCACAGTCAGTCAACAATTACATGATTAACGGTAAATCCACCCTGGCTAAGACTAAATGTATTATATATAATTCACTCTCTTATGCAAGTGCAGGTCTTTTTGTTTTGAAGAAGCATAAAATATTATGTTTTTGTAGGAAAAGGAGAAAATTCTTGTCAATGTCTGTAAAACTGGCAGCCAACAGAAGTTTTTCACATTACAACAGCACAGCAGTCCTGAGCACAAGTACACTCTTGTAGCCCAAGCTCTGCAATGTATCACGTACCTGTTACCTCTTGCATGTGTTCAGCATGCACTATATTTGTATAATTATATGCAAAGTAGATGGTGCCTTACTTAAATACAAATTTGCAGTTCCAGTGTTCTCAGGCCAGTACATTTGGCAATGTAATTTTGATTTTCACACAAGTTTCTGGCTACTGTAAATTTTCTCATTCCTGTTGCTGCACAGAACAAGCTGAGGCTGTCAGGCTGAGCTGTGATAACAGAACATACCATCAACCTGCTGTTCAACCTGAATTTGCTACAGTTTTCCTCTCTATGGATGCTGATTACAAAGGTTTAGGTGTACAATGGCATTTGCAGCAAATACTGTTCTTGTAATTTGTCAGCTATGCTGACAATAATTCCTCTGAGTTTCCAGTCTGTAAAGAAAAGGAGAAAAGGCTGCAGTGAGAGAAATGTTTGACATGATAGGGAAATCATTACTGGCTCAGAGGGCAGAGCTATCTAAAGCACCCCAAAGCTCATGAAGTGTTGGAACACTCAGTGCTGTGGTGTACTCCCAACAGCTGGCTTTTTTTCAGTTCATTAAGGCCTGTTCTTTTTCTAGTCCTTTTACAGCTGCCCTGCTGAAACAACAGCAAACTTCACATCTTTTTGACAGTAGAATAAAAGTCTCTTGATACAAACTTCCCCATGCATTCACTTCCTTATCAGTGCATGCTCTAGTCCTGGAAGTCTTACTGTAATACACAAATGAATTTAGGAAGAGTCTTTATCTCTAGGGACTAGAACTACAAAGGCCTAGCTAGGTATCAAGAAATACTTGCTGATTATTCTCTCGTCTATCCAAGTATTATTTTAGACCTGCCTTTAAAGCAAATATGTCAAACAAGGAAGACATTATCCTTGTGAACTGCACAGTCTGCACTGTGTATCTTTTTATTATGCTTTGGAACTAATTAAACCTAGGTAATCTTTCTTCCCAATAAGTATAATTTATGTTCTGTGTGCAAGACCATACTCAACCTTATTGCCAATGTAAACACAATGACAATTTCAATCACTGGTACTGAACTAGTTTAGGACTTCCAAATCTGCATTAAAAGACAAAGTGAAGAGTACAGGTAAGGCTATTTCTGTATACTAAGTATCAAGGGAGGACTACACAGTCCAGGAGTGCCTTTCTCAGCCATCTTATTTTCTCCTTACTCTCCTACATATCTCATTTCCCTTGTAATTTCAATATAGGTTTAAGAAGATGGTGATTTTTAAAATGCAGCATATTTCACATCATCCCAAATATACATTGGGCCTGGAAGCTCAGATAGATAGGTTTTGGCAGTGACATTTCTAGCAGGGAAGAACAATCTCTTCTGACCCCCTGGAGTTTAAAATATTACAGTTCATCTGCCAGACATGAATTTCTGATTCATGGTGAGGAAGAAGTGACTGCTGCACACAGTCTGCTGCACACCAACTATTATCTGTTAATGTTGAATATAAGCTCAGCTGAAGCCCAAGAGCAGTTGAATATAAATGCTAAACACAACCCACATACACATTCCAAGCTGGTATAAATAGGCTTTGAGTGAATTTATGAGTGCATGTGTAATTCCATGAATGTTGTAGCTTGAGTGTTGGTCATTGGTGGAACAAAAGAAAAAAATAACTGCAGGGCCAGCTTGAAGCAAGTGCCAGGTTTAACTTATGGCCAGTGAACTTCAGGGTCTAATTAAAGGGGCTTAATTCAATCTGTAGTGAAATCAACAGAACTGAGCTGAAAAGTAACTTTGGAAGAAAATATTTTCTTTCTAAAGAAAAATTCTGTGTGAAATATGGGAAGACTGTAGCATGCCAGAGAAAAGCATTCCGGAAGGCTGTGAAATTTTGGAAGGACATCATGTATTTGAGAGAGCCAGATACCTATGAGCTAGGTTTTGAAAGAGTTACACAGGGAATAACAACTGCAAGGGGATACAGGTGGTTCTCACAAGTTCTCTCACCAGCTCTAATCTCCATTACAAAAAATGGAGTCCCAGGTGCAGAATAGTTCTACACCTAATTTAGAGCTTCTAACTCTTAAGACTCAGGCCTGTTATGTAATCCAGCATAGTCCAAAACTGCTCAGCTTCCATGGACAATAGTGAAAGCTGAGCCTTTACTGAGGACTTGAAGAAGCCAATTATTCTCCATACAATTTATACTACTGTTAGTCCAAATTTTTAAAACTTGAACTGACTGCAAGTCAGTTTTAACAGCCTCTAGTGCTTGAGCTGAAATTAATGGAGTCTCTTTTATTGAAGCTTAATCCACATTAAGGGTATAATCAAGATAATGTGCTGATTGAAGAGGAAAAAAAGGAAAAGGAAGGAAAAGGCACCTTTTAAGCACCTTCATAAGGCAGCATCTTTTTAAATAACCATTAGCAAAGTATTTATGAAACTCCCCCAGTCTGAATCATAAAGCGTTTATATGGCAGGCAGATTTTGAAAGTAGCTTGGTCTCAGTAGTTCTAAAACATACAGAAGTGGCTGAATTTTAACTACTCTCTGTTGGGTTACGTGATTATTTGTACATTTGTACTAGGATGGCTCTGCCAAGTGTTGCTCAGAAAGTTCTTCATAAAAGCACCTTGAAAATTTATTGAGAATCTAGAGCCTTGACCTGGAGAGACCATGTGGCACCACATCAAAACTGATTAAGTGAAAAGAAATTAAATTCCACTCTAATTTTCTTCAGGTTTTTCTTTTAGTTAGTTGCATAATGAGAAGTAAAGATTGTACAGTAAATCACTAGTGCAACAGGCACTGGCATTTAAATGCAAGGAAAACAAATCCCTTCCTTTTAATTCAAGTCCATCCGGCTTCCCATGATTTCCTGTTCTCCAGCAGAGTTCAGTTCCTAGGAAGAGTTGCACAATACAAATATACTGTTGCCTGTGCTAACAAAATAATTGACCTGCCATGAAAAAGCTGGCATAAATACTATCTCCTCCTGGTAACTACTAACAGCTAAATTGCATGTGGTAATCTTTTTTGCTATTAATGTCATTTTAAACAGACATAATGTTTAAAAATCTAAACAGAACAAACAGTGGCATGCCCTGTTCCATGCAGGATATACAATAAATGACACATTTACTGTAAAACAACTACATTGGCACTACCACAGTTAAAGAACATACATCACAGTCACAGCCATGTAAATTTTTTTGTCAGATATGATTCTCCGGGAAATTAAGGGCTGAGGAGGGAAAGAGCATAATCAAACAATTCTTTCTAATGTTATTGGATTGGGGGGAAGGGGAGCAACCATCTTTCCACTGAACTCAGTTTCTGCTTTATGAATCAATTCATGTTTTGTGCTCTATACAGTTCAATACAAAGAGGCCTGAGGAGGATGAACTAGTCAATATTCAAAATCTGGTCCAGTTTTACTAATTTTACTATAAGTCTCAATGAAAGAAATACATTATTAACTTGGAGCTCAGACTAGCAAACATTAGTCTTGCTTTGGAAATACTCCAGTCTGTGACCTTTGTCTCAGCCACTTTAGGAAATGGAGCTGATAACCCAGGAGCAAGTCCAGGAAAATAAATTAAGCATCTGGAAGCCACACAGGAGTGTGCTTAGGAGACAGAGTAAGAATTTAACAGTGAACAAATAAAATTCAGAAATATTTCTGGAGCAATGACTAAATCACAGGATTTCTCAGGCACAGGGAACAGCTGAAGCAGCAGCTTGCAGACCTCCCCTGCTCTCTCCTGCTCAGCCAGAGATGCCCTAGGGATGCCCCATTGTTGCACAGCCTTCACAGGTCACAGTGCCTTCCCCTCTACCACAGAAACCTGTGGAGTACAGAACCTCCACTTCTGAGGGAGGCAACCAGGACCTAAAGCAAATCCACTCCTGGCACTGCATCTGTTTGGCTGCTGAGGGAAGGAAAAATCTTGGCAAACACAACTACTACATCAGGACTCCCATGCTGGATTGTGAAATGCTGTGAAAGGCCAAGCCCATCCATACACTTAAGATAACCATTTCCCAAGACCAAAAGCATGAAAAGGAGAACTTCTCAAGAACGAAATGCTTCCATAAATCTCTGCTGAAGTAGGGGAAGTTTTGCTACAGATTGTAGAGACAGCAAAAGCAGAACTGGATCACACACATATCAGGGTGATACAACAGGTGCTCTCCCTCCTAGGACTTGTCAAGAGTCTTGATTTCAGCACAAAGACTTACTCACTGTGTGACCCATCACATAACGTCACCTGGCCTGCACCAGTCAGTTCTACCTGTGAAGTGCCTGCGTAGCTCTGACAGTAACAGAAACAGGGTGTCAGTACTGACAGAAAATTCAGGAGTAGAAGGAAGTCAGAAGTGCTTCCTCACCAATTCTTGCACAGACAGAAAGTGTACAACCTAATTCAGAAGAATCAGTTTGCAGATCAGAACATTAGTCTTCCATTTGCCATCTCACCAATGATAAACTTGAATGTGGTAGCTCTTATATTTCAGGAGTTTGCATGCTTAGAGGCTCTATTCTGATTTTTAGCACTTGATATGAGTAACACTGAGATTTCTTTTCAGGATTTTGCTCTTTCCTTTGTTTTATTTTGACACTCCCAAAGACTTAGCTAAAAGCCATAGTCATATCTGGGCCAAGATTTTTACATCTGATTATATCTCTTGGAAAAATTATTTGCCTGAAATCAGATAGAAATTCGTGTATTAATTTCCATTAATGTAGTATAATTCTAATAGTTGGATTTTTGATCAATACCTAGCTACAGTTCTTGTGGAGAGGGGCTCAGCTGCTCTACATGAACAAACAAGGCTTTGCAGAGAACATTCTACAGAGGAAACACAGGGAAATCATGTCACAACCTCATTCTCTCTTCACCATTTGTCTTCTCTTCAAACCGATGACACTTAAGGAGTATTTGTACTCACAGACAATCTAGGGGATAGGAGCCCTCTTAAAAAAAAAACCCTGCTGGCTTCAGAAGCCTTGTAAAACTCCGACATGGCAACCAGGCTGCAAGTAAGCAAGGAAGAGAAAGGAAAAAGTGACAAGTGTCCTCAAAAAGCTGGAAAATACAGCAGTAGGAGAAGGGGATCATGCCCTTACCCGTAAGTAAAAGTGGAGGATTTCCCTCCTTTTCCCCAAGGAAAAATCTATAAGGAAACTATTGTGGCATTTCCCTGTGTGTCTCTTCCTTTGTGATTTCCAAAATTGCTGTTACACAAGTTATGGAATCTGCCCTGTCCCTTCCAAGTGGGAGGAGGCAAGCACAAACTTGCTAGAGCTGGATGACAGCAAAGGACAGAGGTAGGCAGACTTTATCACCCTGTGAGTACTGGCACGAGTAAGAAGTTCTGTAGTACAGGAGGAGCTGGTTCTGAGCCAACCTACTCAGGCTCTCAGTAGGCATTAGTCATTTTGATAATGGTTTAAATACAGCCACCCAGTTACTGCTTGGCAAGCTTGAATCTCTGTGCCATGTGCAGGCTGATAGAAGGAGTCCCAGGCATCCCTATCAGCTGCTGCCAGTGGCTGGGGGAAAGCGAAACAGAGGAGGTGGGTGTGGTGTGAGCACACAAAGACACGTGTTGGGCCAAGGAATATACTCAGGCAAGTGAGAAGCAAAGCAGAGACTGCTGGACTGTTTGAAAGTAATAATGGAAACAGTTACCATTGGGAAAGTGGTGCCTGTTCACTCGTTATGATGTTGCTATGTGAAATTTCCATGATTTTCCTTAAAATGGTGATTTTTTACACTTTGAAGTCCTTACTTGGTAGGGCAAATGCATTTATTCATGGAAAGTGAAAAAGGATCTTATTTCATCCAAGATGCTGTATGGTAATTCCTGTAACCATTCACACATGGCAGATCCTACTCCTCTTTCTAGCTGTAGCAGATAATTCTTTCCACTTCCCACATAAACACTGCAGTGCCCTCAGTCTGTTCCTGTAACTGAGTGGTTGATCCTCCAAGCTAAAACTGGTAAGCAGGCTAAAAAAAGCTCTGAAAAACCAGACTCATCCATATTGTTTATGTTGTCCCCACCCTTTACCTTTAAAAGTGTTAAAGGTAACCTGAAGGACTTAGTCCAAGTAGCTGGGACTCTCAACAGCCAGTAAAATCTTTCTTTGAGTTGCTCTAAATCAAAACTGCTCAAGTCTGGTAAGTAAAACCAGTCACAATCCATATTTTGCATTTTTTAGAGTGAAATTTTTCTCCGTAATTTAATTTAATTTTTTTTTTTGGTGAGCCAGAAACTAGAAGGCTGCTGGCTACGTATTTTGCATGCTAGAAACAATGTAGACAGAGTGTTTTTAAACAGCTCAAGAGTGTGGTATCACAGCTGAGACAATCCAACAGCTTCCCCCTCAACCTGGCCTTTCTCCATCCCCACTCCAGGGCCATGGAACCCCATAGTGGATCCTTTATGGTGGCTCTTGGACTCTTCTAGAGCCAGGATAACTTGTTATTTTAGGGGGAAAAAAATCCAGTCATGTCACAGTAAGGAGAAAAAATGGCTAAAAAAAAGTCCAAGAAATGTGGAAACTGGTGCACAGCAGAGCAAGAGCACATGTGCCAGCTCCAGTTTGTTTACAAAACTGGCAAACCCATCATGCAGAACATCAGTTAAAGACAAACTTCCCATTCCAGACCAGAGTCACTGGACAGCTATTGCAGGAACCCGCTGTTGAGTTTGGCAGAATCAGACTGGAAATAAAATGCTGAACTGAAAGCACATACCCCATAGCTGAGAGAAGTAAATCAGAGTCTATTAATAATGTGACACGTACGATCCAAAAAACATGTAAAGTGACTGACTTTGCTAATTCTGTCACAGAAAGTGCATTTCTCATATGAAAATCCTGAAGAAAAAGTTGAGTATGAATGTCCTGTCTCTTAATTCTCCAGGAGGGATAAGTTAAAACTTTAAATACTGAATTTAGATTTCATAGCAAAAAACCCAAATAACTCAAATCCCAACCAACAATCTCAAACTAAAACAAAATAGCTGTAATTAGAGCTGAATACGGAGTAAAATGAAAGACTGCCCAAGAGAAAAAAACATGTCACTGACTAATCAAAGAATATTTCAAATTAGGTAAAATTCTCATTGAATTTGCTGCAGAAAGTTGACAGTGACCACAAAACTGATTTTCAAAGAAATCCCCAAAAAAGGGTCCATCCTAAAACATAAGAAATTTCTTTTGTGCAAAAAGTAATTGAGGGGCTGGAGGAAAAGCAGCCAGTTTTATTTGGGTAATTACACTTTCTGCATCAGATTGGATTTAATTTGTGATTTCATGAGTAGGGCCATCAGATGTTAACTTTGCACAAACCATGCTCTTCTCAAGGGAGAGCTGCAGCTGAGTAAGAGCCTGAGTGTCTGATCCAAAAGCTATTGGCAATAGAGAGAATGTTTCCAATGATCTGTGGAGGTCTAGATCTTGGAAGATGAAGAAATAGCAGAGTCTTTTCTGAGTGCACAAAGAACCAAAGCCCCTTGGCCAACAGCAGGCACATGTAGGGACTACCACAAGGATTCATTTGGATCACTGGTACATACACATCATCACTGCTTCAAAGAAGGCATACAAGACAATACTGAGCTCTTGGAAAAACAGGAAGAGGAAGGAAAAAAGGAGGGGAAAAAACAACAGTAATTTTTAACTTACTGGAATCTAAAATTATTTTCACAGAAAATGTGGTTGGTTACTATAATTTGGAAAATGATTGTTGCAATCTGCCTGTTGGTAATTCCTTGGAGTGAAAGAGCAGGCTTTAGGCCAGTAGGGTTATTTTCTTACACAGGAGCTGTTAAGTCCTTTCATCTTGTTGCAGAATACTTTTTTAAAACTTTAGCTTTCTTAGTGTTTGAATCATACATGAGGTAAGAGAGTAGCTCTGTGAGAGGAACCCCTCAGGGCAGTAGTTAGTCTCTCCCTGGAGGATGTTCCCACTCAGGGAAGCAGCAGGGACTGTGGCTAAGGCCAGGTGCTGAGCCTGCTGTGCTTTGGTTACTCCTGCCTGCAGAACACAGTCTAGAGGGAGAACAAAAGGGGCCATAAACCAACTGCTCTGCTACAACATAGCCAACCTCAACTCAACGCAACAGAATCAACCCTTGGCAGGGCTGGGGCAGGACAAGTTAACTTTTTCATTGTTCACTGACTAGCAAAGTGCTTCTGTGCCACAGAGAACCCTGCCACGGTCATGTGTTTCTCTCTCTTTCTGCCTGTAGCAGAACTTAGCACACCTGTGCTTTCTGAAGGTGCTTCAGATGCAGAATGCATAGCACCAAAGAACTCAGCTGTCCTAGGAAACACTGAGGGAATACACAACAATACAGGGATTTATTTGTTCCCACACATTCACAAAAAACAACGGCTTAATCTGCACCAGAAGCAAGAGGTGACCTACAAACCTGAAACGAAAGAGGATATTATGGTGTACATCAACAAAATGTTCCCAGGCACAGTTCTGGAGAAATGACTACTCAGCTAGTAAAAGTAATTTAACTAGATTTGCACAGATCTTGACAAATATGCTCAAACATGTTTGAGAGAAACATCCAAAGTGGCACATGCATGTTGATGTCAGTTCCAGTGACATACTCTCTGCACACTTGAATTCTCCTGACAGTACTGTAGCAGCAAAGTCTGCTAAAACAGTTGTTTTTAAAAGAGGTACAGGAGGTCAGCTCAACACGAGAAGTGACTGTAACTTTCAGTAAAGTGCCCGTTTAGTGAACCGAGTCTGGGATACATTGTGCTTTTGTAGTTCAAAGGGAGCGTCTCGCTACACGTTTGGCTTTTAACACCATCCCTCCATGTGATTAAAGAAAGCCACAAGAAAGAGGTTTCTACATTATTATCTCTTCCTGGAAAACAAACCTGTCTGTTTCCCCGAAGTTTGCTGGTACAGAATTATGCAGCTTTAAAGGCAGCCAGACATTTTGGCTGCCCATCCACTTGCTTTCCTTGCAGCTGTCATTATCTCTGTTTTACTTTACCTGAACTTAACAACCCCTCACTCCCTTTCCCCCTCGGTTTCAGTAACTCTTCAAAATGAAAATCAATAGTGCTCCTTTTACTCCAAAGTACAGCCTTTCAGATAATCACGTCATATCATGCAGCAGCTGCTTGGAGCCTGTGTGGCAGAAATAGCCTTTGGATTAAGGGTTTCCAGTAAAGAAGCTGCCTTTTTCTAGCATTTCACTCTTAGCTTGTTACATTGGTTTAGATCGACATTGGGTTTTTATCAAGGGATTCAAGTGACATGTTAGTGGCATGGCTAAGAAAGCTCAGAAAGCTTTTAAAAAGTATTTCGTCTAAGAGACACTAAATAAACACAGATATGAGTCAGTGGATTTCATTCCTGTCAAATGGTCATTGAATTAAAACAAAATTACCTCAAACCTCTCATTAACAGAAGAACTGCACGTGTAATTTAACGTTCTGTTTTGCTTTCAACAGGATTGCAAATGGGTTATAGTAATCCTACTCCTTTTTAAGAAACTTGTCCTTATGACAGATATGTGAAAGGCCTCAGGAAATCCCCCTCCCTCTTCCTCTAGAAGTGTCAGGTTTGTGAGGAAGAGATGGCATTGCAAAAGTCTGGACATAATTTAACAAATTTTCCTAGCAGACAGGGCCAGAGCCTCACACACAGAGGATCCAGGGCAGTCTCTCTGGTGCTGCTGGAGCTGTGCAGATGGGTGGCCTGGTCCCTCCCTGGAAGGCAACAGCACAAACTGAAAGACCTGAGCACTGGAAGTGAATCTCCTACAGCTGACAGTTCTCATAATCCAAGTTATCTGAAATACCAGATCACTTCAGAGACAAGCCAGGTTTCTATCAGCGCTGTGGAGAAGCTGACTTCTATAAACTTCTAAGGATTTCACAGTATAAGTGACACACAGAAATCTGAAAGTGGCATTTCTGAGAAACCCTGTGACAGGGTTGTGGGCAAAGGACTGCAGCAAAGCAAATTTTTGCATTTGTTTATCTTGGGTCTTTTTTCAAAAGAAAGATTAGCTCTTCTGTCTTTGGAATATTATCTATATCTATATCTATATCTATCTATCTATCTATCTATATATATACATCTATACTACAAATTGAGATGACTTTGTGATGAATTGTGGTACCATAATATAAATGCAACTAGTTGCCCCTCTACTTTGTCCTTGTAAGATACACATAGGCAAAACTGTCCCTCTGGCCTGTCCATGGGACAGAAATCACTCTGCTAAATATTTCTCTTTTCCCCTACCATCAGCTAGTGTGGGCTGTCTCCTGAAGTTTCATTTGCCTTGTCTGTTGTAATGAGTGAACTCTCAAGAGCAGAAATAACAACTAAAGACAGATCTTTTAGTCTTAAAAAAGTTCCAAAGGTTTCCTTTAAGGGACTCATCTGTTTTAGTAAGAATAACTGAATGCAACACTGCCACAACATAATTTATGATTAAGCTATTTTTGGTTAAAGTTAAAAGATTTATAAGAAGAAATTGTTATAACTTTCCTTTTCCCTCAGAGTCTTCTGCTGTTGTGTAGAGGAAACTTGGGTTTATAAGCAGAGAGCTAGAAAAACAAAGAGCAAAACCAATCAAAATTTACAAGTGTGGTGTTTGGTTAAGAGGCTGCCTTGTGACAGTCATCACAAAATCTTCATCAACATTCCCAGCCTAAAAAATGCTCTCATTGAAGATCCTGTACTGTAAAGAGTCCTGAACACTACTTTATTTACAAGGAGGGTCCCAAACCCCAGTGAAACTTGTCCATATTGGGGCATTTCAGGATGTCACATAACTTCAATGAAACCAAGGCCTGGTGAGAACTTGACTGCAGATTTAGACATGGGTGTCTCTCTCTAGGGTTGGTAAATAAGGGAAAAACATGTATCAGTCTTGGTCAGAGGATGGGCATCCTTTTCCTTTCAGGGACAGTTGCATCCTACAGGAACACTGCAGCTGAGGGTGTGTGAAAGCTTTGCTGCAGCTGCATAGTGACCTCTTTATAACCTCCTTTCTGCCTGCATGAAGGACCAGTCAGCAGCTGTGTCACTCAGCTTGGATTTTAAGATTTCTTCCTTTACACGACATGGGTTTTCCCCCATTCCAGAGAACTGCAGCTGGCTTTGTCCCAACTCCCTCCTCCTCACAGCCCCTTCCTGTGCAAGCAGACACCCTCAACATGATGACACTGTCAAACAGCAGCAGCTATGACTACATGGACTGCATTTGCTTCCTTCCTTCCTTCCCTCCCTCCCTGTGGCAGGCACAAGAACCCTGGATCTCTCTCTCTCCCCTGTTATGGTGCTGCCTGGCTGCCTAGGTAATACCTGGTATTTTATTGGGTTTGCAGTGTCTTCCATGGGAAGAAATGACAGAAGAGAAGCAAGTGTCCTGCAGGCTAAAGCTGACTCACAAGTGCCTTTGATATTAGTGTTTCCCTAAGTCTAGAGAAATGAGGCTGAATTCCAGATGGGGTGTCCAGGGAGAGTAGATACTTCAACTCATCTTTGTTAAGCAGATGGGAGAAGGCTCAGGGTTGAAAACAAGGGAAAGAAAGAGCAGACTTCTCTTTAGCCTACACACAGGCTGATTGGATGATCTGATATCAGAAATACACACAAAGCTAGAGACAGATGTAGCAGTAAGTCACTTAGTTGGGTGTCTTCATTCAAACCAGAATTACTCTACAGTGCCCACAACCCATTTGAGACAGAGTGCCTTAATTGCAAATAATCTGGTGAGAGAATTATTTAGCCCAGACGTGTGTGGATGATGAGCAGGAGTTCCAGGTCGCAAAATAGCCCCATTAAAGCTCAGCAAACTAAGCAAGCATCTCTCTAATGATTTCTTCCAAATGCAGGACTCCAAAGCCACCTCATGTGGCAGCCTTCCAGAACTGATGTTCACTGAGAGCAATGATTCATATTTACACTGTTCTTCCTCAAAATACAGGGGAACTTTGAAGCATATCCAGACATGCGAAACTTTTCTTTAATAATAATCTCATTGCAAAGTATTTATATAGGGAGAATTCCCCCTTACTTCTGGAGGTAACTGCAAGATAGAAAGTAACAAAATGCAGTAAAGTAACAAAATCCCAGTATTCTGCAGCCCAGTCTGACAGGGGCAGAGCTGAAATGCTTCTTGTTGGAAGTTTTTAAGATATAGATTCTAAGATGAAGTCTTCAACCAGGACTTAAGTCCAGCTATTTTCAGCCCACATCCAAAATTCGTGCCTCACCAAATGCCATCTAGTGTTTCAAAGATAAGCATTTTGAGTAAGTGCCACCTTCACCAATGTTAAAAAAGTACTTAATTTTTGACTCACGTTTTACTTTCTTCCTATATTCAAATTCCCTGTTCTAATCACCATTTCCAGTCAACCCTTATCCATTCCTGGAGATCTATACTTTTACTAGTTGGAGAGAAGAAACACTGGACTTAAGCACCAGAATTACTCGGTAATGAAACAAGAGTTTCCTTTATGACCAAAAAAAGCTAGACTGGAAAAAATGTATCTGCTGTGGAACTGACTCAGTGTGATGAAAAGTGGCAGAAGATACTATTGATAGTATTCTTCTTCTAAGGTCATCCCCTGACAGGCTCCTTCAGTGCTGCAGTACAAATTACAGGAATTGGCCACAGCCAGGCACACAATCCACATTTTAGCAGCAATAACAAGGTTCAAAGGTGGATTATACATATGTTGATTATAGGAAGAAGAAATTGATTCATTATTAGAGAATAGAGCATTTAGTGCAAGTTTTGTTACCTGGAATATTCAGAAATGCTGCAATGCCCCCCTCAGAACTCCTGTCACTCACCTCTTCTGGAACAGGAAGTGAATGACCTCAGATTTTACCTCATGCACACACGTCCTGTCCCCGTGCAAATCCTTCAGCCAGGGGGGTGCTCACAGCACCCAGCAGCCATTCAGCCACACTGTTTGGTGAGATGCCTGGTGCTGGTGCCACTTCTGGCTGGCTGCCCATTCAGATGTGCATCCCCCAGCTGGGGCTTGAAACTGTCCTTGACTACAGAGCCCTTCTTCTCCTGAACAAATACTCCTGCAGTAAACACAAACCAACAATCAGGATGAATAGTATGGAGGGGATATTAAAGAGCAATAGAAGAGTAGGCAAAGAATTCAACATCCCCAAAGGAAAATATAGTTTAATATCACTGAGCTTAACTAGCTCAGGAAAATATCCCAGAATAGCCCTTATTTGGTAGTTAAAATTATTGGGAAAAGCAGCAGGAAGCATGCTGGAGAGAAGGGGAAATCCTGCTGCTGTGCCATGAGAAGTTGAACACAATTTCTATTTTCACTCTAGGCTGCAGTGCCACACACTCCTACTGATAAAAACCACACACCTTCAGTTAGTATCAAGATAACATTAAGTAGAAAACCTGCACAAAGTCTAGCTTTGGTAAATCACAAATGAAAACACTCACATGGTAAATACTCCAATTCACAGTTTTCTGAGTCTGTTTAATATAGGTGGATATTTAAACTTCTATCTGACAAATCACAATTTCTCAGATTGTTTATACTTCCTTTGGAAAAAGCTATATTTATAACAGCTTTTCATAGAGCATAGTCAATTAAACTAATGTACATTACTTTTAGTGAACTAATATCTAAAAGGACACCATTTTAATATTTTAGGAGCAGGAGAAATACACATAGGTCTAGAGAAATGAAAAAGAAACGTTTGAAGAGAAAAAAGGGAAGATGTGAGATTGGAGTGCCTGCAATGAACCCCAGAGCAAATAGCTAGAGGGGGCTGAAAGAGAATATCAATCCTTTATGGTCAAAACCGGGGCAAGAAGGAAATAAGAAAGAAGGTGCAGAAAAAATTTAGGTCCATGGATAAGGAGGAAGTGTCTTACAGCAACACAGCCATTGTAAAGCTCTTATCCCTCGTTTACTTTGGCACCTTTACTAGATATGGTTTGATCTGAGATGGGACAAAATCCTATATTGATTTAAGAACACTCAGTAAAATGTCCCATCATGAACCATGCAAGTATTCCCTTTCTACATATATTTTAGTATAAACATTTTCTTACTTTATTATTCTAAAAATGTGCTTTATTTGTTTTAGTATAAAAGAAAAATGTACACTGCAGAGTCCTGGAAGAGAATTAACAAAACAATTCTGTCACTGGGGCCCAAACTTAAAAGGGACAGGCACTTGAACTGCCTTGAACTTCAGCTGGGTATTAGGTAAGTGTCATATAAAAGATTTTGGTGGAGAAAATACATCAGAGTGTAGTTAAATGGATTTCTGGAATGCTATATTGGGTTGCTGTGAACTCTATCAGAAGCAATGTGTATACCTGTTAGCAGGAATTTAAAGCACAATTTCACCCAGCAGCCTGCTGAAGTTACCTCAGTGGCATCTGCTGAACATGTTCTCCAATTAAGCAAGACACGGCCAAGAATCATAGAGCTGCCAAAACATTTTCTTCTCCTTGTAGACATTTCTCTTTCCAAGAACCAACCTTCAAAACTCTGTATGCAGAGGGGTTCCGAGCTCCAGCTCTAAGCATAAAAACGTTTTGACACAAGTTTGATCACATGCTAGAGGTGACAAATCCAGTTCCTAAATTGCTGCTAGGGAGAGCAGAACACAGCAGAGCTTGTGAGCAAGAGCAAACCCTGAACGGCTCCCACAGCAGCTGTGGGCTGGCTCAGCTCTTGGCCTCACTGCAGTGCCCACTGCTTCAAGGAGTCACCTGCTCGGGCTCCAGGGACTGCAACACTGCCTGCAGCCTTTCGGCTGCCACCAGGACCTGTAGCAATAAACACAGGCAGCAGCTGCTTGGTGCAGGGACACGCAGTTTGTGTGGAGGGGCATCCTGTGTGTGACAGCAGTGCCAGATCTTCAGAAGCAAGGTGCTAAGGACCAATGCTCTAGGCTAAAACTAATGACACCAGCAAACAACCCACTGTTTATAAAGCCTGTACTCTTTTGTTGATATTAGGTATGGAAAGCAGGCTTTAGACCTCCCACGGTGAAGATCAAAGTTGTTATGAAAGGGTTCACATATCCCAGGATCTTAAGTCTCACCCTCAAGCCAAACCACTCCTTTAATAACAAGACTGTCAGCTAGCAAAGGGCAGGTCAGAGATTTGGTTGTGGGTGAAACTTTAGCACAAACCTGTCATTCATGTGGGACACTCTTTTCTCTTCATCTTCCTTCCCTCAGCTTTGTCTCCTAACAGCTTTGAATCTCTTACCTGTGTTAGGCTTTAATGCAGGCCCAACACAGCAACAGACCACAATCCCCCCTGTGCCTTAGGGGGAAAAATAGCAAGGAAACATGAAACCAACTTAATTGCCTCAAAGATAAAAGCATATCAAAAGTCTGTCTACGCTAAAAATACATTAAGTTCTTGTCTTCTAAGTCTTTGAATTTGCACCTTATGAACTTTATGAGGTGACAATTCAGACAGACAATTGTGCAGGAACCAGAGTCGAAGCACAAACTGTGCTAAAAAGTCTGCCACTACTAATGAATTTCCACACTAACTTTTGGTCTAATCAAGCCTAGTTCTACACTGCTAACATTACTTGGTCAAAATAGTTATACCAGAATATGCCCCAATATGAAGTTCACTGTCCACTCCAGTAGGAATTACCTAAATTACCTTAAGGCACCTCCAACTCATTGCATTTCTAATATCTGATGTTGTTGAACTCCATTATAACCCTACAATCATGAACAAGGATTTCTAACTTTAGAGAGATAATGGTCTCTATTCTAGTATGAGAGGTAGAAACCAAAAGGAGTTATAGTTTCATACTTCTTGTAAATACCTCCTCTTATGCAAGCATGCTTCTGCCTGAGAGCAGCTTTTTCCTTTCAACTTTTGGTACCAATCTGTTTAAACTACAAAGCAAGGGCTTTATACTTGCAGAATTAAAGATAGATACAATCTTTAGAAAAAACCCACATTTATTTTCCCACATCCTGGGCAGCTGCAAGATCCTTTGCATGCTATTAATGACCTTTCTATGTACTTCAGACTCAATCACTCTGGAAGAATACTTATCTGAACCCCAAATTTTTCTCAATGCTTCTTACTCCTGTGTTCCACTCCCAGCTGTGTCAGGGACTGTCATTCAAAGAACATTTTCTTCACTGCCTGCAGGGCTGTGTATCGGCATCAGTGTGGAATGGATCTTTCTCTTAATGATTTATGGTATCAATTCAAAGCTATTTTCATATTTACATACATGCATTCCATACATCCTCTTTCAAAGAGATCCAGGAACAAAAGAAAGCACAGGGTTGCCACCAGCTGTCCTAGTGGGATAGATCTTGCAGGGCATAAATGCCTTTGAGGCACATGAAGCAGGGTCTGACTACAGGAAACACAGATTGTTCCCAAGTTACACAGAGCTCAGCTGATGTTAACAAGAATTTCAACCAAATGAGTACATTCTGTGCAGGCAACAGCAGCTCACTAGATATTAGAGCACTCTGAACAGATAAGGTAAAAGATACCATATGTACTGTGTGCTAAATGATTTAGCCAAATGTCTTGCAGGAAAATGTTGATGTATTCTATTCCAGGAATGTTTCCTGGGAAAAACAGCTGTCGATTCAGGACAGAAGATTTCAAGGCTGTCTCCATATGCCAGCTGCAGCTTTTCAAGTAGCACAGAGTTATATAAGTTAACTTATATTCATAGTTAGCATATGTTTCCACATAATTAAATGGGAAAGAAAGAGGAAAGGCATATTTCAGTATGAGCAGAGTAAATTACACAATCAGGACTAACTTTAGAGGTTTAAAACTGGACCCACAAGCTCAAATATAACTGGAGAAAGCACTAATGGACACAGGCTGCCCACTCCCAAATGATACATGAGAAACTCTGTCACTTTACCACCTCAAATTTAGGCAATCCTTGCTGGTTTCAGACTATGTCCCCTTCTTTCATATGTATTTCTAGTGCTTGTAACTGCCAAAAATCTGAGGATATAGAAAACAGCTTTTGCATCAGCTTCTCCTTTAGCTCTGACACAAAGAACTGCTAGTCAGCTGAGCTAGAAATTGTGTTGGTTTTGACTAGTTAGCTGGTATGGGGCTGTGTTTTCAATTTGTGCTGAAAATAGCGTTTATAATTCAGGGATGTTTTCGTTATTGCCAAGCAGTGCTTGCACAGAGCCAAGGCCTTTTCTGCTCCTCACCCCACCCAACCAGCCAGGAGCCTGGGGGTGTGCAGGAACCTAGGAGGGGCACAGCCAGGGCAGCTGACCCCAACTGACCCATGGGATATCCCAGACCATACGGGTGTTATGCTCAGCACATAAATCTGGAGAAGAAAAAAGGGGGGATGTTCAGAATGACAGCATTTTCTTCCCCAAGTGACTGGCATGAGAGAGCCTTGCTTTCCTGGGATGGCTGAACACCCACCTGCCCATGGCAAATGGTGAATTAATCCCTTGTTTTGCTTTGTTTCTGTATGGGGCTTTTGCATTTCTTATTAAACTGTCTTTACCTCAACCCACGGGTTTTCTCACTTTTACTCTTCTAACTCCCTCCCACTGTGAGAGAGTGAGTGAGGGGCTGTGTGGGGCTCAGCTGCCAGCAACAGAAAGATGGGTGGCTTCTCTGTGCTAAAACTGCTTTTGTGGTCCTTGCTGTTCTTGCCTGCTTTTGCTCAGCTGGTGAGGAGGAAGTGAAAGGAGAGAAGATGTAACCAAAGGGTTTTGCATTGAGAAGCTGTTCTTTCTCATGCTTTTTTTTTTCACACCATCACAGCATAAATATTTTTCCAGCAACCACTTTGAAGTTGCAAATCTTGAGGGTAAGAAGGGTCAAAGGCCCTGCACATCCAACTGACAAGCTGAGAAGTGCTATCCCACAGTACTGCACAACATCAGAACCTGTCTGATTTAAATCCTGATGCTCTGACAGGTGAAGGCCACTTTCACTGTTGTGGTCCAACATATAAGAGATATATAGCACCTTGCTAAAGCAGCACAGCACCTACTGACTGTGGGCATCAAACTGGACATCTCTCTTGCCTTTTGGGGAGAAGCAGAAGAACAGGGAGTCCCTGCAGATGCCTCCACAGAGGGCAGATGGAGGAAGCTGTCACCATAATGATGACTGAGCAAGGTCGTTCCCTTGGGTACATCCTGTACCAAAAGCCAGAAGTGTTTAAGAAAACTAATAACTGGATATCCTGTTCTTTCATCTGTCATGCATGGAACTGAACATGCAGGGTTTTTTTTTCAAGGACACAACCAGCACCTCTAATCTACAGACCCTGTGAACCCAACCTGCAAAGGATGAAGGATGAATTGTCCTCCCCTTTATAAGTCAAGATGTTCCTGTGAGGAAATAATGTATGGCAGAAGCAAATTTAGCAGAGAACTGCATGGCAAAAAAATTTGGTAAAGCTGTGGGATATAAAAATGAAGAATATTAGTGTTGTTGGGTAAAAAACATAGAAGAAAACAGTAGAAGGGTTTCAATTATGCTGATATGCAGTTCAATATTGTGCAAAAGCAAGCACAGTTCCATCTGGTGACCTCAGGTTTGAGGTGCAATCACAAATGGGATAAAGCAAGGAGTGAGACAGAAAATACCATGAGGTGACCTTGATGTGTCTCAATATTACAGAAAATAGAATAGGCTTGGGAGTGCTCATCATCTATGAATTAGACTCTAAAAATTTATAGCATTGCGTAAAATTGTACAACTTCATAATTAACTTTGGATCCTGCTGGTCAAAAGTTGTTTTTGTTTTTGTTTTTTTTTTGGTCTGGAGATTTGCATTTTATGGTTTATACCTGCCAGATTTTTCTCCTTGACAAAATTTGTTTGCTTTTGGAAACAGACTGAGAATTTTCTATCACTAAATATTATGAATCCATAATGAAACCGAGAGAGCTGGTAATGCTGCCAAAGCCACTGCACCAGGCACGTTTTCTGCTGAGCCTTCTGCTCAGCCCTTCACTCATGCCTTGTGCTTTGTCTGTGACCTGCTGATGCCAGCTTTCCTACTCCCACCTTCCCTCAAGGAGACAAGAACAGAGGGGCAGACCCTGGCCTTTTGCTGCCTCCATCTGTCACAGCCTGGAGGGCTGTTTTGATGCAGTGAACCTTTCCAGTGCCATCATGTAGCCAGGAAAAGAAACTGCTCCTTAACAAAGAGGACAGCGTTCAACACCCTCTGCTGCTCTCTTCCCCAAAGCAGCAGCACCTCTCTGGAGAGAGAGGGGTTAGCTGCTCTCTGGACAAAGGAGCCCTGGCCTGTAGGAGAGGAGTCTTAACCTCTAGCTCTGATCTCTGAGCCTGCAGATGTTGGACCAGCCCTTGTCAATTAAAGGAATGACACAACTTCCTATTGTATAGGAGTCCAAAGGTTAAAAAAGAAGGCAAAGTAATATAGGATAACAGCACTGTAAAAAGCCAAATCCTTCTGTAGCCAAAATAAGACTTAACCAAGTTACAGTCTTCAGTAAAATTGCAACAGTATTTCATTTACAGGTTGGTGACTTGCCCAAGTCATTCACTATGTCACTAACTGACTCAAAGAGTGGGGTTAAACATAAATTTAATTAAATGTAGTCATGTCCCTCATTGATTTGGACACTAAAGAATTTAGGTGTGTTTCATCTCAACCTAAAGCATAATTTAACACATTTCAGGGAATTTCTGCCCTCAAAATGCTCATTTCTCTCCACTAACTCCAAAGAGAGCTTAGGGTACACACATGCTGTGTGCCAGGGACGGCATGCTGCACTTTCACAGCTTAAAAAGATGCTTTTTGAGAAGGAAAAGAGGGTAAAAAATATATGAGATTAGGAAAAGTGATGCATTTTCCAAGAAGAAAACAAAGAATCAAGGAAAAAAGCAAAGAAAAAGTAGTCTTAGGAAAACTTGGCCTCTGAAAAACAATGCACTGAGATGAAGAAGAAAAACATGGGCAGGAGAGGCATGTGGTGTACTTTAGTTTTTGTGTTAGAACATGTGATTAACAGGAATTCGAATTTCCTTTTCAGGGAAACTGCTATTGCTAACACTGTTCTCACTTCTAAAAAGTTTTCTGAGCAAAGATGTGTCAATGACCCCCACTCCTTAGGTGGCCCGTCCGGACACTGAAGATCCCTTGTTTGCCTTGGAAAGCCATTAGCAGGTACACAAACATCCCTTCAGGCGACCTGATCAGCTCCTGGCTTAATGATAACCCGACTGATCCTCAGCTGCTAATCTTTGTGTTTTCGGAAGGCGGGAAGAATAGTTTGTTTCTACAGGGATTAAAACTGATGCCTGGAATGCGAAATGCATTTTCCTTTTCCTGAAACTCGAGGTCCCCGGGTGCATCAGTTGTGAGGGCACTGGGCCCCAGGAGCAGGGCTAGAAATAGGCCACCCTGAGTGGGAAGCCGCCTGACTGAGGCACCAGCACAGCTGTTAGAGCTCTGCAAGGAAATCTTCCCTGCATGCTGCTGGAACACCGCCAGCAGAACACGCCAGGAGTGACTGAGGGGCCTCCTGCTGCTGGCACTGCATAAGGATGCTGCCCCAGTAATCAGCTGGAAGCAGTTTAACCCCTGGCCTGTAGCACACTGCTGGGGTGTCTGCTCAGTCACACATTACCTGCACTGATCATGTGCACAGGCACATGTTGTAAACCTCCTGTTCCTTTCCAAGCTTGTTTCCTGTGTGTATCCTGCTCTCTGCATCCTGGGGCACTCCTGCTTTCAAATATTGCTCATTTAGTGTTTACAATGTCAGTTATCTCTTAATTCCTACTTCTATTTTTTTTTTTTTAATTTGAGAAAGGAAATAAGTGAATAAAGAAGAGCACTGCACAGAGAGCCCTTGAAACTGCTGTGCATGAACTCATCTGATGGAGCTTTGTAGCTGTTCCAACAGCTCTTCAGGTGATTGGGATGCAAAAAATGTACCACAAATCAACACTCTTATGGTGTGACAACACATGCACACTCTAACCCTATCTCATGCCTTTTCTCTCCAGGGGAGGGCAAAGCCTTGGCAACCTCCAGCACAGTTATGACACATGTAAATGATTTTATGAATGCTATTTATAAAAGGCTCATCTCAGTCTCTCTGTCCTTAAATTACGAATTAAGGGTGGGGATGCTATTTCGTTAGAAGATAAATCACATGTTCTAACATGAAGGCAGTTTTAAAAAAGAAACCACCCTACAGCAGTTGGACCAGCTGATTAGATATTTTGCTCCTGAGTTTATAGGCTTGCCCCAGACAAGAAGCTGCTGAGCAGAACTGAGCCCATGCCAAGTTATTGTTATGCCTGGACAAACACCGAATTCTTTTCCTTTCTCGTGACATAACATATCCTTGCAACAACATAGCTGCTTTGAAAGTCCCTTCTCACACAAGAGAAAATCCTGAAAAAGCTGGGCTCTTTATCATTAGGGCATCAAGCCTGTTTCATTCACATGACAGGAGATCTGTGCCTGTGTTGGAGGGTGGGGAATGATGAAGCCTCCTCTGTCTCCCCTGCAGCGAGATTTTAGCCAACTGGTAAAACATGCTTTGAAACCGAAACAATTTTTTTTTTTAGACGAAGTCATTCATGCTCACACCACCTGAATTTAAGCTGATGCTGTTTTCATTCCTGTGGATGAGGTTTGGAGCACATAAATATGCTTGTTAAAAACAAGGAAGAGGCCACAGCCTTTTGAGACTGAGCATCACAGAGGACCACTAATGCATTGTTCCTACTGTTATTTGTGGTCACTGAGTATAATCAACCTCTTGGCAAGAATCTTCATTTGTTGGGTTTGGATCCATTAAAAAAATAAAATATGGAGCTGGATTTTTAATTTGAAATAAGAGAAGGGAGTTCTTGGTCTTTTCTGCATCTGCCACAAAGGAACCATTCTTTGCAGACTGCCGCCAAAGCACAGGGAAACCAGGACCATCCTTTGCCCTGCCCCAGACACTGCACTTGGGCAGGAATTGTGACTGGCAGTGGAGGCCAGTGCTCTCCTTGCTCAGAAGAGGTGCCAATAGGGGTTAAAGCCTTGAGCCAGTGAGAAAAGCAGACAGTATGTTGTTAGTGTGGGAGATCCATAAGAGCACAATAGTAAGATGAAGAAAAATGATTCATAGCATTATGTGTACACCCCTAAACATGAAAACTTTAACTTGTCAAGTGTGGAGGAAGTGAAGCCTCAGTAATCCTGGAAACCCTTGATTCACTGTTTCTGGGGAAGGGGTCACTTTCATCCTCACCATGTGAAGGAAAAAGGCTCCATCCCAACCTTCCCTTCTTCCCACACCTCCGTATTTCTCCATCCTCAAACGTGATGTTCAGCTCTGCCAGGTATGCTGCTGTCAGACTTGTCCTTGAATGACTCCAGTAAACTGAAGCAGATCAGAGCAGGGATAAATCTAACTTGCTGGCCTGGAAAACCAATATAGCTCCAACATTTGTGTTTGGATGAGGTTCCCAGATGGGAGCAGCTAGGCTAAGCACTGGCTTCACACACTTCTTGCAAACATTCCCAGCTCCCAGGGGAGGGGCTGAGTCAGTGCTGGCCCTGTCACACAACGGGAGGGGGCCTGCAGCTCTCACACAGCTGCTTTCTTCAGATGAAGGTGTCTTTTGCTCTGACCTTGCTCTGCAGCTACATTTTGAGAGACGCAGCTCAAGAAGCAAAGGACTTGCTGTGCAATCTTTCTTTAACCCGTGATCTACAGTGTCTCAACACGATGACATTGCTGGCTTCTTGCTGCTGCAAGGAGGACAGCAAGGAGGGATGAATGCACTGCTTCTCACTATATCCCGAGTCACTGGTACCTTGCAAACCAAAGACACTGCAGGGCAGTCAGTCACTGAATGAACCGTCAGACTTTCATTCCTCAGGAACCTTTACTGTACGAATCAGTAGGAAAACACGATTAAAGCCCCAGATACGTCCTTGGTTCAGCCTTTTTGTTCAGAGCCCAGGATGTCCCTTCTACCGCCCTGTTTAATTTCTCAATTAAGGTGCCACATGTCCCTTGTTTCTGGAGGCAGAAGGCTCAGTCATTGGCCATCAGCAACTTTTGACACCAACACACAGGCACCATGGCTCATCCTATGCATATCACAATAAACCACTTGTCACTGACATATAACTAAATGTACGGAAAAGGTGCCATAAAATACCAATAAAATCCAAGTAAATATTTTAGGTTTTGACCTAATGTATCTCTTTTCAGCACTGTAGCAAACTCCTCAGTACCACTTCTCTGGACATCTTCACACTCTCCTGTATAACCTGTGTTTAGATGCAGAGAACCTACCAGGTTTTGGGTGTAGGATGTTAAAAAAGTTCTCCATGAGTTCTAAGCCTCTCCTTCAGAAAGTTTCATCCACAAGTGAAGTGTTTCAGGTTTCACATTTGAGCTGCTATAAAGCAAACCATGGCAAGAAGCCTTATAAAATGCTTGTTTTGTGTGATGCAACTCAACACACGGTTTTCCCACGGCTGTGCAATGCTCTGTCCTTACAGCCCTGCATGACTATGATGGCTGCACTGATGCTGCACCATACCAGTAAATGAAAAGCATTTTTGTAATTCAATCTAATTTCAAAGAGTAATCAGATTTTTCTATGGTTCCTTCAAACTCTTCTTAAAAACCTACAAGAGTTTTAACAGAAATGTGGCCCTCTTACTAATATTTGACTGAGGCAGATGCTCTCTGATGCCATGAGCAAGCAGTGGGGAAAGTGGAACATGAGGACACCAGGGTGAAGGAGAGTAATGTGGCCATGCAGGTGGCAGGCAAATGGCAGCATTGATTGCTAATGCAGAAAAGCCAAGGACACAAAATCTGTCTCCTGTTGCACCATTGGGAGGACAAAAATGCTGCCTTCTGCAGGAAAGCCAGCCAGGTTTCTGTGATTTCCAAAGGTTTCTAAACAATTTGAGTATTAGTTTCCTCGATTTGAAGATAAAGGCATAAAAATTTCTTTTATTTCCTTTAAAGACCACAACCCTTTTTGGCACTGTGTTATGTGACTGAAGGCAGAATTAAAAAGATGAAGGCAACAGGATTTATAGGATGGTAGCATCCAGCAGGCATTCCGGAGACATAAAAAACCTGGTCTCACACCACTTTTAGTGCAATATCTAACACAAAACAGGCTGAAGTCTCTTGGGGTGGTAGGACATGACACCTCTGCTATACACTACTAGGTCAGGAAGATGTCTGAATTGCAGTGAAATTTCTTCTTCTCAGAGGATGAGGACTCTTTTCAGTGATATGGTGAACTGTAAAGAAGTAAGGAAGATGCTAATAATGAAAAGAGTTTGCCTGAGAAAAAGCTACTCTGAGAAAGTCAGTAAAGGTGGATCTAATGGAAAGTACTGAGGGTGTTATACACCTCCAGACTTGCTCTAGGTAGTTCTCTCTTATCAGAGACAGACAGAGATAATATAAGGAACCAATTCATCATGGACTGCTTTGATTTCCCAGACAACTGCCATACAACAAATACTTCCAGCAGTGACAGATCCCAAATATTTTTGTAGGATATAGTTTTTAGTCCATAAACTTTTGGACTTGCTTTGGCAACTATGAATCATCTGCCACTTTCAATGTGATATTTCTGGGCACCCTGCATCCTGGAGGTGGTTCCAAACAGTCATTTTAGGCAACAGTTTGTCTGTCTTATGACAATTTCGCCCCCCACACCCCTTATTTTTTCAACCTGCCCCACAGCATTTTGTCTCCCTGATTTGGCCTGGCTTAGAATTTTAGCTTTGGCTCGTAAGATCTGCATCACACCCAGTCTGTTTCTCCATTCTGTTTTGGAAGCATATCCTGCTCTGCAACTCACCAGAGTAAATATGACATAACCCTGCTAATTCCAAAAGAAAACACCTGTAAGCAGCCTGATCTGAGGAATATTTAAACAGGATGGTAATGCCTACAGACACAATTCCAGCAGAGCAGATGCACGTGTGTGTTAACACACACCCACACCACACCACAGCTGTTTTATATCCTGATTTTATGTATGGGCTGCCAAAGATTCTATCAAGCTTCTCAGAAAACTGCTGTACTCTCAACAAAAGCTGAGAGAGACAAAAAATGCAATAACCTCCAGAGTGAACTGAAGTTAAAATACTTATGGGTACTGTCAAGGCTGAGAACCCAAAAATATGCACATAGAGAATCTTAAAGATATCCATGAATGCTTGGAGAACACGCTCTACTAGTTTCCAGGGGAATTTCATCCATCTGCTAATTTCTTTACCAGGGAAACATCTCTGCAACAGAAGTAGGTCATTGGGAATGCAGGGATCCCTTACAGCTGCTCTGTGGCAGCAGGAAGGTGTGAGGCAGCAGCTGGTAAGGATGCAGCACCCACTCATCTCCTTAGAACAATTTCTGACTGAGGTGCTGCAGATCAACACTCTATTAACAATGGCACAATGGCTCTTTGGAATTGTCTGGACACTCTCCTGTTTTTTAGTCAATGACTTAATAAAGGACTAACTGCTGGAGAATGGCTGCTGACTGAGTGGTTTTGGGGCAAGTTAACAGATCAGTTGTAGCAAAAGAGATAATAGTCTGAGGATCATCAAGCTGCTGGGTGGTAGAGAAGCAGCACTAATTTACTGAGCAGGGTGCTGAACACAAGCGTGGGCTCTCAGCTGGGTGGGGAAGCCCCACGGCCAGCACGCATAGCTTCCCAGCTATCTTGGCTTAGTGTGAATTGCACAGTTTGCACTGATTTCCTTAACAAGACACCGGAGCTCCCACTTAGGGGAAGTAACTCCTGTTGAATTCACAGGACTTCCTTCAGACACTTAACAGTGTTCAGCACAACTGAAAGTAGAGCTAGGTGGGAAATTTTCTGTGGACATTAACAGAAGCAGCTTGACCACTGCTGCCAAGTTAAGGCTCCTTCCTGATAAACAATTCAACACGATATGGAATATCAAGTTTACAAGATACAGCCTGTAACAAGCTGCCCACTTTGCTTAGTAGTTTATATCCACCAGTTTCTACTCAAGAGAATATTAGAAGTAGGTTGTTTTTTTTTTTTTTCAATTAATCTACTGAGGAAAGAAGGTTAAGGAGAGTAAAACCATCCTTGTTGACAGTCAAATAATTTCTCAGTAACTTTACGTGGCGCTCCTGATAATTGCTTTTGCTAAAATGCTTTGTTGAAAAGACAGAAATGTGCACATAAGCAGATCTCCTATTCATCTAGGCTGATGGGGCATGCTCTACTCTCCAGCAGTCTTTCTGGCACACTGTCCTTACAATGCCATGAACCATTACAAACCCCTGAGCTGTACCAGCTTTAACAAGAAATCTATTTCCTTATCATTCCAGGAAAAGACAGCCTAAACCTCCAACAATTCCCTGGCCTTCCCCTATTTGCTTGTCCTGGAGTGGGATACGGTTACAAAGACTTTAACAGTCACATTTTATTGCATAACAGCAATTAAGAAAAGCAAATTTCACCTTCTGATGAATCAGATATTACTTGAATGGTTCCAAATGCTTCAGTTGAGCAACTAATTAACTGCTTATTTCACTGAAGGAAAATGATGAGCAGAAACAGAAACTAGATAGTCCTTCTTTGTGAAACATTTCCTAGGAAATTTTGGTGATATTAATCAGAAAAGACGAAGCAGCAGCAATGATTCAATTTTGAAATAATGAAAACCTCTGCATTTTTATGTTGAAGTCTCACCAAGTGATAGCCAAGCCATCTCCAAAAATGGGTTTACCTTCTGGGTACGAGGATGAGCCCACCTTTCTCCACACACTTCTCATCACAGTCTATTATTTTCTTCTTCCAGGTCACCTGACTTCTGAACCTTCTCCCTTGCTCCTGTTGCAAACCAAAAGTGCCTTGGGAAAATACACTGGTAGAGAACCTGGGGTACATTTTCCTGCTGTGGTCAAGATACAGGCAAAGTATGAGTGGCTTTGATACAGTCCAAAGCTGATCAAAGTTGATATAGCTGGGAGAAAGGAGGTGGCAGCTCATACAGCTCTGGATAGCTATAGGAGGGGGCATCTGGAAATTAACTTTACAGAGCTCATTAAGGTTTTGAAAGTACTGGGCCATAAATCATCATATGGATATACTGACCTGATTTTCACATGCATGCTTCATGTTATTTGTGCTTCAGATTTCTGAAGTTTAATATGGGGCAGAGAACAAGGGGTTCAAGTTCTAACAAGGACTGCTGTTTGACTATGCTCAAATCTGATTAAAGCCTAACTATCAACTTAATGTTTAGCATTTCATTTCAAGTCTGTTTCCTTTTGTTTCCAGAAGCATAGAAATAATTATCTAAGTTTACAAGGAAATTTTGGCTAAATCCAAACTACAAACAAAGTTACTTTCAGGCTGGAATCCTGTCTAAAATGGAGAGTATGTTTGTGCTATTTGCTCCTTGCACATTTTTCAAAATAATAAGAGAAAAACCAGCTTTGAATCTCTATGGTAATATGTAACTGAAAATCCAAGATAAGCTTCCATGTAAAAAGGAGAGGTCAGAGGTGTCAAACTCAATAACTTACATATAAACTATGGCTGTTTGAGTGCTAATACCATTAAATTATACCTAGACAGAGAAGAGGGAAAAAAAATTCATTTGACAAAGATGTAATTAACTTTGGTACTTCATCTTTCAACATTTTAAGGTGTAAGGAGGCAATTCACATGAGGTTATTGTGACCATTTCAGTCTAATTTGGAGTTTCAGAACTTGAGAGTCTTTAAAAACACTATTTTTATGACCTTAATATCACATCCTAATATGTGATGAAATAATACTAACCAGATCAGGCTGTTTTAGAAGAATAGCAAGAATAGAAATCAACAGGACAAGATGTGGGAGGTAGGCATTGTTTTGGATGATTAGCTGGCCAGAACAGACTTCTGCACAATTTCAGTTCCTAGGCACGGGCAAGTAAAAATAACTGATGGTAGTGAGCTGACCAGCTATGTTTTCAACCATGACATCAACACACACTCGTCTGCATTCCGTGGTTTGCGCACAGGCACACGAGTTTTCTGCTGTATTATTTTTGAGCACGGTTACAATGGCACGACAGACATATCCCGTAGGTAAACATCACAACGCTCTCTGGCCTGCTGGGTTCCTCACTCTAAATGTGGTGGTGCAGCTGAAGCACTGAGCCAAGGAAGTGGCAGGCTTAGGCTCTGCAGATGCACAGAGTACTGAGAAGTTCTTAGTCCCAGCACTTGGAGCTCTCTGCATAGACAAAAACCTGGCACTGCTCTCCATGCTCTGGCTGCTGGTGCTTGGCTCTCAGGCACCTGCCAGAAAGGACCATCCTCAGCTTTACAGTGGATAAAAGGAATTGAGAAATGTTTTTGGCTGCAGCATTAAAGTGTGTTCATGCCTGCTTATACAGGAAGATAAACAATTCTCTGTTCCTTTCCCTTTAAACAGCAAACACAATACAATGAGGTTTTGAGTGGGTTTTTTTTGTTGTTGTTGGTTTGGTTTTTTGCCTAAACTAACATTAGACATTTTCTTAGGGAAGCTCAGCACTGACTTACAGCCAATAGGGCCTTACTGGGTAGCAGCCAGATGACAATATTTCCTCTCAAAAGAGGTTTCCCTTTTCGGATATCTCTGTGTTATTTATAGGCAAAAAGCAATGCATACAAAACCTCAGGAGAAAAGGGAGGGGCAGCATCAAGCATCTTGAGACTTTATTCAATTACTGCCTGACAGAGAAATATTTGCCAAAGTAATTTTGAATAGTTTTAAGAACTTTATATTATAGGAAAAACGTCCATTAGTCAAAGATCGGTCAGCCCAGAGATAAGGAAAAGGCTTTAATTCCTAAATAGAAAGACACTTAGTACTTAAACCACCTGCAGCACACTTGCTTCTAAAAAATGATGGAGGATTTGTTTGCTTTTGGGCTTTTTGGGAGGGGACTGAGGAGCAAAGTGTTAGCTTACTTTAGAAAGAATGCCTAGGATAGAAAAACAGCTGGAGTAGAAATGCAGTGGAGGCAGAATTGCGGTTCCATGGGACAGCCAGGAAATTTCAGCGGAACAGCTCCCTTGCTTTAAATTCGGCAGCTGCTGACGCACATCACAGAGTTTCCTCAAAGCACACTGGTTTTGTGTCTTGATTTTTCGAGAAAATACAGTTCATGTTACTGTGCCTCTTCTGCCTCCTATTCCTGCCATGAAGGCTTCAATGGATTGGTTGATTCTAATCCAGTCTGCTACAAACTTTGAAACACCAGTTATCCACTCTCTCCAGCCCTCTGAATATGCACAGTTGAGAAAAGAGGAGAAACTACTTTCGTTTTCTCTGCTTATCTAATCTCATAGCAAAAAGTACAAACAGCTCTACTTAAATTTGTCTAGGATGACCCATCTCTTTTGCTGAGAGGCAAAAGCCAGTAGCTACTTAGCTCTTGACCAGCCACAAGATGCGCTGCCCTGTGAGCAGGTGAAATAAAAGAATGTGGAGGCTTGGCCACTATGTACTGACAGGAAGGAAGTTATAAGTACATCTGTGTAGGAATTCATACAAGACCTAAAGAGGAACTCAGAAATGCAGGACAAAGTCACAGAAAGATGCAGTTGTGTAAGGTCTGTTGTTAATTGCTGAGCTGCTCTCCCACTGCACTCAACACCCAAAAGGCAGAGGGCTGTCTCTTTCTTAATTAGCCCTGAAAAGTTAACCACCCGTCACTTTGGCTGTGTTACAACTTCTGCTCACAAACAATAGATTAACCACTCAGGGACCAGCACCAATAGCAACAATCCGAGTTCAGCAATAATGAAAACCTAAACTATCAAACAAGATAGTGCCAAAAGGAGGTTCTGTCAGGAACACCTGAACTCATAGACCACAGGGAGCCCACGTGCTCCTACTTTCCCATCATGGTCATTAGTCATAGAATGAGTAGAAACATTAAACTAACTACAAGTGATGGAAGGCCTATGATGTACTGACTTCCTCTGTATTGCTGGATTTAAACTCCTAGGTTTTTACAACATTAGAAGGCAAGCTAAAAGCAAACATCAGAAACAAGGCTATGGAGCAATCAGCGAAATTTCTGATAAAGGCACTGAAATCCAGGAGAAGCAAAATGTCAGCATTTTGCTATCTGAATGTACTCAAGTCTTTAATTAGCCAGTTGTCCAGAAAACAATTAAATACAGTCATTGTATATGGCCTTTTCATAACAATCTGTAGCTCAGTTATTTTGCTCTGCAAATATAGAGGAAAAGTGGAAAGGCAGATATAAAATAGGGGAATTAACACTGGATTTGCAAGGTAAAAACTCCAAACCCCAGTAAACAAGACCTGATATGATTTTTACTTTGAACACTAAAGCTTTTGGCACATTAAACTTCTTTTAGGGTTAAGTAAATGACAACAATGTCGTCTTGAATTAAACCAGGCAATTCCTGCATTTGCACAAGTCTGACATCGTTTCAGTTGAAGGTAGAAAATCTATCATTAGATCCCATGCCCCTGGCTATGCTTCTTAATCTCCTGGAGGTAGAAGCACCCCCCTGCCAATGTTTTACTGAAGCAAATTGCACTGATTGTTCAGTTATCCAGGGAAAAGAGCTGTCCTCTCTCCAGAGGCTGTGATGGACAGTGAGGGTGATCAGGCCCACCCAGATTTTGCTAGTAATTGAACTGAATAAAGCTCTTCCCCAGCCAGCTCTTTGGCCAGTGAGGCTTAGAACCCTGGTGACATCTTAAGTGTATTCAATTTAGATCTGCCTGAGAATTTTGTATATTATTTATGAGAATGGATTGATTTTTCTCTTCTATGAGGGAATAATATAGCATGTATCCCTCCCTCCCCATCATCTGTACTTCTGGTAAAATAGCTCCTACACAAATACCAATGCATCACTGTCAGAAGAATTGTGCAGTTTTAAAAGACTGCCTCATTTTGTAGTTCCTCATTTTACCAGGGGTAACAAAAAAATTCTTGGAGAGGAAAAATACCTGAATACACAGGAAATTCACAATTACCTTTCCTGCTTGCTGCTGAAGATCCATTACAGAATAAGGTTAAGTTCTCCAGCTACTTCCCTGCTGTCCTTCAGTTACGTGTGATACAGATATTAATCCAATCTTGTCCCAAAATATGTTAAAACTGAGAAGAAAAAAAGCATGGAGATGGGTAGTAATATTATCTTACTTTGTCTCAGTATATAATTCACATAATTGCTCTTTCCTAGTTTATACTTGATAAATCAGAATTCTTACATAATTTATGTCCATGTTTTTCTTTCATAGGATGAGGTTTTCATTTTCATAAAACATTTAAATACCCTTCCCCCAGCAAGCTAGATGAGAACTATAAGTGTATGAAACAAGATTATGGCAGATTTTGGGTTCCTAAATTCAAAACTGTGCTCACAAATGTGCGATTCTGCTGAGCAATTTTTGGGTTCCGAAGATTTTCTTAACTCCAGAGACCACTTTCAGGTTTATTGCCAAAGCCTTAAACGCTCTCTAGACAGCATGTTGCCTTCTACATCAACCATTTCCCACAAGGCTGTCCCTATTCAAGCAAGCCTTTGCTCCATATCCTATCAGGTAATTTGTGTGTCATTGTTTATGTCAAAGGTTATCTACTGCTTTCTCTTAATGAAGTTGTCTCTGCTTCTGTCTCTGCATTCTCCATATGCCTTCTCCCATGACTATGAAGACATCAGGATTTCCATCTACTCCCTCAAGGAGATTGAATGAGTCTATCTATACCTTACAGCAGGGAAGAGTGGGAGAGGGGCCTCAGACAAAGCAAGGTTTATTCAGAAATTTTCTATTGGGAAATAGAAGTTTGTTTAAATTCTGAGACAGTTGGAAAATATCACAGCAGCAAATATTTCTAAACTTTAAAAGAAAAAAAATAAATACAATGTGGATGCTGAACTCAGAAGAGGTCCATCTTTATATTTCATGAAAGCAAGTTTTTATTTATTTAAAATAAACTGAAAAATTTAAGATTACTACTTCTGTTTCAAAACTGGAGAATAAAAGTTGTATTTCAATTTCCCAGATGCATTCACCAAATCGGGGAAAAGCAGTAAATCCAAGAACCTGAAAGTGAAACAGTCTCATAAAATGTTATCTGGCTCCACTGAGCTACCTTATCTCAGGGTCTAACACAACCTGGGCATTTACTAGAACACTGTCACACCTCTGAACAGCTGCAAAAGAGCTCACATGGTTTCCCATCCCAAAGCTGCTGTCAGACACTGCAGTGGTGACACAAGGGTACACCTTAAATTAAATTAATCAGTGGGTAAGGAAGAAAACACTTGGGAAAACAATTTTCTCCTCAGTTTTGGGAAAAACTTCTGCATAGAAGCAGCCTTGCTTGGTGCTGAGGGAGAATAGAGGGTTGGACAAATAGCCTCCAACGCTGAGATCGGTTCAGTTGCAGCAAAGTCAGTCTGGCAAATTTCCATGGATATGGTTTGTACCGAGGCTGCCCAAGGGCCAGCACTGAAACTACTCTGCTAAAAAATCCTGCAGTTCCTTCTTGACCAACACTGTCTTCCCACTGCTTGTGCCAACGCCAGACTGACACAAGTCCTGGAAATAAAACACACTACAGATCACAACTCTGTAGGAGTTTGCTCTGTAGGAAGTTGCTCTAACACCTAGGACTGGGCCAAGTACTCACTGGGGGAAGAGCTTTACCCCACTGGGAACAAAAAGAGGACTAAGTGTGACTTAGGGGGACAGTGGTAAACCTGGCCTCTAATCAGCAGCACATGCATTACTGATGTGTCCATATGGCCACTCCTGCATTTAGTTTTGCAAAACACTCATTATGACCTGCTAGACATCTCCAATGCTCATGTACCGGCAGCATGGCACAGCGGTGCTCTGTAACTCAGCACACTTCAAATGCCCTGGGCCTGTACTCCATGGCCAACACACCCAGAGACACTGCTCAGACTACAGAGGGAAAAGCCTGAATGTAGCTGCACAGCCCAGCCATGTCTCCTATGTTAGTGCAGAAACAAGCATTTGAGAACAGATGATTTTTGCACTTGGAACTAAGCCCCTGGACCACAAACCCTGTATCTACTGAGCCAGTGTCTTCCCTCCCCAGAGCATCCCTCATGAGCCAAAGAAGGAAACAAACTAGAATGAGCAGAAGACTATAGACTCTGCTGTCTCCGATGCTGGATACAGTGATTCAAATATAAGATGTTTTGCATTTCTCAGTCCCCTTTGTAGGCATTTAGAAGAAATCTATTTCATATGTTCTGAGCCCTCATTTTAAATGTAAAGGATACTATGATCATGCCATTAAGGACTGCTTGCAAACACAGTTTTGATCCCTCAGTGCAAATCCCACAGATCTGTTCAGCACCTTTCACTCAGCTCTTCAGACTAAGAACAGAACTAATCTTGTTCCTTTCTATGCAAGTATTTGTATAATATATAAAACCAAAAGGAAGCTACAGCCCACAGTACTGCTGCACATACCAAGTCCTGACAAAGGCTAAATCATATTTCTGAAGGGTTTCCTTTAAATTGGACACAGATGAAGGAATCACAAAGTGAATGACAGGCTTTATTATAGAGATAAGAAGGCAGCAGAGAGCAGTAGCAGCAAAGACTGTAGCTCAGAGAAAGCACGTGCCTGGCACTTGACCTGGGACATGCTGAGAGCTTTGAGTAAGATTTCGTGGAAGTTTAAGTGAATTTCAGACCAGATGCTGTGGTCCTCGTGCCTGTCCTTCCCTCCCCATCTCTCTCTCATGCCAGCAGTAAAGCTCATGTGGCTCTGTAACAAAAATGTCTGGCAAAGAAAGAAGAAATTAAGTATTTTGGAACTTTATTTCTTCCAGTTAGATTTCAGGCAGATATTTTCCTCACCACAGTCACATGAGCACTGTTTGCTAGTAAACAAGTTCACAAAGTCCTCACCTCAGTTCTTTGCAACCTCCTAGAAAAAGTATAAAAAAAAAAAATCTCAAACACTGCCAACCCACTTGGCATTAATAAACTGAAGCATTGGAACGTTTTTATTTTCAGACTCACCAGTTTGAGTATAGAAAAGCTTTTCATCTGAGTAGTACAGGTTGGCTCTCAATACCAAATGGACACTGACGTGAGGGGAGAAAAATTTCTGCTATGGGAAGATGACATCCAGCCAGAAAATGTCAAAAGCTTGGAAGCCAGTTCTTAGGAAACAGGCTGCAAGATATATGGAAGATGCCAAATTATGCTTGTCAAATGCATGTCAAGAGAGGGGAAAACAAAAACATGGTTGACAGAAAACGATGCCTGAAAGCAGAAAGTGGCTGACGGCTGGCTACAAACACCCTAGATCATCAGCCAAAATAAATGAAGGAGATTCCCACTTTATAAATGATGAGGCTGAGTAGAAATCTGCTCAGCCATACCTACAGAAAGTGTACTTCAAGCCTCTGTCAGCCTCTCTTCCCAGCAATGTGACTGTGTCCTCAATAACAAACCATTTCAAGACCATGAAAGTGTGTTTCCTAAGCGCAACTCTTGTCAAAACACAAAAAGAGTTCTGCACCGGGAACGAACAAACGGTACAGGCAAGAGGGCTTGGAAATGCCTGTTAAACACAGGCAAGGGAGGGGGAGGGAACATCCTTCTCTGCAAGGTCTTCTGGAAAGAGTCTGGGTACTCTGCAGTAAATCCGAACACTGCATACTACCTCCTTCAATCTGGTATTCTTCACTTTCCATTTTGTTGTCTCCATGGGATTATTGGCTGGAAACAGACACACTTGATCATTTCTGAGGCTTCAGATTCCATTATTCTGCCATAACACTTACTAACTATAAATGCTTTGCCAAATACCCAATGTTTTCACTGGCTGAAAGCCCACACTTAATGGGCTGATAAAGAACAAATGCTGTCAGAGAATGGCATGTAATTGGTTACACAGGTCAGCTGAAACTGTGCACTCAGGGGGTGCCTGCCTGAGCAAACAGCATAAATGAACTTTTCCTGGGTAAGAAACTGAATGAACTCTACTCCTACAAGGGAATTTAATATGTTTAACTATTCCCACTGCTATTAAGCCTTTCCCTTCAGAGATGAAAGTTGTACATGTCATGCATGTTACTCTCCCAAGAATGCTGTGACCTATCTTCAGTGACTAGAAAACAAACTGAGAGAGTTGACTTAGAGAGAGTGTGTTGGGCATGCATAAATACCTGTTCCTCTCTTTTCTGGGCACACTGATCATATAGGAGGATGCTTCCAACACTAATCTGCACATCCTGGCTGGCGTATATCAATACATTGTCTTTTTAAATCCTGCTGTTCTGCTCCCTCCCTTGTTTGCCCCGAAGTCCACAGTTCCCTCAACTCTGTCCTCTCCCCTTCCTGCACTATGACTCCAGACCATTGTCAATTCACATCCACAAACCTGCAAAAAACCAAAGAGAAATGAAAGTTCCATTCTTCTCCATTCCATCCTACCCCATCCTCCCACCTGATCACTCAGAGCCCTGTTTCTTGGAGCAGGCCTAAGACCCCAAACCAACACCAGCCAGTGGAGCTGCTGTACCAGCACTGTCCCACCCAAGCAGGCACAACAGCCTAAAGCTGGGGAAGGGGCACAAGACAGGCAGGTCTGTATCCATGTGACAGTACCCACATGCTCCAAGTACTTTTTGGTTTTAAGATTAAATCCTTTCTGTGAAACCATGTCAATGCATTAGCAAAACAGGGGGTGGAAGTGAGACCATAGAAGACCAAGCAGCTGAAGTAAGATGGTCATCAGTGAGAAAGCTGCAGAGGATAACTCAGGGATGTGAGAGATATCAAAGGGTTGTTTTCCAAAAAGCTCCAACAGTTGTTCTTCTGGCTTCAGACTTTAGTTGGCTTCCTTTGCTTTGCTGTTTAGTTTTCCAAAAAAGCTTAGTGCTGGTGGGAGACGATACTGAACGAGTATTAATATATTTGTCTGCTAGATTCTTCAGATATTTATTATCTAAACCCTCTCAACAGCTACAAATGCTCTTCTCTCAGCCTCTGGAGGTCACATTGAAGACATGTCTTTAATTTGACTTATCAGCTGAGTGAATGCTCATTCAGTCATCTGATGGCAGGCATTTGTAGGAAAATTTCCAGAAAAACAACCCCAAATAATAATTTTTCTTGCAATCAATCTAGTTCTCAATTAAAATCACTCATTCCTTAAACTTTTTTCCATGAAGTCTTTGCTTCTACTGTGCCAAATTAAGGAAGTTAACCCTGTGAAGACACGGTGAGGGGAAAACAAAGCAAGAATCCCCACACCCTGTCCTGTCACTCAAACATCTCAGCTTGAGAACTTTGAGGAATTGTGTGAGGGATCCACAGAGGAACTACAGGAAAAGCAATGGCACAGGTGTGCAGAACACTCTGGAAATCAGTAACTCCAGGGACATCTTTATAAACACATTTCCTGACTTTTGCTGTTATTGATTACGCCCCTTACACCTTTCCACTTATTTATCATTCATTTTACTTGCTATCTCACTCTTTTTTGGTAGTGCTGACTTCTTAGAAGTATATTCAGTAGTTTATTCTGTTTTGACAGAGGAGAGAAGGGAAACAGAAACAGAAACCACCACCACCTGAGTGATTACTCTCTCCAGGTATTTGTAATGTTACAGACCTGGGCTTAACAGATACCATTGTAGGGCTGTCTTTCTTTTAGATGGATTATTATTAACTCAATTCTGTCTATCATACTCAGGCTTACTTCCGTAACATGTGTTAAACGGACATTTTGGTATCACCACATCATGATACAGAGTCATATAAAAATGAAAGTAATATGCAAAAGCTGCAAGGCAGGGGAAATTAGACTACTTAATTGCATCAGACAAAGTTTGCATCAGCCTAACCCATCCAGGTTAAAAGGTCTCTGTCTTGTTAGTAGGGAATTCAAACACCACTTTAAAAAGGAATATATGTTTTAATACCTTTTCATAAGTGGTTTAAGAAAAACCCCAACTTTGAACTGAGCTAACTTTGAAAAGCCTCACCTATTTCAGTAGTGGGCATGCAAGAGCCCAGTCTGCAGACAGGCTTCTTAACACCTGTTGATTCCTGTGTTCAGGGTCCTCACCTGGTGCATTTGCAAGGGAGTCAGATGAATTAAATAACCACCTGTCAAAGTTGAAACAGATCTGAGTTCCACCTGGGGTAATACTTCAAACTGCTGTTCTATACCACTGTTGTTGAAATCCCTGAAGGGACAGTGGTAGTTTCATTTTTCATTCTGCTCTGCATATCTGGAAGGGAGGAGATCAGTTTCTGTTTCTCAGAAAGTCTCCCCATAGGTTTCCTGCAGTCTGACAAGGACTGTTTCCAAGCTGAGGAATCCTCAAATATTTCCCAAACATTCCCAAGAAGCAGCAAATTCCTGACACATAAGCACTGTGGCCAAAGGCCAGGAATACATATATCAGACTTCCCCCTGCTCTGGTCCTCCTTCAAAACACAAAAATCATGCTATTTTAGTTCTGAACACAATTTCATCTGCTTAACCTAAATTTGTTTCTGTTGTATAATTTGTTCTCACTAGTGGACCAAATATGACAAAAATACTCCTATCAACAACTTTGTATTAGCTACTTCTACCTTTTTTCCCCCCACATCTAGTACATTTTATGTTTTTACACTTCCAATTCCATCTCATTTAATCAAAACTAGTTGCAACACATGTAACCCAAAATGCATTGCATCAATATAAACAAGGACACAGAAACTTACAGGGTAAAGGCAGGAGCAAATGACTTCTTAGACCATTTTCTACATGGAAAAATATATTTGAACAATACAATCCTGAGAGCAAGCAATTTAAGCTTTTGCATGACTAACTTCACATTAAAATTCCATCTCTGGACCACAGATAGTGAAATAGTCACCCATTGGATGAGTTTGCAGCCATGGCTTGTTTCACCAATGGACTAAAAAGGATGATCAGATATTTTTTCCATTTAAAAAAATGGTTTGAGGTTTCTTAACTAATTTATTTTGGCAGGCCAAGGAGTCTGTAATGGGTATTACTGTCTTGATGCTTTGAAGAACTCTGGGTTTTTCATGTTGCCACAGAAAATCATTTGAAGGACAAAAAAAAAAAAATCCTTTGCCTCTTTATATAACAAATGGTTATGGTCTAAACCAATAAGAGAGCTTAAAATTAGTGTTTCTAATGCGACCACTGAGACATTTCAGACTTAATTACATCTGAGGCAGACTTAACCACCCATTTCTCTCCAGTTTCACACAAACAGTAATTGCCCTGTGGCCACACTGCAACACTGGAGAATTAACCACATCCTAGAGGAGCTGGAACAGCAAAAGGGAAACCAAGGAGACTCCAGAGTGGCTGTGCAGGCAAAGGAGGCTCCCAGATAGTCCCACAGGTCTCCATTCCACAGTGAGAACCAGAATCAGGCCAGTGGTGTTGTGTACCAAACACCTGCACCAGGTAATGCTCCACTTCCTCTCTTGGCTTTCTACTTCAGCTCTTGTTGAATTAACACGGAGTCAGAGATACAAAGTGAATGTTCTTGAGTCCACATGAATACAAGTACTGATGCTCATCCCAATTAATCTACTTCTTAAAAAAACCCCATTATTTTTACTGGAAGCAGCTGTGCAGATTTTCCTGCAAGCACCAAATTATACACAACCCCCAGGCGAAAATCTTAGTACTATTCAAGTTAGTGCACTAATAGAAACACAAATAAATGGTCTCTATTAATAAAACTATTGAAATTAATGTTCCCACAAAAATCTTACCCCTGGATCTTACATTAGAGACCAGCAACTAAACCATGGAAGCAGGAATGTGATTCTGCAGTTCCACTATGGCTGGACTACTCCAAATATGCTGCCACGTATTTGCAGCATGCAACAAATCCTCAGTGAAGGAAAAGAGACAGCAAAGTACTTTTTTTACATACTTAGGTCCTGTGAGTGAAAGTGCAAAGTACACATTTAAGGTCCTGTAATCAGTGAGGCTATAAACAAGATTATCTATCATACAGAGCTTGGAAACTGCAGAACCAAAACAAGGCGACAGAAAAGTCCACGAGTTCCCTGGCAGGGTAGGTAGTACAGTTCAGGATGCCTCTTCCTTGCTGCAATGCTGCTCAGCACTGTGGTAACTCTTGCACAGGGAGAGATTTCCTCTCATTTTACAAACCAACCACTGCACACTGTTCAGAGAGCAGAGCTCCCAACCACCCTCCCACTGCCACGTGTTCCGGACTGACTCTGGGAGCAGCAGGGAGCAACAAGCCGTTTGCTTTGCTCCAAGATTGCAAAGTTCATTGAGGACCCCTTACTTGTTTTACGCCTTTCACATCCAGGTTTTGGTTTGCTGTCTTGGCTCAACCAGGTTGAATTACAGATTCCCGCTTTATTCTCTTTCTTTGCTGCCTGTTTTAATATGAAGAAGAGGATTTCACACTGCACACTGAGCTGAGGATCCATCCTCCCAAGCCTCCTGGAATGGAGGAGGAAAGCTAAGAAAACAAGGAGCAGCTGCTCCCATTTGCCTGTCAGGTTAGACTTCCTAGACGTCCTCTGGGTTCACCATACAGAAGTGTACTGGATCTACCATCTAAAAATAAAACATCTTACAGGGAAATGTTACTGTGCACAGATTTGGAATTGCTCCAAGATGAACGCTCCACACCATGGGCCAAACACTGGCTCACTCTGACAAAGGAGTGTCCGAATGAAGAGGTGCAAGTTTCCTTCTCCTGGCAGACTGAAGCTGGATACAGCTGCAGATCTAAACCCCAGTGCACAGGTGTGTCTTTACACGGACCAGCTCGTACTTGTGGAAATATGTCACAGCTTTCTGCTTTCAGGTGGGACAGATTATGTTCTTAAGTTCTCTTTCTTACAATGACAAAAAACAAGCCAATACAAACAAAAAACCATCACAATGGTAAACTAATAACCCCCAGAACTCAAGCCTGAGGCACATCTCAAACACGACAAAGGCGAAGTATTTGCACTGCAACGTCTGAAAATTGCCCATTTGCGGAACATTTCGGGGAGTTGAGAAATACTGTGGTTTTCTTTCCTATTGTTTCCTTAATCTAGAAGCAATTCAGAAACATCACAGCTCCACGGGTAAAGCAGAATAACAAGAGCTAACACTGACAAATCCCCAGTCAGCACTAAATCTGTCTGTGGTCTTTCCCTTGAAATAGCTCTTCAGAGGAAAAGTGGATCCTACTGAACTCTGAAAGACACCTTGTGTCTGTGCTTGCTTGGGCAGAAGAGATAATTTCTTGCAAGATTTTTAGTAATTCTGGCTAAGGAAGGCTTGCATGGAAATTTCTTAATGCACTTATGAATTAAATATTCCCATTTAAAAAAATCTGAAATATGATTTTTTTCTTTCCCATTTTCTCTTATCAAAAAGCTTGAAATCAGAGCTTTTTCATTTAATGTCGCTAAAAATTTGTTGGTTTCGATAGTTCATATGGAATCAAACCATGCTAAACTGCTCTTTTATCAGTTCTTGCTGATAGCTGAGGCAATATTCCAGACGATTCTCCTCCATACTGTCTGACCAATCAATCATTCTGGGTTTGTCCTATTACTTTTCTTCAAGAATCTATTTAGTCACCATATTATTCTGGGGACTACCATTATATGGAAAAGTTTCCTCATACATACTAGTAAAAAGATCTTGTCTAGAAGATGTATTTTAAGATCAGATATTACATATAATCTTTCTTGCCACTGGAAATTCAAACCAGTCATCAGTGAAGGCAGTTGCTTTGTGTTCAGTTCTTGAGTCATTCACAGACTCCATGTACAGTTCTGAGCCATCAGTCTGTGATATGCTTTATCTCTAACAGAGAAACAGTGCCACTGCCTTGCACAAGTCACACACCTGCCCTACACACAAGTCACCCCTACACACTGTAAACTCATTGTGACAGGGTTTGACTCAATTCACATCTGAGTTTTTATTGCATTTTCAGTGTGAGCAGGGACATCTATGACATAGCATGGTGGGGAAAGAGGAGTTCTTGAATCAACTTCTGGTTACCCAACTCAGAGTTAGTAAGTAATTAAAAAAGAATACATCATTCAGTGTTTCACATTAGCGAGGTTAGTCACAGGACTACCCAGAAATTTCAGTTTCCAGAATTAATGGTACATTATCAACCAGGGAGCTGAGGAAATCCTGCCAACAGACAAGGCTACATTCTAGCACCAGGTTGCAGTGACTTCTGTGTTTGTTTCTTGAAAATACTGAGAAATCAACAGACCAGTTTCCCTCAGATACATTCCCTTCATTCACTCAGGTGATGTTTAATTTACTGTTATAAGAAATATTTAATGAGTGAGTCTTGGTGAGGTCTCATTGTTGTAGTGCCTTATAGGACCCACACTACTGGCCACTTCTGGTTCTTCATTTTGGGATATCCAAAAAAGCTTTAGAAAGAAATATATATTTCTTTCTGCATACAGACTTTCTATTCTCACTCCAGTTGTTTTCAGCTAGTTCCTGACAAATCTTGTTCTTACAAACAGGCTCCACATGAAAAATTGTACCAAAACCAAGCTTCCTGTATCTTTGACAGATACTCTGTGCAAGAGACTGACCAGCTGGGATTGTTCACTTATTCTGATGAACAGTTCTTTACTTTATTTGACCTTTGTTGGAGGTTCTTAGGCTCACAGATACCTTGTTTTCAGTGGTATAACTGATAACTCAAGCAGTTAAGGATTTCTTCATGACTACTAACACATAACACTTCCCTCTAACAGAGCAAAGGAGAAAAGTTTGTCATGTCCCAACTCAGAGACGGCAAAAGGGAATGTCTACACACCAACATCAACCCCTCCACATTATTTCAGATGACACTTCCTATCAGTTTCAGATAAGACACCTGGCTGCCACTGAAACAGATGAAAAGTGTTCCTTTTTAATGACTTGGCATTTTACTGTCACGTCTTAAATGATGCCATTCTTGCAATTTTTCTTTTTTCCAAATAATTGTGCTACTAATACCTGAGACTTTTACAGAGGTGGTCTGTACATCATACTGCTATGGTTAAATTGAAGGCAAACTCTTCACTTTCTTGCTTTTCTTAGCAATTTCTTTCTCTTTAAGTCTCATGTTTCTTTTAGCCTACGTATAAATAGACACTTAAAACAGTTTCAACATTCTAAGACTGACTCACACATTCCATGTGATTTCTAAGAGGATTAATAATTTCCTTATTATCATTACTATGAAGTAGGAAAGACTGAAAAGGTTTTAAATGTACAGATTTTTTTCCCTTCCTTTTTTCCCCCTAAATTTAAAAGAAACCAGGCTTCTTTTCAGGCAAACCCATTCCTGTGAACTAATCATTCTGGACAATAGTGAACCACTGCAAATTATGACCAAATCTTAAATCAAACATTCCTAGAAGCTAGGAGAAAGACTTGTTTTCTTATGGTTTTGAAGTTGTTCAGATGACTCAGAGATATGGTGCAAACAAAAAACCAAAAATTATTTGCTTTGAGAATTAGAGGCATTCAACAGGAACTACTTTAACTGGTGCAAGCAGTAAGACTGGAATGATGCTTGTAATGACATTTCTTTATGACAAGGTGATAAAAAGATTAATGCTTAACATCAACATCAAAGCACTTTACAAATATGAACTAGGCTTCCCAAGTGCACCACTAATCTTTAAAAAACCACTAATGTTTAAAAAGGGTGAAGTCAGGAACAGGAAGGACCTGTCCAATGTCCTGTTAAGCTAAAGCACAGGTGAAGCCTGCTGATACCAGCTAACACTGTGCAATATGAGCTGATCTAAACACAGCGAGAGAAAAGGCACCTCTGATTTCCCATAACAGCTCTGGTTTTCTTTGCAGATTCAGACAAAACAGAGGAAGCTTAGCTCCAAGACTGTTGTTCAAAGAGATCTGTGGTTTGACAAAATTTGACAAGTATCCCTCTCTCACAAAACAGCTCATCTGAAGATCTGTTCAGAAACTCTCAAAGAGGCTTGCAAGACCTGTTTTAACCAAAATTTAGTGAGCTGAGTGAGCCTATCTCCCTCCAAAGCACTTTGGCAGCTATGTAAGAATGACAAATTATCTAACAGACAGTGGTTACCAACAACACTTTCGCAGGAAAGCCTTGAAGCTGATAAACTGTGATAAGCAAATTCAAGTGAACTGCACGGTGGAGAAGCAGCAAAGCAAAGCTGCTCACATCTTGTTCCCAAGAACTCTGGAATTAGCTACGCCCCTCTCACATCAGCAACTAGGTTTGCACAGGATAATATGGTGGTGGAGAAAGAGTAAGACTTAAACACAGGTGTGGCTATGGCCAGTTGTATCTGATATTCTTGCAGGTGATGTGCATTTTGTAGTATCAGTTAAGTAACTGATAGCCTGAACAGGGGTCATGATTTCATATCAAGTACTATAAAATGATGTTTCTTCTCTCTTGTCCCTCTAACTAGCTATTAGGAAGAACGAGACTACTTTTCTCCTTTGCAGACTCCACCTCCCTCTGCAGACTAGGAATTCTTTTTCCTAAGACATGATGGTTATCTGTCTCTCTCCTCCTTCAGAAACTTCTTTTCCTATCTCTGGTAGCTCTGACTGCTGAGGCAGAGCCAACTCGGAGCACCTCTGTAGTGGTGACCTAGTCTGGCTATCTTCCTTCTCAATGCACTGGTCCATCAACAATGCAGTTTCAAGCAGCTGCTTAAATCCGCTTCAAATAAATGACCCCTAAATGAGGACAAATTTACACAAAGATGTTTTCACTCAACCAAAAGACAAAACTTGTTTCTGTAGTAAAATAACAGCTTGTTTTCCCATCCGGTGTCACAATGTTTATTCCATACTAAAGCTGAGAAAAATGTTGTGGAACTAAGAAACAGAGCCCAAGAATTCATCTGTCCTAATCAGTCATCCAAACAGGCAACAAAAAAATTAAACTGTGGCCTATGTGAAGTATAAACCTTTATTTGGGGACAAAACAGTGAGAAGGGAATGCGGAGATCAGTATTTTCCACTCAACATTTCTCAACTTTGTAGAGTTGAGTGTCTGAGGACAGGCAACTTTCAACTTAGTTCAGAAGATCTCAAGTCTGAATAATAAGGCACTTAATAATCAAAAAGTTCACCTCATAAAATCCATTAGAGAACTGGCATTGAAAATCAGTAATGATTTTAAGACCTAGACATATTTCTGCAGATAAGCAGATGGTAAAATTTTTCAGCTGAAAGCAGACACACAACTGAGCACCATCCAACCAGACTGACTTACTCCCCAACAGCTCAACTGCCTTAACTGTGTGTGAACATTTGTCTGAAACCTTTCTTCCAATTTTGCCACTGGACATTTGCAACTCCAGGTGCTGCAACTCCCTCTACTTCTCCTTATTTGAGAGATTAAACATATGAGTTTAAAACTCAATTGAATTTTCAGGGAACACACTCATATAAACAGCCACCTCTCATTCCCAGTTGTATGCGGCACATATTCAAGATCACCAGAAAGTACCAAGACAGCTTTTGTCTTCACACAAGCTCTAACATAGCAGAATAGAAATGTAGTTTCTTCTGCCTCAACACCTACATCCATGAAGCCCCAAAGAACTCATTCCTTGACACAGAAACAAAGGTTAAGTGTCAAAGAACAAAGAGATCACCTCCAAATGCTGTATCTTTACTTAGACAAGAGTTACTTTGACAAAGACATATGTATTGACAAGAGTTTCACTTTCTTATTTTTATAACTATGCTGGAATTATCTTGCTGATAAAGATGTAGATTTACCCCCTATCGGACTGTTCAAGTTGCTACACTTAGATGTTTCTGGGGACTAAGAAAATAGTGGACTAATGCAGCACTGCATTTCTGTCCAGTTAATTTTCAACCCAGTCAGCATGAGAAGAGGTTTGGAGGCTGTGCTTTCATTCCCTCTCTGATCATTACTAACTCAGGGCAAGAGGCTCAATCTGACTCAGTGTCCAAGTCCAGAAAGGTTTAGTACAGAGACACAGGAAAAATGACAAGGCAAAAGGCTGCAAGAGTGCTGAAGCATCAGGATATAGAACCACAAAGCAGTTTCAAACGTGAAGGAAGGGACCTTCCTGGCCACAAACTGGCATCCTTAAAGCAATGCTACTGGCAAAATTTAGAAAGTTTGGCTGCCAGGAGCAGATTTAAGCTCATTTTCTACAATACACCATGATTTAATATTTGTACCTTAGAGTAAATCACAGTGTTGTCTCTTATCTCTGATACTTTGCTTGCTTATTTGATGGTACAACATAATTGAATTTCTTCCTAAGAAAGCTTCTGAAGCAATGACTATTTTGAGAAATAACATTTCCCAAGGAATGTATATTGACTGTGATGAATTCCTAAAGATGTAGAGGCTAATTAACAAGAACCTAACTAATAACTTGGTTGGGTTTAATCCATATACTAAACTGGCAACATGCACCAGAGAAAGAGGCAGAGAGTGCAAGCATATATTTGGGGAAGAAATCACACATGACAGGCACTTTCAAAGTGGTTCACAGATGTTTTACATGTTGTCCAGCCCCTCTTAACCCATGGCCTCATCTACTTTCTATTGCCCTTCCAGGCCTGTTTCTGCTCCCTCTCCTGCTATGTCTTTCCTGCATACACAGTGCAAATCACCCTGACTTAAAGATGAAAATGCCTAACAGTCACATATGCACAACATTCTTCTAAATAAAAGCAAGGTTCTGCAAATATTGCCTTTCACTGCTTTTGGATGTCCTTATGCATCAAATGCATGCAGCAGCACATGAAAGGGAAGGAAGGTTTCTTAGTAACACCATTTTTATTGCCAAGTTCCATTTACAAAGAAAGGTCTATTCCTTGTTCTTGTCCAAGTCTTCAATAGCCACAACAAATTCTCAATGCTAGCAAATGCAGACTCAGAAGTCTGCATTCCAGAAACATACACCAATATTTTCTAATTCCATTCCCTTCCCAGATGCTTAGTTACACTGTTATTTAAATTAACATAAGACACCACATTTACTCCAAATGTCCAACATAACTTATATTAAATAATTAATACTTATTGCCTGTAGAAAGACATTTCAGAATTTAATTCACACCATGTTTGGGTTTTTTAACATGTAAATGTAAGTGCATGTTCAGGACTTTTTTTCTCAAATGAACTACATTTCAGACAATTTTTCTGAAATGTATTTCATAGGAGGACTTGTCCATGTTCATTAAATGCTTTTTGTAGTGCTTAAATCCCAGGAACATTCATTCTTCTAGAAAAATACATTTATTTCTACCTCTTTGCACTGAAAACAATCAAAATTACAAAACACCTAAAAACGAAGGAAAAAGTTTTGCAACAAAAATATCAACACAGCTATTCACAAGTGGAGATGCCTGAAGTTACCTTCTAAAGTTTGTACTGCTTCCAGAGGGTTTCCTGAAGTTGTGACAATGTATATTCAGTGCTGTCCCTGGGCAAAACAAAGCTCTTAGACACTGTAATAGTCTTTAAATTTGCACATTTGGATCTAGTCTCAATCTTAAAAAAATTACCTTCATGTTCATTGTAAATACTTTTGCCACAGTTAGTCCTTAAATACAACGAAACTCTAACCCTCAGATCTTCTCATCCATACTACCAGATTTCAATTACTCTGTGTCTTAAATTCACTTTAGTATGAGTATCCATAACCAAAAGTAATGGGAAACAAGATTAAAAAAATCTCATGAATCTTCAGATTATGATCTTAAAAGAATCCAGTGAACTAGTCTGGACCTTAACTTTTGTTATCAAGTATTCTTAGTCATTACCTGTTTAAGCCATTTCTAGTTACTTTTAAAATAAATGCACTCCACAGATTTATTTATGCTAACAAGACAGTCCCAACAATGACAAGTTTTTCCTTTTCATATTAACAACCAATGAACTCAAGTTACAAAACAATAAACCAGATACCATCACAGTGCACATTTATTAGACAACCAAAATTTAGCTTTACATTTATAATACATTAACAAACACAAAATATATATCTTATAACACCTTGCAAAAGAAACCAAATCTGAGCAATGTGCAAATCTAAAAATGCTGGGAGATCAAAATAGGGAAAATTCTGTACAAATGTAATATAAAAATATGTTTCCATATGAAAGAACCCTCTGTTTGAGACTCAGTCAAGAACTGCATCTCCTATGTCTTTGTTGCTGCTCAAGTCCCAAACAGCAGAAAAACCCCCAAGCACTAGTCCCCTCCCAAGCCCTAAAAACATCCCACCCTAGCAAGCCCTCCTTGGATCACCCTCTGCTTTTCAGAATCCAATAGGAGATGGGAAGAGTTATTCTATTTGTTTCTAATTCATGATGCAAATGTTGGAAAAGGTCAAGAGAAACACAGCAGGCAAGCACTTGAGAGCTTCTCCAAAGATTGCTAGATAATAGAAGAGCAGTGCCCAGGTGAATGATATCCTAGGGTAGGGCAGTGGTGGTGAACCAGGGACACATCAAAAAACTCAAGAAGGAGAGTAGCAGTTAAGAAGAGAATTTTCAACATCTATTTAGATGGCTACATTAGGCTGTCTGAAAGGAGGAGACTAATTACCTTGGAGGCAAAAGGTCTCGATGTCCCTGCCCCCAAACTGATGTCTCTACAGATCTCTGATTCAACCACAGGACTAAACCATTTATTTTCCCAGAGAGCAGCTGCCTGCCTGGGCAATGCTCTTTTAACAGCAAGTTTAACTTCAGGTGGTTACTGGAAACAAGAGCACAATGTTTAATTTGGTGGGAGTTTTCTGACTACTACTCCCCGGAGGTCAGTGCACTGCTCCTGAGGCTGTTCTGGAGTTCCCTGTCCCCTGCAGTGAAGTGACTGATTACACCAGAGTGACAGCACCACGTGAGTGAAGTGTTTACTCATAGGAAGTGGCTCATCCTTACACACGCAGTTTGGCCTGCCTGTCTGATAGCTTACCTATGTCTTCAAGCATAAAGTTTACTTTACTGCTAGTGAAATGACACTCAGTTCCAGGGCAGTTACTGAATTCCTGGATTGCCTGAAGTAACTACCCCAAGACACTTGCAGTAAGTGTGGAAATTACAGTCAGTCACATCTTACTGCTTAATTACGAAACAGCTGGAGCTGAGTTGGGGCAGTTTAGGTTCAATCTCAGAGAAAGGTTTTTACCCCAGAGGGGGCACAGGCAAATTAACAGCAGACATATAATTCTATTTTCCTAGTAACAGTATCTATCTCAGTCATTTCCTGTGAATCTCTCACTAGACAAGTCATCATGAGATTTAAAAGCCACTCAAAGGTAATGAAACGCACAAAGTCACCTTTCCCTTTGTCCCATTTCTTGTGCAGTACAGCTCAGGGGTGAGATTATTCATATGCATTGAAGAGATTCCTTGTGCATGGGTCTAAGCTTGCTAGAACTGAATTTGTAATGAGATAAATGAAGATCAAGGTTTTCCAGTCTAAAATGAATTCTATTTAAGGGAACTCAGCTTGCACAGCATCATTTTGTGTAATCTACATCAAGAATTTAAGGTTAATAACTAACATAAAATGCTTTCTAATTAAGTGAGGCATTTTTAATAATGGTCTTCAGAATATTACTGAGAGTACAGTGTAATGCTGCACCATTTTAGAGAAAGTCTAGACTGCAATCAGTTCAGCTAATAAAAATTCACATGGTCCTTGTGCCCAGATTGCTACTGATGTGTCTAGGCTTGTTCAGGTAACATGTACATTAGCTGCAACAATGACTGACTGCATGAGTGCAAATTCATCTTAAGCATGAGACCAAAAAACCCCAAAAGTAGGCTCTTATTCCAGTAATGGCAGATTTTCACACAAAATCCACTGCAGTGCTGAGGACACCGAACACTGAGTTCATTTAGAGTTTGGGCCACTCTGGAATGGTCAGAATATCAGTTAATTCAATTTGAGAGAAAGTAGAAGTCACAGAAAATTAGAAATCAAAACTACATGAAAAAGTTAATGGGGGGAAAAAATTACTGGCATTCAGTAGCAGACACCTCACATACCCAGTTGGCAAAAATTCAATTAGTATGTGAAGGAGAAGACAGAAAAGGCGAGAAAAGTGGTACCTATGAATTAGTCAATCTCATATATATGTGTATATGTATATGTATATACATACATATATATAAAACTGAAAAATCACTTCAAGTATTCCCTATGACAGCCAGGAAGAAGTAAAATAAGCAACTGGGAAGTGGGTAAAAACTGCAGATTCACCTATTTGGTAAGAACTCAATGCCAGTAGAGACAGAATAAGGAAACACATTGCAGTGGTGACTGAAATCAATACCAAGTAAACAGCAGTCCTTTGAGGAATTGCCAACTCAGTGTTATAAACAGACCAGCAATGACCATCTACTCATTTTACTATTAATGTAAATTAACTTACTTGGAAATTGACGAAAAATCTCAAATTTCTTTCATGTTAAATTATGTATCAAATCAGCAAAGAACATTCCAAACTTTAATAAACATCTTTCCCTTTTCTATCAACTTGGTGTCAGGATCTAGGAAGAATGTTAACTCAGAATCACTTTTATGTAGCAATGTTGTTTAACTGGGATACTATCCCAGAAAAGAAAAAAAAAATACACAATACCTTTTGAGATCAGACTTGAAAGGAATTATCAGTTAGGTATGGTGACCTTCTTCCTACATAACTATGAAAAATTTGAAAAACCTCTTTAGAGTAAAACTGCTTCTGTCTGCTTCTTGAAGTTGTCTTTCAGTTGCAGGGATATCAACATTCCTCAGATGTGTAGCAATTTGACTGTCAGAAGTGAACAAACAAGCTATAGCAATCTTTTAAAATATTTTACATTCCTCTTTAGGCGGCTAAGCAAAGACTAAAGTAGTCCCAAAAATCCCTTATGTTAATTTGAACAAGCATTGTATTTTAACTTTGACTCAAACCCTGAAATAAATACTACATATGGAAAACATAAATATTTAAGTCTGGAGTCCTACAAAGACAATACTGAATGTGGCCAAGCCTGCTGGTATTGTGCAGACCTCCAAAAGATGAACAAGATCAGGATTAAAAAAAACCAAAAAAAAAAAAAAAACCCAAAAAACCAAAAAAAAACCAAAAAAAACCAAAAAAAACCCCAAACCCCCCCCCCCAAAAAAAAAAAAAAAAACAAAAACCCAAACCAGACACCAAACTGAAAAAACACACCCTGACTCAAATGGAAATTTTACCTCTGTCCTACAATATATAATTTTTTCTGGTCAATGGCACGTCTCCTGTTTCAGAGACATAATAATGCAGTACCATGAAGCTCGGTATCCAAAAGTCTCTTCACTTTGCCATAATACTGTAGACCTTTTAGAATTAATTAGTTCCTTTTAGAAAGACAGCAGGTCCTCTGAAATACATTAATGTTCTTGTAGAACAGAAACTGGTGGGAAAGAACCAGTCCAGATTCAAAAGTTTGGGTTTTTTCTCTCTTCTCCAGTTCAGATATGCTGAGTATCCGATGTTGGCTCTAAAAACTGCTGACATTCTCTGTTACCAGTTGGTCCCTTCATGTGGACCTGAGGCCACTCAGGCCTCCAGAAGTATCTGCACTCCCAGAGAAAAAACAAATCACAATTTGGTTGCACTTCCTTCACTGTTTATTACAGTCTGCACAATGGCTTTAGTCAGAACATTCTTCCTCTACCTCTTTCACCTTGTCAACTTCTACTTCAGACTGCAAAGAGGCCTGAGGGATGCAGCTGAATGTTCGAATGCTGTGTGGATCAACTGGTGGCACCAGTGTGAGCGACTCCACGCTCAGCGTGTCCGTGTTGTCATCTGTGATTAGGGATATCGTGGGCTGCTGTGCAGGAATCAGGCTGGGAGACAGGTTGGCTGTTTCTATGTCACTGGTTTTTACAGCATTTTTGCTGGACTTGGAAACAGCTGAAAAAGTTTCATCAGTCAACATCGTCTGACCAGAACTGGCCACCAGAGATTGCCCTGGAGCTGAAGCATCATCTGAGAAAAGAAAACACCAAGAACAATCAATATTCAAGTCAGTATGCACATTAAGCCTAACAATGTACCATTATTCATGAGTGTTCAAGAGTAACTGGGTGGAAAATGCAGTTCTGTGAAGCACTATGCTTACACATCCACATTTTAGTAATTAGAAATAAACCAAAATATTATAAAGGCAATATTATAAAGGCATAACCTAAAATGCCACCGGGATTATGTTCAAATTAGGAACCAGACAATTATATACGTTTAGTATTAGAATATGTAGCAATATCAGAAATATTCTTAGAGAGAGGAAGGTGAGGGAAAGAAAACCTCTCCAGTATTTAGTATGAACTAAAATGAACCGCTACCCCTTATCAGGAAGATCTTTAGAAATAAAAGAAAAAACTGAAGAACCACTCTACAGCCAGCTTTCCCAAAAGGTGGCCTGTTTCTTACAAAAATTTGGAAGTTATTCTCTCAATTCATCCTCCAGATTCACATTTAAGTGACACCTCAACCACGGAAAGCAGAATTATGGCAGAAGAGGAAGGAGGGTAATGTCCCTACTGCAGCTGAAAGGTGCTGCAAGAGGCTTGTTTTACACAGCCTGGTGAGACATGGGGTTTTGTCCTCCTAAGCATGGAGCATCCAACACTCACAAAATTGAGAATATACATAAATGCTACAGAAAATTGATGTGCTGCTGCACCTTCACACGTTATGGAAAAACCCTCCAACATTAATAGCTATCTGTGCTGCCCTTTCACCCTAAAAATCCTAGTAAATTGTCAAGCAAGCTGTTCATTTGGCTCAGGATGGAGAAGGAACGGATGGGATGAGGTGATACAGCCTTAGATGATCAAGTATGCCCAGAAGTGTCATTTTTCTTTTCTTTTCAGACTGCAATAATAGATGCCATTAAAGTAATAGGTATCCAGCTTCAAGACAGACCAGTTTTAAAGCTTTTGTAAGAAACAGCATGTGTTCAAGTGTACAGGCAACTGCAGAAAAGCCTACAAGGCAATGTAGTGAATACAGAAGCTAAGAATTAAGTTATGGTTTTAATACACAGTGACCTTAAAAATATTTCCGTTTCAGTATGATTCCAATTAGTCCTGGAAAAGAACAGAAAGCATGAACATAAGACAAAGAAACCAGAAAAAAAAAAAAAGAAAAAGAATAAAGAAAAACAAAGTAGAGAATGGAATGGGTATCAGTAAGGTATCAGTGGATAACATTAAAATTATTGATTTTTTTTACCTTTCTGGTAAGATAACCCAAACAATGGTGTATTCTCACTTTAGAAACCACTCACATCTACTTTTTGCTGAATTGGTGGCTAAAGCTTCTTGCTTTGATAAAAACAAGATTTATAGATGGTAAAAAAGACTTCTTTTAAATAAAAGAGACATCCGTGGTTATTTTTGAACCATAAAGACAGATTCAAAGTAACCCTACAGATTCTTTTCATCTGTCAAGAAGCTTTAGTGAGAATGTTGCAACTGATTACAGAGAAAGTGATGCAAGAATCACATGGAGAATGAACTGCTAAAACAATGAAATACAGGCTCATTTCTCTGAATTCCAAGATAAACACTAACATTTCACTATGCACAGAACAGTGAGTTTCTGCTTTCTGAATCTATAAAATCTTAAAATGATACCAAATCTTCTTTGTCAAGATAATTTTTTAATCTTACTTATACTATAGCAAGAACAGTCACCCAAATTCAGGATTCAGAAACCTGAGGCATTCTGGTAACTGAAGTATTGTCAATCAATGGCATTCTGTTTAGAATGTTGTATCCAGCACATTTCTATTAAACTTCCAGAATCCGCACTTAATTTCTTAAATCATTCCTTCCCCTCTCCCAATAGGATATCAATGTATTTTCTTAATACTTGCAGTTACTGAAATGATGAAAGACATAGATATTCTTTTGTTATGCTGGATGGTCCCCAGATCCTTCCTGGTAGGTTCTAAGTTAATGCTAAAGTGACTCCCTTCTTAATGCTGTGAACAAAAAGTATTTGAAGAAAATCTTCATAAAAAAAAAGAAGACATCTGGAGTTAACAAGTCCAAACTTTCTACACAAAAGTCTCAAAAAACATTAAGAAGATAAAAATATCAAAAACTGTAAGCAGAATATATTGCCCAGTATTTCAGTGGCAGCATTTGTAGAGAATACAAGATCAGAGCTCGCCTCTGCTTCCCTCCAGCTTTTATTTACTATTGCTAGAAGCCAGTCTCTCTCCTCTCAGGATGTCCTCAGTCACTGCCAGCCTCACTTCCATCACTCTGGCAGTGAATTTTAAGGAACAGTGGCCAATTGCTGTAACCCAGGATGGCACTACTGCCAAAAGGACCAGAAAGCAAATCCCAACACACAAAGGGGTGGAGGGGGGAGAGCTCTGAACATTGTCTAGAGCTCACAAGAGCTCTATCTTTAAGCAGCTACCAAGATAGGTACCAAGCTCTTGCTTCTAAAGGGTTTCACATACCCAACATGTTTACAGATTAATTTCTCTACTTATTATCTGGAACTTCCCTTTATACCACATATAAAAATACCAAGTGGCTTTCAAAAACCCAAACTCCCAACACTTTGTTGCAGTTTGACTTTTGGATACAAAGAAAAAAAAATTTGGAACTTTTCCCTGGATAAAACCACCAGCGACTGAGATAACCTTTTGATATTTAAGAGCAGAGCATATCACCTAATATTAGAAAACAGCATTTCTATTCATCTCTCCCCGGCCTCCATGTATTTAAGCAAGAATGTTCTGGCACAAAATACATGCCAGATCTGCAACAAAACCAGGGAGAGTGTAATCAGTTTCTTAAAATGGTTCTGGTCTTAACACTGAGTTCTAACAAACAGCCTTCCATACCTCCAAACTTACTGTACTTATTGAAAACAAGGTGCAATTTTGCAAGTTTTAGGGTATTATTAGCTCTTTGGATGCAGAGCCTTCAACAGCCTTACACATTCTTCAGCACTTCTTTAATGCTACAAAGATTATCATTACAGCAAAAAAACCCAACTAAAACACTCATCTTGTTATATTAACTTATGTTAAGAAGGGTTATAGTGAAAGAAGTTAGAAAAGAACAGAAAAAGGAAAGAATGAATATCATCCACAGAGAAGTGTCCTAAGCTGTACAGCAACATACTATGGAAGGATAACAAAAATACAAATAACAAGACATTAGGCAAAAAGTTGCAAATTAAATCTATAAAGATGAAAAAGGGTGTTCATATAACATTAGCAGAGTAAAGTATCTTCATGCCATGATAATAACAAAATAAAATAAATTCATTAGATACAAGTTAAAACAGATTATATAAAAAAGGTCATCTGGAGTGTATTTCCACATTTTTTTTGCATCTGCTCCCCCTCCTCACCTCCTCAGGTGAGGACAATCAAACAGTCCATAAAATCATCTGCCAGAATCTGATGATCACAGAAATATTAAGCTTGTGCCATCAGAGTCCAGGGACAGTCTTACGCTCAATGCCTGTCCATTTGACCTGTGCTATAAATAGATTTCTTGCTGCTGGCCAAGGACCTGCGTTACTGTCCATTCAGGAGCCTGTGCTCACTAAACTTCACTACAGCCAGGACTGTCCTGTGCAAATGAAGACATGGCTGCTTTGAAGCTGGAGGCTTGATAGCACAATTTCCACCCTTGGCAGAAGCGCCCAGAGACATGGGAGAAGCTGCAGACAAAGCTTTAGGAAACAGTTCATTACTGCTTCACAGTTCTCCCAAAACAAAACATAGAGACAAATATGATGCTTTCTTCAGTTTCCTACCTCACTGTCATTGCTGTCAGCATGGAAAGCAAATATGTTCTATTGATTGTTATGGGCTTGTGAAGGCTTATGGAGGAACCTGCCTGAGAGGGTATTGCGGGAGTTTCTGCTGCAGCTGCTGCTGGAAGGCCTAAACCCAGTGTCCACCGTGACTGTCAGCCTCCGACAGACTAAACACCCGCCGGCGTCCTTTCCTGCCAGACCTTACTAGAGGGAAACACAGCCAGAAATCATACAGAGGCTTCAACAATGACACAGGGAGGGGAAACTGGAATGGAGACAAAGGATAAATGTTAGAGCAGCAACAAGAATAAGTGACAAGGACACACTCGTAACTGCTGGTATCTTGAATGCAATTTGACACCACGCCAAGAGCCTTCTAGGTTTGGGAAATACTTCTGAATCTGGAAGTATTAATTCTTTAGAAATAAATGAGTTTATATGAATTTAATGTTTTGCTTCCTATCTGAAAATGTTCATAAGTTTGGGCTACGTCTGGCAATACCAACAGCACTTACAACCAAGAAGGGCTGGCAGGTATTTATTTGCATAACAATCTACTCACCTGCTTTAGAGACTTTGAGAGAAGTTATTCACCACAGATTCTGGTGACACAGAATTATTCTCCTTTCCCCTAGCCATGAATTATATGCAGTGCAGTACTGTGCAGGTGACAACACTTCAGACCATTCAGCCCTACTATTCTCATACCCAACAGTAGCATTTACATTTGGTTTATGATAAAGCCAAACACACGGTTTGAAAAGATAACAGCAGTTCAGATGATGATGCTTGGTGCATAGAAAGTTCCCAGAAAAGAAACTTTCTAAGAACAAAAGTACTTCCTCACCTAGTCAGAAAATTACTAGAGAATCATAGAACAGGAGGTCAAACCACATTTACATTACTGATCATAGAGGGAAAAGACAGAGATGGCTTCAACAGGAAGGCAGCCACTGCTCTTGTAAGCTCTCCATGCTTGATTAATCACCCTCTCCTTGGAATGGAAATTTAATTTTACAGACTGGAATCCAATATGTTCTCTGCAACAAGGGACAGCTCTTAGTACTTATTTTAGATCTTTTATCATCAATACATGCCAGAACCACAAAATACAGCTTAAGTGGCACAGATCAGTGCCTTGTGAAGTCCTCATTATCTATTGCTCTGATGTAAACATCTTAAGTACTGAAGCCAATTGCTTTTTAAAAGTTAAGACAGCTCAAAAAGTAATAAAATACAGCACAGATGACATTAACACATTCATAATTCTGTAAGACTGCTAACTTACAGTAAGAGACCTTCTATATCTAATCTTTGGCATATATGAAAATAAGCACTTTAAAGAAGTGCACAGTTCCAGCAGAGGTAGCCAAGACATGACTGTATTCTAAGTTCTGAAACTTGATGACTAAAATGTGCCTAATGAGAACATTTCTACCTTACGCACAGCAACATTTCAAAAGCACATGATAATTTAAAAAAAAAGTAAATACAAAGAAAAAACCAACCTGATAGCAGCACTTGCAGAACCCGACACTGATTTTTCTGTCTTGCTAAGCATTCTGCTTTCTCTAAGGGATGATTTCTCCTTTTTCAATTTTAAAGAAAAGTAATCTTGTAAAGGGCTAAGCTTAATCCCCAAACACTGCAAATGGGGGAGTTGCCAGCCTTTAAAATATCTGTGCCATAAAGCAGTGTGACAACTACTAGGTAGGATAGCCAATAAACTTGGGAATCATAGGAGTTTCTTCCACTTATGACAAAGCAACTGATGCAACACTGTGGGACTGTTTGATGCAGGCAGAAGTGATAACAAGTAAATTATTCTGACAAAACATTGAATTAACGTAACTTTTTCCTGTGACACATTTTTGAAAGCTCTTTTGCTGTTTAATCACCAATATATCCTCTATGTTGTAGCATTTTCTCTTAATTAACATTCAATTTGTCTTTATTTTGTTCTTATCTATCACTGTTTTATGCAAAAATTGGCGTCTATGTTCCAAATCTTATTTCCTGAAACAACTCTGTGAAGATGTACAAGTATCATCTCAAATATATCAAACCCCGACCAGTTTAAATCTGTCAACTGACTGTAGCTTAGGACAGTATAACCACAAGTTCACAGTATAAAAATCTGTGCGCTTGAAGATGTTGCTCTTAAGGAAGGTAGTTGAGGCAGTTTCCTTGAAGTCCAGATAGGCATCTCCTCTTTATCTAGTCTGGCCTTCTTTTCTGAAGTTCCTGAGCAACCCAGGATGCTTTTCACGCTCAACAACTTGAGCAGGTGCCAGGAAAAACAGGGGAGCAGGGAAGGACGGGCAGAGAGCTCCTATACATTTGTGTGTGTGTGTTCAAAATGGAATGGGAAATGAGACAGTCAGATGTGACAGATGGCAGCAGCATTCAGGTGCTACCTTGGGACATAAAAAGATTTTGGTAACTGCTTGCTGCTCATCAGCAGCTGGTTACTTCCTCCTCAAAGGAGCCACTTCACATCATGCAAGTCTCCTCTTCTGCTTCTCAGCAGAGTAAGATATTTCAGTTTCAACTGTCCTCAAGTGGTTAAGCTAAGGGAAAACCACTGCTTTACACAGAAGTGGGTGAATACCAACAATTGTTTCCATATCCCAGCTGAGTGGTCAGTGTGACCTGATATAACACAGACTGTGCTCATGGCACCGTCACCTACTTCAGAAGAGTTCTGCTCATGCAAAAGCCCACAGAAAAGCTACCTGCACATGCCAAACAGACTCTCACTTCCATGCCATGTCCCTGCCAAGTTTCCACTACAGATCACAATTACATGTAAGTACTACAGAAGGGGAATATTCAAACTCACAGTAAAACTGGTCAATCAGTTAATGCAGAGACACTGATACCAAGAACGATACTACTGAACTGACACTGAGTATTGGCAAGAAGTGTCAAAAGAGCTTCAGTGTTGGGGAAAACCCTTCCTACATTCACACCTCACAAAAGACCTAGCTCCAGGGATTTTAGAATTCTCACTAGTCTATAATAAGCACCTTGAGACACCACCAGAAACTCAGCCACAGGTTTTAAACCACTACTTGTCCATTATTGCCTGCAGCTACACAAAGCAGTTCGGTACACACCAGGGCAGCAGCTGAACTGCTTTTGAACACTTATTGCTTCAGTCTGATTTTAGGAACAGTTTCTGTGCATTAACGAGATTCTTTTACAAAGAAACTAAACCATAAGATATGCTGCAACTGTGGAGAAATTACACTTCCAACACTAATAGCAACATATTAGTCTGAACTGATCACTGGTCCTTTGAACAGCCACATACATGGCAGAGATTCTTGGTCTTAAAGGTCAGAACAAATATGATCCAGCAAAACCCCTAAGACACATGCATGCACCTCAGTACCACCTGTGCATTATCCTACTGCAACAAAATATCTGCTCTCGCACATACAGTCACTGTCTTCCTCTCTGTAACTGTCCTCTGAGCAGAGCAAAAGTCATCGCTGCAGCAGGTTAGTGCAAGTTGCTGATTTGAAGCAGCTGATGCACATTGTCAGGTTCATTTCCTCTGACTTGGCAGAAGGTGACTGAGCCCAGTGGCAGGGCACAGAAGTGTATCCTCATAGCTACATTGGCTAAAGCATAACATAAAAAAAAAAAAAATCAAAGCACACCCAAAGACAGTTTTCCTGCACAACACGTGGCATTTTGCACATACTTTATGATAATTCACAATGAAGGTGCAGGTGGGCAGTTCATGCAACCTAACTGGTAAAGTGCATACTGAAACCAGTCATTTCAAAATATTTTTCCTTTGGCTTTGGTTTGGGGTTTTTAAATTATTTTTCTTTTTATGTTTGGGAGTGAGGAAGGTAGGGAAGAGTTTGGGGTTTATTGTTGTTGTTGTTTTTCTTTTTTTTTTTTGGAAACCAATGAGCTGCCTCCTGTCATTGAGCTTTGTAAAATGCAGGAAAAACAAACAGAATTTTGTTACACAAATGCCAACATACTATGTAAGTAGACTGCAATTTTGTTAACTACAGTCTGTGATTATACTTCAATAATTCACTATCTTTTTATACTTGATGAGTAATTATGTGTTCTGGATCTATGCATTTTTTCATAGAAGCCAGATTATCTGTGCTTGAAAGAACTCATTCTGAAATGAAGCATAGTCTTGATGATATTTGTATGAACTAGTATATTGCTTATACCTACAGAAATAATATAGATTGTTTTGTCAGATTAAGCCCTTTTCTGACCTAGAGATGGGGTAACTGAGAGGTGTTTTAAAAATTTTTAAGTGTATTATAATTAAGAAATAGTTGGCTTCTGATTGTAATGGCATGAATTATAACATCTATATTGTCTCACCCTTCACACAAGACTGAAAATAGAACAAAAATTTTTAAAACACCTCTCAGTTACCCCATATCTAGGCCAGAAAATGGCTTAATCCGACATTGTTTATTTTCATTTCCTTTACCACTGTTTTCTCTTAGCCATTATTGCCAAGAGCCTGTAGTTGCATTTATCTTCCTGACCACAGAGGATTCACATACAGCAAAGGACACTGTACGTGAGCCTTTTTACACTGCTAAGGAGAAACATATCATCAAATTCATGTTTTCTTGTAGTCCCAATCCAGCCTGAGAGTTCTGACAAATGACAGCACTTCTCTGTGCAATGACTAGATATTACCTGGGCCATGAAGAGACTGGGTAACACCAATCACTTGCCAACAGAGAAAATAAAATTTTGAATAGATGATATATAGAAAAACATTCCAAATTTTAGTCTGAAATTACACATATTGCAGGAGTATTTTGACTATATGTTAGTCTCTCAAGGTAACAGATGCTTTTTAATCTAGAGTCTGGGTGCTAGAATGCTTTAAATATTTATAATGCCTTAACTCCATCAGCACCCTTTCATTACCCTTTCCAGCAGTATTTCTTGCAGGGAGACTCACTTTAAATATATAATGCACATTGGTCTGCTGGTTTCACTGTTCAGTGAAACCTAAAAACACTCAATATCTAACAAAGTTCCATCATTTCCTGTAGGACTGCAACAAATTTTAGATATAGATAGGACTTCCAAATAAAGGCAAAATGACATGTCATAGAAGGTATAGCCAGAACAACCCTCTCAAGGAGTGATCAACATTGGAAGTGACCTTTAAAATGAGGGCTTGCTTGAAAAGGTCTTGAGAATCAAGTTACCTCTATTGTTTTATAATCAAAATGAGGTAGAGTAGGTCACTTCTAGCATGAAAGCATTTCAGGATGCACCCTTTGGGATTTCCTTGTTTAGTCTCCAGCCTGAGGCTTTGCCTCACACCACTTGCATTCAGAACAGACAGCATTACAAGATTCTCTGCAATTACTACATAAAAAGGAGGAATAATGCAACAAGAAGTTCCAGTTTAAGCATACCCACTAAATATACTGACCAATGCAAACACATGCAACCTACATTTGTGAAAGTTACACTGTCAGTCTATTTATATTCCAGCCTCTTCTGCACCAATGAAACAGCCTTGTGAAATGTGGAGGTGTTCAGCCACAAGAATGTTATTGCAAAAACTTTACAATATTAACATCCTAAGTAACTATTTTCAAATATTTCATATTTGGCCCATTGTTAGAAATTTACTTAAGAATCAGATAAACACACAAAAGCAAATGTCATCCAGTCAAAAAAAAGATGCTCCAAGTGGAAATCAACTTATCCACTATGGTGGAACGCTAAAAGTTTACATTACAGATTTACTCAAACCAATACTTCAGTTAAAACAAACCACTGACAAAAAAAACCCTCAACATTCTTAACTGTTTGTGCCAGGAGAGCAGTCAGACAAGCAGGATATTATTTCACTGGTACTTAAAGTCTCTACTGAAAGAAGCCAAGTATTTAGAGCTCCAGAAAGCTGAAGAGATCACTGCAATTTATACCACAATTTAGTTTTAATTGGCTTAGTTGATTAAGTGACCTAAAACCATAAAGCCCTACCCTTTTAATCCAGTAACACAGTAAGTTAATTTTACAATAAATTGCTCTGTATCCCTTAGTGCCTAGGCTGAAGGTGCTGAGTGAATACCTGCTGGGCTCTGAGCAGCAGAAGGAGTGGATGTCGAGCTTGCAGTCACTGAATCACAGCGCCCTGTACTGCCACTGCCACTGGAAGGGGATGGTGACGAGAGTGGGGATGGATTGTGCTGATTTATGCACTGGGCTACAGCAAAGCCTGCAAAACAGGACAGTGAAGTTTACAAGTTAAATATTATCTTGAAAGAGGTAAGCTGTTGAACAAATTGGGATAGGGTAAAAGCAAATCCTGTATCAAGGTGATGCCAACCTCATGTAGGGACCCAGAGGATGTGCCTCTCCCACCTGCATCCTGGAAACCAGAGAGTCTGAATGTGCCTTACTGAAAACAGGCTACAAGTGATGAGTAAGGAAAGAGAGTTTAAGGGATTCAAAGCATTTTAAAACTTAGAGATTGCACAAATGGTCAAAACATACCAAAACTCTTCAATTTTTGATATAGTCAATATATTCACAGGTCACAGACTTTAACATGGTAAGGAAAATAATTAAGTCAAAAGCGATTAAAAAAACCTCTTGGATAGAAGACCTACATTTTTTGCTAGACATAACTTCAGAAAATTGTAATCAATTACATCTAATGCTGGCATTGAATTTCATCCAGCCTCTCACAAACGAAAGTTTTTTCCAGTCTGAAGACTGGAGAGGTCTACACAGTGTCTGACAGCACTTCTTAGATGAGTCACCTTCTGGCTTCCAGCATAATATTTCTTCAATTCCTTTGCAGTGTAGCATCCTTTTCTTTCCTAACCACCTTGCATTCATTCCTCTCTCCTTCTATAAGTACATACCTATAGCCAACCCTTCAGGTTTTGATAGCAAGCAGCTTTTCAGAAGTTGATGTACTTCTTACAGCAAAAGAAGTATCTTCACCATGGGCTGCAGGTCAGGTGAGGTACACCACTTTCTACTACTGCAGTTCTCCTCCCTCTCTCCCATGGGAAAGTACTAACGCAGAAGCTTTTTTGGCAGTCCTGTGAATTACTGAAAGTAGCCACAATGTGGACTATAAAACACCTAACAATACTCTAGTTGCTACCTTCACTGAACAGTCAACACTGAAAGGGCAAGTATCTGACAATCAGGTAAGACTGAAAATGCACCACACAGTTCTTTATCCTTTTATATGGGGAATCTCCCATGGCACTGGATGGATAATTCACTCAGAGAATCTCCTATATGGGGAAGGTGCTGGTGCCATACAGGACATAGCCAGCCAAAACTCAGTTTAAATGGACATGTTTAAGAAGCTCTGAAAGCTTTGAAACACAGATATGACAAGTTAGGAAAATGCTGTTAGCAGCAACACACTGACAGGCTGTGCTTCAAGTGAAAACAACACAGTGATGAAAGCACAGAGGAAAGCTCACAAACATGTGTCCTGTTAATAATCTGACTTGATCTGCAGTCCCACCTCCTACCTTCTACCTCCCACACTTACCCAAGAACTAAACTCAAAACCACCTGCAGAAACACAATGCTATCTGAATTTCTGTAGCACTGCAACATAGTTTTATATAGGTATCTAAATGCCACTTTTACCAAGTTAAATTACAATTCATTAGGTTCAATGAAAACCACTTGAAAGAACTAAATCACCACCAAGGCAGGAGAGATCTCTTTCAGTGAAAAACTAAATAGTTGGTGAGGAGCTAATTATCCCATACATGTAAATGAATCCGTGTATTTTATTTCAGAAACCAAACTGATCGATCTTCTACAGTCATTTAGGTAAGTTAAACTGAGGTTATACACAGGGACGCCTGACAGTCTGCAAAAAGTTAACCACAAACTGAACCACCTCAAATGTGAAAGACTTCCACATGGATCACTGGCCCTTTGAGTGCTATAGTTTTTAATCATAGAAAATATACATTAGATTTTTCATATACACTTCATAGTTTGAAATACCAGTTAGGATGGGCAAACAAGGAATAACCAGTGGACTTGTGACCACAGAAGTGAGGCAATGCCAGCTGTTAATGTGAATGAAATTACGAACAGCTCCTAAAGCCACGGGTATAGAAGAGCTTACACCAAGATACTTAGCTTCCCTTACAGTGCTGGTAAAAGCCGCACCCATACAAAGCATTCTATATCCACAAACAGCTTGCACTTCAAGGGAGAAGAAATCTTCCACCCTCACTCAAACAGCAGAAAACAGTAAACAAGGCCTCCCATAACTGTCAAAGGGAAAGCTGACCTGATTTAGCAGGATTGCCAACCCAAAGCTTCTGCAAAACAGCAGAATGGATTAATGTCCTTACACAGGAGCACTTGCTTCAAAACGACCTCAACGTATTTTCTCTCCCGAAACAACTGCAAAGGAAGGATTTTAACTGTGCTAATGGAAGCTAATTTAGGTAGGAGAGTAAGGTAAGCCTAAATCATCCAAAATACTGTAACTGGGAAGCTACTGACCAAGAAAAAAAGTTCTAACCAGGAAACTCCTTCAGGAAATACTTGCAAAGAAAAGGTGAGCAGAAATAATCATAGGAAGCAAAATAACAGTTAGGAGGTTCATCTGATGATGACAGGAATACTACACAAAGGTAACCTAAACCTATAGATGATTTTTTTCCTTCAGACTTTAAAATGAAAATGGTTATAGCTTGCTTGCCATGCTATAAGTTTTTAACAAGTTTTTTTCCTACTTTTTTCCCTCAAAACCTTATTATCATCTACTAAGATATTAACAATGGATAAAATAGTAAGAGATCTATTGATTCCTTTTGCTTTTCAAAATAAATTTACTTAGTAGGTAAGCAACCACACTTGTTAAAATATTTAGATGTACCTTTTGCTGGAAATCGTTAACATTTCCCTTAAGACATGCTGGGCATATAAATCTCAGAATAGAGCTGATACTTGAAACTAATTCTTGAGTTTGCTTGAAGAGGAAGTCATTATTTATTTACTTTCAATAGAAGACCTTTGTTCACAGGGCCCCTACCAAATCTGCTGGTTTCTTTGCAAACAGTGTCATTCTTTATTTACACAGATTGCTTCAGAAGTACAATACATTCATACATAGCTAATACATGAGATGGTGAACAGTCCAGCCAGCTACGCTATCCATAAAATGTTCTAACATTCTAGCAAAGGCCAGTAACTTAAAATAGACCTTGGAGTATACTCATAGCCATGACTTCATGATGGTAAAATTGATCAAGTGAGGGATTTTGCTTATGTTGTTCTCTGCTGAGAACTCTCCAGTCCAGCAGGAGATAATCACAGCATGTCCCTGCACTTGGATAACCTTCACTTTTCATTGTGTTCAGGGGGAGGTTCTGAAGCCCCATCTGTGACATTCTCATCACCCTTCACTTGTCTCGCACAAAACCCAGTTTTAAGCTATAACAATCCTCACCCTCTTCCCCCCAGACACCAAGATTTTAACTTTGGATTGTGGAACAATGAAGAAAAATGAAGCCCAGTTTGACAACAATAAGGGAACACAGAAAGTAACGGCAAGCTCTCTAGTGACACATGGAGAGCTTTATGTAGGCACTATGAGAGAAACTGAATCAGACAACTGCAATGAGGGTTCTTGAAAATTGTAAATTCATTTACAATAGGAATTAGGGAACTGATTTAATAGCTGTATTAAAGTTCACAGACTGAAATTTGCAGGAGGAATGAAAATATTTATATGATTGTTAATTTCTTAAAAACCACACTGGATGTGCAGCATTGAGAGTCAACATGGTCCTACCAAAAGTAGTAATTAGTCTTCTAAAAATGTTGCCAGAAAAACATAGCTCTCCTTTAAATCTACAAAGGACATCATCACCAAGGGAAAACATAATTTGAATCTTAAAGCTACAACCAAATTTACTGACTGTGTGAGCTTTGCAGAACTCAAACACTGATTGGAGCTGTAGCAGTAAGAAATGAATACATGAAGCCAGTAACTTAACTGCAACTTTAATTTTTTCAAAGCCACAAAATTCTCCTCTTGAAGTAAAAGTCACTGCAAGCCTGATTAAGGGACAAGCACAAACAGATTCCTATGAAAATCACTAGAAACGAGGAAACCTTATTCATTCCTCAGCAAAGACAAAAGAACAAACTCCCATTTGATACTGGTTTTGTAATCAGATGTAAAACAGGACATTAATCCATTTTTATTATATTACTACCTGTCATAAAATCCATTTCAAAGACGCCGCACTTGAAATACTTCAAGTTCTGTGCCTCATTTCTCATACTTTGTATCAAATAAAAGCTTCAAAATACTTTTCCCTCTGGATCTGCAAGTGGAAGTCTACATTTCCTGCATTCTAACAAAGTATGTGGCTGCTTGAACAAACTACGATGTTGCATCATCCCCAATGCTCCCCTTCAAACTAGTAGATGAAGTCATTAGTTAGGAACACAAGTGAACTCTCCTTAGAGAAAGCTGAAACAGTAACACTGGCATCTTTCCAACCACACCTTTTCTGTGGAAGTCACATCAAATAAGGAAAAAACTCCCCTCACACAATATACACTTGTCTTTGAAACACCCGACTGACAGTATCTATGGTTTTGTAATTTCTGTTCCCCAGTCAGGACTCAGGCAACTGAGCCCCAACTTAGTCTTAAGGCAGTAAAAGATCTGCATTCTAAGTAATTTGAATTCTGTGCATTTGAATTCTGAATCACATTTAAAGAGAAATGTTGAGTTCTGTGAAATGACTGGCAGCAAGTGGTAATGAGATCTTTTGTAAAACACAGCACAGTTAAGCACTTTCAAGCAGTATGAGATATCCCTTTAAAATTACTCAACCCAAAATGAAAAATGTTACCATTTGGAAAAGAATTTCTGCAGAGAAGTCAATTTGTGAAACAAACAATAAGGAGACAAAAAAAAAAAAAATCAAAGAACTCATTGATTTAGAATCATTCCTTTAATCCCAGTTCCAAGCTAATGTTTTAGGAGTAGCTGTGGCCCTTTTCTGTCTTGCTCACTCTGAGGGAAATGAGGCAGTGCACAACATTCCAGCTGTTTTCACAATCCAGCATGAAAATATTCATAACCAAATTAAAGGAGGAAACATGCACAACTGACTATGGGACTGGTCATAGAATCTAAATGGGAGGTGCTGAGCTGCAGCTCCAGAGCTGTGTCCAAAACCCATAACTTCAGTTGAAGGCTGAACAGGAAGATCCAGATGTGTTGCATAAATAGTGAGTATGCAAATCATGATTTAAACTAACTTGATTAGTAAGGAAGGCAAGGTATTAAGACATCTGGGGAAACTGCCATGGAAGTATTGCTCACAACATACTCAGAATACACACCCGGGTATTACTTGTTTCTCTCAGCATGAATTTGGCCATAAACCTCAACCTGGAGTTGTGTGTTCAGGAACACATCACAATAAGCTTTTCATTGCTTGTACAAGTTACAGTACAGTTTCTGCAGATAGAAATCACAAAGCAAAAACTGCTTGTTGATGAATGCTAATCTTACCTGGGACTTTGTCAACAGATGCAAAGACAGAGCGCTGCACTGTCGGGTCACTGCTCCCACGCCGAGACTGGTCATAGAATCTAAATGGGAGGTGCTGAGCTGCAGCTCCAGAGCTGTGTCCAAAACCCATAACTTCAGTTGAAGGCTGAACAGGAAGATCCAGGAGAGCTATGTTTAATCACAATTGATAGTTTTTGTTACTCAAATACATAAAAGGAAGAAGAGGTGACAATAAAATTGACAGTTTGCTCAGGATCTTAAGACTAAACCAGATTTTAACATAAATTGCTTTAATTTGCCTCTTAATTGAGGTTACAAATGCACTGACAAACTAAAGAGTCAATGTTTCTGGCAACCTTTTCTACATTGCTGTCCACAACACATTCACACTAGGGAAATCTCAAAATACAGTGGAGAAGAAAAAAACCCCAGGATTACAGGAAGCCCCTTGCACTAAAAAACCATAGGAGTTATTAACAATAAAAAAACCCTTTTGTTTTTCCCTGCACAAATAAAGTAATTCATTAGTTACAACTGAACACTGCAGAAAGCCATTTAGAGAGAATCTGCTTTAAAAAGGAAAATAAATGCCTTTGCATTATATGCAACCTAAAATCTTTAATATCAAGTAGACAGTAATATCCTCAAACTTGCTTAATTTTTTTTTTATATGAAGCAAGCCATAAATGTATGACATATCCACTTTATAAACTCAAAGTTAAATATGAAACCAAATCTACTCTTTGAAAACTCAGCTCCGGTTTAGAGCTTTCTGCGGCCCACCACTCCTCAGTGTGCCTCAGCCTCACATTACAGAGACACTTGCAATGACAGCCAAGCCTTGTCTCCCAGAATCATTTCAGGACAACCACTCACCTGCTATTCTCTGCATTTTGGTGCGCCGAGCCTGGATCCGGCCTTTGGCCAGGCGCTGCTTGGCGATGATGCAGCGAATGTGATCCGCAAAAATAAACGTGGCCTGGAGGATTGGGAAGGGCTTCGAATGAGGGCTTGAGGCAGGCTTGTGAATTATTATGTTCAAGGCTCTGCTGTCATCTTCTACTCCGGTCACCTGCATATCCTAAAGAGAAATGGAATGCGAATAGTTAAAGAAAAAGTAAGTTTTTCTAAACTACAAGTTAAATATTAACATTGAAAGAAAATCCTATGAGAATGTTCCATCACAGCTCTTACAAAGACAGTTTCTGTGTTAAAAAACCCAACAAAATAAAACCAAACCAGACTCCACAAGCTGGACAACTTGGATTTACTTCTTCAGAAACTAGTATTCATAAAGAATGAGTTAAATTATTTGAGCATAGCAAATTTTCAGGAAATACAAACAGCAATGGTTAAGGCAAGAAAGAGACAAATGAGAAAAATTTCCTTAGATAAACACAGATACTTTCAAAGTTACAACACGTCACCTTCTCTACCTGTGTAGGAAAATCAGAACTCTAAAGTCTAGAGTTCATTAATGTGCTACTTGAGTAAAGTGCCTGAAACACAATCCTAGCCGCATGTGACTTCAGTGTTCAAATGAGCACAGCCCAACATATGTCAAGGAAGTTACCCCATCTGCAACTGTGTCTCTGGTTACCTACATAAACTTCTTCAGAAATTCAGAAATGTTTTAAAAGGCAGGAAGCAGAAAAAAGACTAGTGACCAAAGGAACAAGAAAACATGGTATAGAGCTTAAATATATAAGCTAATATTGGCATTACTATTTATGCAACATAAAACGTAAATTTTCAGCTCAGAAAAGCTGGCAACCCAAACTACAATTTCCCTTACCTGCAGAAGGCCTGCAAACTTAACTACTCCCCATCCGAGTCTGGCAGTATCTGGTTCAACCAAACTCATCTGGTAAATATCCACAGCCAGGAATCTTTGAACTTGACCCCCATCCTTTGTTACGACTGTACAAGCAATCAGATCACTGTTATCTAATGGAAGGAAGGAAGGAAGGAAGGGAAAAGGTTATATAACACTGAAGTGGAGGATTCTGGGGTGTGGGTATTTTACTTGACAGAAAATGTTAACATATAAAAACGTAGCAACCTTGACAACACATAGTTAAAGCGTCTGTTTATAATACATTCAGAAGATATTTTAACTTCCCTATCATAGTTACAGAGAAAGGGCAAAAGAGATTTTAACAAGAGTGGTTCAGACATACAAATTAAATGTAAGATGGGTACTATATGCACCCTTACCACCTTCACTACCTTTCGGAAAAAAGCTCCCTTCGTCTCAGGGGTGACATTGTAACAGTGCCGATTTCTCTCATCAAGTGAAGTCTCAAGCAGTCTCATTAACAGCCACAGCCAGACCCAACACCACTGCAGGCCATTACTTCTACTTTGTTATAATCTTTGTCTCCTGATACAAGCTACTTTTGTACAGGTCTGAAACCTATGCTGGCTCTTGGACACACTTCAATTTCAAGATTATTTGCACGCTCCAGGTAAATTGTAGCAGTGTTTTGACAATGTTTGTTAAATGAGGGAACACTTTTCTCTTTATCCATATATTTTATTCACTTACACTGAACAATCATACTCTCTCTTACCCCAGCAACCCCTCCAACAAACCCCAAAATACATTCTCTGCCATTTTCTCACTGCCCCATTCCAGTTCAAACCCATTATTCATGAAAAGGGACTAAATCACCCTCTTTACACCTGCTGAAATCTACCAAGCAGCCCTTAAACTGGCAGTGTCAACCCCTAGCAGAGCTCTGCTAATTCTTCTAAGAGTTGCTTTTTCCTTTGCTTCATACTGATACTTTCATTCATATATTTTAATGCACACAGGTCTTTTCCTCTCACTCATCTAGTCCAACTTACAGCAAGTAAAATATTCTGAAGGCTATACAAAACAGTAGAACTTATTTACTCATTCAAACATCTAAACAAGCACTTAATACCATTTTTCATACTAGAAACATTTGCAGGATAAACTACAAGTGGAAATATGCAGATCTTCACAGTGGCAGGTCATACAATTATAGACAACAGCCATAAATCATGGTCAGGAGATGGAAGAAATTCTTTTGTGCAGCAGGTTACCCAGAGATGTTGTGGAATTTACATAACCAAAGGTTTTCAAGCTTCAAAAACCAAACCAACTTCCTCCTCCCCACAAAAAAAACCCCCAAAACACAAGTGAGAGGTCCTTTCCAATTAATGTTTCTATGAATCTACCAATTACCCTTTACCAGCAGAATCCATTCAAAATTCATTGGGTGGTAGGAAAGAAAGGCATGAAATATAGAACCCTAACACAATTAAGAGGATAATTAATGCTAACTAGCGTGAATCTACCATGAGCTTTTGAAATTCAAGAAAACAAGTTTAATCAATAAATGCAATACATACAGGACATGATTCAGTTAACATGAGGAGTGATTGCTATTACCCTCTCACAGACCTGAAAGGCTCAAGAAATCCATACAGGATTGGCAAATATTACTATAAGAACTTGTGGAGGATTTATTCCTGTTTAGAGAAGGAGCTGAGACACCAGGCAGAACTGGATGTTTCTTATTCTGGTATGCTTTATTTCTTGCCTCTTTTATTCTTCAACCAAATTAGTCCACCAACATATTTATTTCAGCTGGCTTGAATTCCTGGAGCAGTCCTACTCTCAAGACATGAAGTGCTTGGGTTAGGACTCTTCCAAACATGATATGTCGGGCTGATGAGTCTTTTGGGAGATTCTCAGCTAACAGGCCACAACACCAAACAGAGCTATGGAGTTCTCAAATACTAGTTTTTGACCAGTATTTACAAAGTTTTTAGTGCAACAGCAAGCAGGTTAAAATACTTGCTGTACAAATTCAACTGCCCAACTACAAAAACGCACTACTTCAAGAAGTCGGAAGGGCAGAATGCTTTCCAGAAAAGAACGTTTTTATTTTAGACCTGAAAACACCTTGAAGTAAAGCATTACTGTAAAAGTCTTTCAAAGAACAGGAAGGAAAGTTACTCATTTACTAGGCAACTGTTACAGGAATCCTTTGAGCCTATACAACCAAACGTAGTCCATTTACATGACTGTTTCTAGTTCACAGCTGCTGAAGAGTCAAACTGTCATCCTTGATGACAAAACCAGAAGAGAATGTGTGGTTAAACATATTTTCAGTGAACTGATAAAAATACTTACAGCTTGCTATGAAACAGCTAGAGATACTCAAATACATTCAGAGGAAAATATCAAGCTCACTAAACTTCAGTACTATTCAAATTTGGTCTGGGGATTACAAGGAACCACAGGCTGAATGGCTTCCTTGTGAGACACTGCTGCAAAGAACTGGAGTGCCTCTTTTGAGATTAAAAGCAATGGCTAATTTCTCCTCATGCAAAATGAAGCTTGTAACCAGTTTGGACACTACACCTACATTACATGGATCCAAGATTTCTGTGGACTTTCTCCAAGAAAAATCCCAGTTTTAGGAAATACAGCCAAGGAAGGAGAGTTCATAGACCTCAGCTGCTTGCAGCGCTGAAGATGTAAATTAAGTGAAAATAGTTGCCTGTATTTATGAAAATATTTGCCTGAAAAGATTGTATTGTAAGAAATCTTTGTGAATATAACAGCTACTTGAGATGGTCTAAATGCACCTGATCTGCCTTGGGGCTTGATCTTTAATGATTTTATAATTTCTGGTCATCCCAATTCCAGAAATCATCTGCAGACATTAAAAGCTCTTACAGAAAACTTTTAGCCCTTCATACGCACAGCTGGCAGCCCAAGATAACCATTAGGCTGGAGATAGTGAATGCAGCACATCCCACTTCACAGGAAGAACTCTTCCCAATAGCAGGCAGCCCTTCTGGGATGATATTCTGCTTTACTAAGAAAGCAATCAGTCATGAATCCACCTTGTTCCCATGAAGTACATTTAGTTGAAGTTAGAGGCTGTGTCCCTGGTCACACATCTGCACTATGTTTTGGGTTACTCTCTTTGTCACAAATATGACAACAATTGTCCTGGGCATCTTCTTCTAGCTGACCCCAGTTTGAGCAGGGGGTTAGACTAGATGAGCTGTTGAAGTTCCTTCCAATCTCAATTACTCTGTCATAAACTTTTCTCAAATGTTTTTTAAAACATGTTGATTGTGACGTCCTTTTAAAGCCTACTCTGTCTGTCAAGTATACAAAGAAACTTAACTATAATGTTACTTTTTTTTCTGTTTCAGAAAAGAAATAACAGCTTTAAATGTATCCTCATTTACTTCTTGGCCATGGCATTTAAAACATAAAACTAACAGAATTCCGTTACCACCTGAAACCACACACTGAGGCTGTTAATTTGAGCTGCCAGTAACTTCACACAGTGAGCTGCTAAATAAGACTGAAAACACCTCCAAGCCTCACAGGCAGTACAAGGCCGATAGGTATCACATAATATGTAATTGCTTCAAAACTATTTACAGAAGAAAAACACTGCAAAGTAACAGTAGTTGTAATTCTGGTGACAGCTTATCCAGCAGTATGGAATGAATCTTTTGTGGAATTACCCAACTCTCTATTCATACATTCATATATACTGGTGACAACCTTGTAACTACTCCTGAAGGTTTGCATTCAACATATGTGCATCAAAATATTAAAAGTGCTTCCTTACTAGAAACTTCAATCTCCCTCATCAAGTTCACATCAAGCACCATCACTGCATTCAGGCAAAAGGAAAAAAAGAAGCTATTTTGATACAGTTTCGTGGGATTGTTCCAAATCAAAACAGTAGCTGAAACCATTACTGGATCATGTTAGCTCTACTCCCCTCTTGAAACTATTTGTATACAAACAAGCATAAACACTGAAGGCATCTTAACGTTCCCAAGAATTTTAAAAGCCTTGCATTAATAGAGATTGAGGAAAATTTGTTAAATCAACAACACCTCCAAAGTGATACTTTAAAAAGGCATACAAATGTAATTTTTGGGGTCACACATTGCCCACTGCAAAGTCTCCTCCCAAGGTATGGCACCAATGCAATGACGTGCATCCTATGTACTTTATGCCCAAATGCTGATATTCTCCTGTCTCTCTTGTTTGGGCAAAGTCTCAAATTGGAAAACACATTTTTATGCTACAACACACAGTAGAACTTTAACGCCATACTACTTCAATTCAGGTAGTTTAAGTAAGAATAGCAGTAATGAGCAGTTTAGGAGAAAAAAACGTCAGTAATTTTTTCATGTCAGACTATTTAGGAAATTGAGGAGCTACTTACTCAAATCCAGAACATCATCTGCCTTTATCAGATCTCCCTCCCTCGTGAGCGGTAACTGAGTTTCCAGCTCACCTTGCAAGTGCAGTGACAGTGAACGCAGCATAAAGAAAACTCTAATTGCCTTGAGAAATTAAAGAAAAGAATATCAGAATATTTTTACACCCAATAATACATATTTTAATAGAATCTTACAAACATATACCGGCTTTTACAACTCCAAGTTTGCTGTCCTATGGTAAATCTTTATAATACATTTAAAATTGAAATTAAAATTTCAATACATTTTAAATCGAAAAAGCAGAATGTAATTTCCAACTTAGTTAAAAAAGGACATGAAAGAAGCTGAAATGTGCTATTTATTTTCAGTGAAGTAGAAGCAGCAGAGCTTTTGTCTCACTGGCACACGTATACAGATTGTGACTGACAGGGAAACAATTACAGGAGCTGTTTAAGCAAAAACCATCTTGGAATATTTTTCTTTAACCATTACTTTAAGATGGATTGTATTTGCAATACTTCTATGCTACAGACACCTACACAACCAACCTTCAGAGACTCCCACATTTTGAACTTAAAACAGTAATAAGTTTTCTGGCCAAGTCTAACTAATATGTCTACAAGTTAAGAGAGCAACAGAGGGGATTTCTGCATTTTAACTTGCTGTGCTCACCAAAACTAGGCACATGTAATGTAACATTCTCAGAGCCCTTAATTTATATTCTCAGAAGGTCTTCACCAGGGCAAAGCATTCTGAAAGCTGCAGCAGTCCCAAGAAACTTTCAACAGCTGCTCTGTGAAATGAATATGCTGGTTTGATTTACAAATTCATGACCTATGGTATGCAAAGATCCAAAGTGTCAAAGAACAATCATTTTATTAGCCACATTTTGAAAGGCATCATTTATAATCCTCTTTCCCTACAAGAACTACATTTTCAGTATAGCAAATGAAAAATCATTTTTTATTACTTCCGGTGTTCTGCTTTTTAAGAGTTTCCTACACAGTAACTCTGTGGTGTACTGTAAATTAACTGCTGCTTTACAGTAACAGCATTGAAATCATGAACAGCTGCAGTGCCCAGAAACTCCCAGATTGCAGGAAGTATTAAGAAAAACAAATCTAAAGTGCTTTAAGGGAAAACCCTTCCCTCCTCTATTTTTAAAATCAACAGAACAGTGGCTCCTGCGAAGTAGAACTGTGAGTGTTTGGCCAGCTCTCTACTGGCAGTGCTTCCAGGAATTTCTGGCAGAACAGGGATGAAGAGAGGGAAGCAATATATCAGGTTCTTCCATGAAATGACCCCAAAGCAATGGCTTTAGTATGCCGTTGCAATTTAACAGGGCAATATGATTATGTGGAGCAAAGGACATTAAGTGTATTTAACACAAATATGACAGTAATACTATTTAATTCATGAGAACAATCACTTCAGAATGAGAGATGGTCACTACCATTTATGCAGACTGCATCCTAATGTATTGTGGATTTACTGAAATTATACAGGATTACTATAAAGCAGTTTTCCTACCAAGTGCTTCAAGAAGAATTCACAGTATTTGGTTTAAAATTTGCCAAATTCAATCAAGAACAGGAAAATCTTGGCATTTTTGGTAACCCAAAAGTTGAACTCAACAAGGTTTTTGTTTGGGTTAGTTTTTTTTTTTTTAATTTGGAGGGCAACCATCACTCAGCTTTCACTTATCTTCCCCCTCAAACCTCTTCCTCCTAGACTGCATTAATTTTTATCACATTCATTTCCTATAAAACTAATGACACTCATCTCCAAACATGTTATCACATTTAGTGCAGAACAAAGTACAGGAGTAGAAAATAAAATTATAACTTTAGCCTTTGCAAAAAAAGTAAAATGAACAAGAACAGCAGATGAAATGGGAACCATATTGTGCTTCCAAGAACACTGACAGCCCTCAGTTTGTTACCAATATCAATATATTGTGCCTAACACATTTTATCAGATCTCAACAAAACAAGAGAAAAGTTCTGTGGCCTACAACTTTTTTTGGCCAACTTTTGGTTTTTTGGTTAACTTGGAACAAATATGGATTTCAACCTACATTAAAATATTATGCACTATGATGCGGATTTCCTCATTTATATACATGTTCTATGTGCAAACAAACAGCAACTTGCAGGGAAACCTACCACTATCTTATTACATTCCCACAAAAAAAGTGTTCTGAGTACTTCAAAAACTTCTCACAAAGTGAGATTTTTGAGAGCTTCTCATAAAGTCGTTAAAAAGAAGAGCTGCCACTTGCAGGGACTTTCTGCAGCAAGGAAGTAAGATCCTATCAGATAGGAACTCATAATACAATCAAAGTTCGCTTGCTAGTGAAATAAAACTTGAGAACTTTTTTGAATTGTGTCAGAACATGCTCAGGATTGAATATTTTTCCATTTGAAACCATCATTAGAACCTCAGCAGGTTGACTGGCAGCAGCAATGTCACAAGATACACCTGAGCCCAGCTGGGACCAGGCAGCTTGGCTGGAAGGAAGGAGCACAGAAAATGAGTAGATATTAAAACCTGACTGCAGTGTGACTGGGGAAGGAGCACCAACAAAGAATCATTCTGGGAATTCTTGCTGATGGATAGAGACCCTTTCTTCCCAAAGGATCTACAGGAATATTTGTACTGATTTTTTTATTTCCACCAACAGAAGTTAAGCTATTCCTTATTTAGCACATGAAAATCCTGGAACAGTCATTTCCCACTAATGTGCATTTCTAAGTATCTTTCTGTTAAATGCCTCAGAGAGAATTTCAGGAAGCATTTCTGCTTTCTAAGAATAATACTTTTCAAAATAATTCACTATATTCTAGCAAACTACTTGCTGTGATAACAAGAGCTGTGCGGCTTATAAGCAATGACAACAAACCTTTTCAAAAGATTCCTGGAAATATGTTTTTTTTCTTCAAGAGTACTTGAATCTACTCACATAATAGACTTATATAACTGCAAAGGAACTCAGAGAACAGCACTTTCCAAATAATGATTTTGTGCAGTAACATCTCTTAGACTTACTGACACTGCAAGGCTTCCAGGACACAGCCAGATAAGGGCCAAGCACTGACTAACTAAGAATGGAAATAAGGATGTTGTCTTTCAGGTCAGTATCACCTCTTCAGATTGTGTCAGTCACAAAAATAGATGCTTTGCTGGTTCTCATTCTGAAACCTCTATCATAAATTACTTTAGCAATATGAACTCTCAAGTAAAATTAAATTTTTCGCCATGTCTAGAAACATGAGCAATACAAAGCCAGTCAGTCTTCCATGGAGATTCTTACTACAGGAATGTAATTCAGAGATAAACTGAGACAGCAGATCACAAAAGAAGCTGACAATATATTGAGTGTTGTCAAAATGCCTTTGTATGTAGCTTTCTGCATGGTCTGAAATTTTAAACCCCAGTGCAAGAACACATTGTGTTGACTAGGCACAAGTAATCAGAGAAAAATTTTCTCCACTGGGGCAGGTAATTATTATATATACTCTATACCGATCTGTCTTCATCAAGCTTTTATGGGTGAAGCTTCCAATCTAGCAGTTTTCAAAGAAAAGTATTTGTATTCCTAGAATTGCTCAATGATTTTGGCATCATTTTGTCATAAGCAGATGTTAGAAAAAGTCTTACTCACTCTTCGTGTTCTTTCCACATCTCCACAAGGCAACCTTTTCACAAAATCAATCCCAGTCAGCGGTGTCCCCGTTGGGGGTAGCAAGATTGAGGCATCCATCATCAAATACTCTACATTCATAGGTTTCATCTATAAAAATATTTTAGCACTGGTTACTACACAGAATAATAAGCATTTGCCTCTAGTTCCAAATACGCATTGTTGCGTATTCTAAAATTCCGAGAATTTTTAATACCATGTCTTATTTAAGGTCCTTACATGCAATCTCTCATTTACTACATGCCACCTCTCATTGACACACTGCCAAAGTTTTCATACAAATAAAACTCAGGAAAAACTCCAGAAGATTACAGAAAAGGTATTTCCCAAATACTAAAAACCAAATTGTGCCAGGTTTGATTTTAAGTTTTGACTTAAATTTGTGGTTACTTCAATCACAAGGAAGTTTCTCATAACTTTTTCTCTCCAAAAAGAACTTTCTTAAAACTGAAAACATGCTGATGTTCAGATAGGTATAGGAAGATTTTCATATTGTTTAGGGAGAAAAAAATAAATCCAGTGTCTCATTTAGCAGTCTGAAGCAATTTTTGTATACTCAATTTTAAAAACTAATGGAAGTTTATTAAATAAAGAGATGTGAAGTTTCACATAAATAATTTATGTAAGTATAGACACAACTTCTCAGAGACAAAAACACCATCCACATTTTGTTATCCTACTCCCAGCAATAAAGACCCCAATGTCCTCAGCAGCTATCAGCACTTTTGTTCCTGTGCTGTATCTGGGTTTGAGGATTTGCCAGGACAGAAGAGGTCTCACTTACTGTCATACTCCGGTATTCATCTTCAAACATATCCAGAAAAATTTCTTCTCCCTTGCAAAAGAAAGAAAATGGATATCCCATGAAGCCTTGCTGTTTGGAGCTCTGTCAGGTTTGGTTCTGTACAGTGTCTGTGAGGGGAGGCCAGGGCTGCAGGGCACTACTGAGCCCCTTCAGCAGCACTGTTGACATCTCTGGGAAAACACATTTAGGAAAGGGAGAGATTTCCCCGCAGCCCCTGGAGGGCCATAGTGGAGCAGGTACCAACACTACAGCAGGCAGATGTGCTCCAAAGGAGCTGCAATCTGCAGGACCCACACTGCAGCAATTGTTGTCTGAAGGGCTGCAGCCCATGGAGGAGGGGACCCACACTGGGGCAGGGGAAAGTGTGAGGAGGGAGAAGCAACAGAGAGAAGCTGTTGTTGACTGACACCAAATCCCTACTTCCCATTGCCCCTGCACCACTCACAAGGGGAGAAGGCTGAAGACCCAAGAATGAAGCTAAGCCTGGAAAAAGGGAGAGGTGGGGGACCAGCAGTGTTTTAATTTGTCTTTGTTTCTCACTATCTGTATTTATTTTTCTTGGCAATAAATTCATTTCTGTGAAGTTGAGTTTGTTTTGCCCAAGACTATAACTGGCAAGTGACCTCCCTGTTCTTTATCTTGACAAGATATTTCTATTCTCCCTCCATCCTGTTGAGGAAGGGCAGTGAGAGAACAGCTAAATGAATCTCTAGCAGCCAGCCAAGGTCAACCCATCACAAGTTACTTATTTTTTGTAAGCCACATTAAGCAAACATCCTTCAAGAGAATTCTAAGAAAAACAGGACGATATTTCATACACTTGAAATCTGTCATGGATTTACTGCTCCTTATATAGAAGTTAATGCCTAGGGCTAAAAAACTTAATTTCTTTCATTGTTTATAACACACACACACAAAAGTAAAGAGCTGCAAAGGTTTCCAATAAAAAAATTAGGTAAAACTTTAGATCATCTTTTCAGATATATACAAACAAAAAGTAACGTCAAAACCAAATGCTTCTTTGGTTACTATGTCAAGACTGGGCTGCAGACATTCCCCATATGTAAAGGGCCTTTTTCTTACAGCATTTTGCATATTTACCTTATAGAAACGACGAAGGAGATGAACACTTTCCTCCCTTGCACCCTAGGAAAGAAAATGCATTTCAGGGAATACAGACACCTTTTACTTATTAGTCACATTAAAAACCCCACCCAAACACTCATACAAAAGAGACTAATAATATCCTGAATCATGGCCTTAATCCCAGAATTTCATAGACTACAGTTCTTGCACCTGCAGCTTATATGAGTTTATTATTTATTATTTCAAAAGCACTTTTCTTTACATAACTGAGATGGGTAACATATAAGTTTCAGAGAGAAAATGAAACACAAAACTGCTGGAGAAGTTACAAGTTAAAATAGCAGAGATGAGAACAGAGCATAGGTTGTGATGTCCACAGCACAGAGCTACCAGTACAGAGATGTTCTAGACACTCAAATTACACATTAAGGCTTATTGCAATCAGAAATGAAACAAATTTAATCAACTATACTATGAGACCCAGATACCAGTAACACAGTGACCGGCAATTTGAAAGAAAATACTCACCTCAAGACAATCAAGGTGAACACTTTTTATGATCCTGCCATTTTTGGAAAACACAAGCTGCTTCAGCAATAGGCAGCCAAGTTCTAAAGTTGCCAAACGAATTTTTCCATCTGTGAAAAGAAAATTTCAATATACAAAATAGCAGCAGTTTAGTTACAGCTCTTTTCATCATTGCATGCTCTTAAATGTTTCCACTCTTTCCGCAATTGTTAAGCTTTGCTCCTCTGTCCCACCCCCATCAGACAGGGATGAGTGCTGATGTTGCCTTACTATGCTGATGGCTATAAAGAAAAAAAGTGGAAGAGTAATTCAAAGCAGAAGAAAATTTAAAGCAGAACCATTCAGTAAGAAGGCAAAGATTAACAGAATTGAACAGTAAGCCCAAACATTGGTTTTGCTGCCTTTATCAGTCTGCAGCACAAGTTGAATTACTCTAAAATTACAAAAGGATCTCAGACATTTGGGATGGATGAAGTTACAAGGTGAAAGGAAGCTTTGTATATAGCACACTAATAAGGCACAGCTTTTCCTTGAAGACAGAAAAGGAGATGTTCTATACAGCATGCATCAAGCTGAATAAAAAAATCCCTCATTTCCATCCTTCCCCAGCACTTCTCTCCCCAGACATGCTTAAATAAATACATATCCTCATTTGCACCGCTTCCTTCTGTAGGCACAAACTCTTCATATATAAATATGTTTTTCATCTCTGATACATCAGCACAAATTAATATGCTGCCGATCAGTTTTGCAAGTCAAACAAACAGATTTTTACGCTACAGACATTCAAAAATTTGATAGTGTGTCAGTTTCTGGGGAAAACTAGTTCTACCCATTTAAAGTTTCAAGGGGCAAATGCAAGGAGGAGAGGTGTGGCTTGAACAAAAACCATATTTTCATGGAATAGGTCAGGGAACATTGTAACCGTCATTTCACAAAACAAAGGAAGAAAAAACCTCACATTTTCTGCAAAACCATTCTGAACTGAAAATAGAATCTGAGATAAAAAAAAAAGTATGGGAAAACTTGCTACCACCTAGAACTGGCAAAGGACTGCTATGAGCAAAGCACACCATAGTTTTCAAGACTATTTCTCAACTGAAATAATTTCTACAAGCAAAGGCAAGACATATAATATTTTCCGGATGAAATCCATTAAGGTAAAACCCCTCAAAAACTCAATTTTTGTTTATTCAAAAATGCAGAAAGTAGGAATTAAGACAACGGACTCTTGTATATTTTTGAGTATGAAAACAACTACTCGGCACAAATCCAGAGTTTCAGGTTCCTCACCTACCAAGGAAAAGCCAAGAGTTGTCTTTTACAAACCGTATCTACATACTGTTCATCAAAGAGCATGCTGAACAGTCAATTTCCCTTCAAAGACAAGAGGCTAAGTAACTTTTTTCCATCTTCAAAAATTTCACCTTGGAAGGAAAAACAAACCCTGGGAAAGCAATACCTGGTTGTGCAGCATAATTCATTATCCTGATGAGCCCTTCTGCAAGGACATGATTATATGAATTTCTCTCTTCAGCATGTTGAGCTGGAAGTTGAATTCTCTCCAGCTTGACTGAGTCAAGTCCTTTCATCGGGGTGACAAAAAAAAATGCAAATTAGAAAACAGCAGTGTGCTCAGAGGCAAGCATTTAGTAGACCACAGCAGTTTTCTCAGAAGAGAACAATTAGCAATAGGAAACTAGGCAAGATAGCTTTGACTTTGTATTACAAGGAAAAGGAGGAACAACAAAGATCAAACACATTGATGAATCCCTGAAAATTCTCAGCCTTAAATGGGGCCTACTGGGTGAAGACACTCAAATCCTGAAATGGCTGGTGAAACGCAAATGATTTTGCTGCTTCTGAAATTCTCAGATTATTTGTTTGCATCTAAATCAAATCAAAGTCAAGCCATACATCTGGAGAGCATAATGACTAAAAGGGAGAAGAACAAAGTCTGATTTTAAACTCTTTGGTAGTTAAGTAATGTGTTCATATATGTTTAAATGAAATAGGAATTTTATTTTGTAGTAGCCCCATTTAGTATCCTCCCCAACACAAATAAAATTTTCACTGACTTGTTATATAAGGAAACTAATCCCATCTTTCCATAACATATTCCTCTAAAATATCAAAGTTATTTCTCAGGAAAGACTGGTTTGCTGGGAGACCTCATAGAACAATACAGAATTATGGATTGTGAGGATCTCCTTGTCCTGCTCTAAAGAACAGCAATAAACAACCCATAAATCAGAAGATGACTCTATTGAGGTTTAGTTTCTTCCAATCCTGGCCTTGCAGTTAACTGTACGTAACAGCACTTACCTTTGTTGTGTGACATTGCATATAAAAGACAGAGCACAAAGAGGGCATAGTAATCATCTTCAGGACAGTCCAGTGCATTATAGACCATATCAAGAAAAGGCCTGTTGAAAGGAGTAATTTAGAAACAGTTAAAAAAAATCTACAGAAAAATGGGTAACTATCTTATTGCACATGTAGCTAATGGAAGAGGCAAATTTACAGTAATGCACATTTTCAGGCATTGTAACAAAAGAGTTCTGTTACAGAGCTTCTGTTGCAGAGTACTCAGATTACAGCCATGCTTTGTATTTACATACTGACAATTCTGAGTTTTAACAGGATTTATTACATAATACTTTCCCAAAAACTGATTGTTCAAACATTTACTGGGTTGTTTGTAGCCTGTTTAGTAAGTATACAGAAGCATTACAGAGCTTAAGTGCATACCTAACTAAATTTAAGGAGTTGCTATCACTGTTGTATAAAACAGACTCCTTTAAATCTCATGTGCTAAACAGAATTGAAAAGTTCTTACTATTACAAGTAAGCATTTTTACCAGAAGTTTGGAGGAAGCTAGATTTTTCTAAAACAACAATTTTACTGTCCAACAGTTATAGGAAAGAAAAATTAACTAGGAGGGAATATCTGAAGAGAAAAAAAAAAAGCTTTGGATTGCAGATGAGCTTTGCTTTCCTGAGTTTAAACACTTGTGACCTATGACACATATACAGGAAGTTACAAACAGTGCGAAGTTCACCTTTTCTTTACCTGTACCTTGGAAAGATAACAAAAGTTAGTGTAATTCAGAAGGCATTTGGACAGATCAGATATGGCTGAGATTCATCTGATATTAGCACAGGCCTGATAGCAAGGCAGCTTCACTTCTGGTCTTAAGGTGGCTTGCATCCAGTCAGTTGTTCAACTTCAGAGCACGTGCAAAAACTAAATATATTTTCACAACTGACCCAACTAAACAAACGATGTGTCAGGGTAGTGTCACAGTCATCAGAAGACGACAGTGTGGAAGTCCGAGTGGAAAGGGTTTATTCCTATCCTTTAAACTATACTTTAACAGTGAAAGGAAAAATATCCTCACATGATCTAAATTACATTCAAAGAAAATACATTAAAATAACATCCAAGTCACAGAAGCAAACACATTTTGCTGAGTTCAGGCCTAGCAAGCACTACAAACTCACTGCTGTGGTTCCTGGGGGTCAGAAGGGCTGTCAGAGACCAGAGCACAAGACACCTCAATCCCCACTCCAGACCTCTGGCACCCTCCCAGTCACACCGAGCGTGTCCCAGGAAGGCCGAGGCGCCCAAGGCATAACAATGCACTGGAATTTCCCTGCAGCTCCAGGCACATTTCAGCAGTGTTCTCTCTTACTGAAACCAGGCAGTGACCTACATCCCAGCGCACACTGTTCCCCTGCTCAGCTCATGCCACAGCAGCATGTCTGTGCATTTGAGCCTGGATTACACTGCTCCTCTACCAGAAATGCCAGCGGCAGTGATCCCTCTTTGCCCAAGTTCAACACTGCTCAAAGTGCTTAAGTCAAATTGCCCACATATTGTAGATCTCAAAGGAAAGTAAATACTCAAGGAAAAACAACCTAAAGAATTAGCAATGTTGAAAACAAGCCAAGGGGCCCTTCGTGTTTCCTAAGCATTACACAAACCCTACAAGCCTTCTGCCAGCCTCAGATGGGGGACTTTTCACTCCATAAAATGAGCTCAGCTTCAAGGTCTAGAGAACAAAGAGGACCAAGGTATTAAAATACTTAAAGGCAAGATAACCCTCGGTTTGTTTTCAAACCAACAAAAGACAGTAAACAACCTAAACCCTAACCTATAATATGGAAGTACTATTAAATATAATTTCATTAAAGCCAATGTTTCACCAGGTCAAAGCTGCTAAGGTACCAGTAGTTGTTCCGTTAACACCAATATTACACAGTATTAAATGACTTCTGTGATGTCTAATGCATTTTTCATTGTTTTCCCCCACATACTAATTAGATTCATGAAATTATGAAACTTGAAAAAAATCATTACAGCAGCAAGAGATACCATTTCCATTCCAGATGCTTCCTCACAGCCTCTTATCGGCATTATCTGTCTCAGCCACAATAATCTGAGGCTGAAACAACTTCCAAGAATCCCCCTCACCAATGTTCCTCATTTAGACTAAATACACAATAGACCCAAAGAAACTTCAGCCTAAGAAAACAGCAACAGAAGCCACAATATAGCATGAGGATTTGACATGCTTTGGAAAAAAGCTTTGCTGTGCAGCATTTCATAAAATGAAGCTAATTTAAAACATGTCCTTAAGCTTAAACTTTCCAGTACTGAGGCCTATCAAAATAAAGTAACACCTAAAATACTCAAGCTTTTTCTTTTGTTTTTCACAGTAGGAAAAGGGCTAAGGGAAATTAAAAGCTTGACTTAGCTTTTACAGCTGCAGATTTTTAACTGCCATCTGTGCTCTTTTCCATTTATTTTTCAACAACTATTGGACTGCTTAAAAAAATCTCCACTTTTCATAGTCAAGGCTATATGGTAAGTATTTTCAAATGTATTTCTTAACTCTGCAAAGATTTGCTTCCTTTACTAGTCTTTTACTAAGGGCTTGATAGAAGCAGCAGATCAAATGCCATACAAGTGTTCCTCAAACTATTTATTCTTGTGGAGAACATCAACAATTGAAGACTGCAACACACTAGGAACCACTGTCACCACAAGCATTAATGATTATTCCAGGTGTGGAAGCTTCAGTTCCAGCATGACAGAGGTCACTGCATTTTCCACTCCCACATGGTGCCTTATCCATAACACTCAGTGATTTCAACCAGTGTAGGACAGAAACTACACATACTGAAGCAAGTCTCTTGAGAAATTCAGCTGCTGTTTCAAATATTATACTTGGCATAATATAATACAACATCTTAAGCTATAGCAGCTAATCCATTGACATTTAAAAAAAAAATCACATATAAAACGAAGGCCAGAATTGCCCTATACAAGGCATATCCTTATTTAAAACCTATTTTTAGCTCTGAACATTCTTTGATGTTGCTTATTTTTAGAAAAGATGCAGGATGCTGTGATACTACATCTGCAGATCAAGAGAGGCCTGAACTGCAGACAACTGCCAAATGCACTGGCAGCTCACTTCTAAGCATTTGGCACTTTGCAAGACCTGAGCATCCCAGTCACTTTAGTATTCTGTGCACTCACTGCCAATTTCTTTCTAAAAGCCATTTGGCACATATTTTAGTCAAATTATCAATAATCTAGAGCAATGTGTTTTAAAGCCAGTTCAAGTCAAGGTTCAATTTCACTTTTACAATGAAATTAAATGTTATCTTTATTAATGAATGTAATCTAAACTACAAAGCTATAATGGAGACAGCATGAAATTCTGGGAATATCAGGCAGCACTTCCCAAGTTTAAAAATAAATTTTAAATCCTATCAAACATGTGCACGGACACATTCGCAATTACTTTTGCGTCAGGCACATTTGGTTTCTTAACATTCTATTAACAGGAATGTAAAATCCCTAGTGAGAATGTGTCTTAGGGGTACTCATTATATCCAAGCTTAAATTTTGAAGTCAGGGCAATTTCTGCTCCCAGAAACACTTATAAACTGTATTTCCAGTAGAAGTTTCCAATAATCCTAAAACAAACTAATGGACTCCAGGAACAGCACAAAGGTTACCAGGGTTTGCCTAGAACTACTGCTACTAAAACTCTGCTCAACTCAGCCCTGAACTGAAGAATTTTCCTTGTTTTTAACTTATAGGTGCATATAAAAGAGAAAAATGCAACCATAAATATAATTAATAAAATTTCCATCTTAATTTAGAGGTTTAGGAAATGACAGAATGCCAACATTTATATTCTATTTTTGTAAAGTTAATATTCTGTAATTTAACTTTACCAACTTAATGCATCACAACTGCCTAAAGGAAAGCATGAACTACAAAGGAACAGGATACTTTCCAAAACCAAGCAGTAGAGAGACTACACCTCACTTCTGTATTGATTCATTCAATTGTGATCCAGAAAAAAACCCCGTAATTTTAACTTGATGCAGATTTGAAGCAACCCTTTTTAGAAAAGCAAAAGATTTAAGGGGAGGGTAGGTAAGAAAGCAATTCAGCAAAATCTTTTACAGTTTATACCTGTTCCAGTTTGTTATCTCACTGCCAGAAGCAGCTGCACTCTTTTCTTCATCTGTTGTATTCTGTTCCGTCACAGCAGAGATAGACAGCTCTGACAGTTTACATCTCTCCATGATTACCATCTCTATTTCTAAAAAAACCAAAACATACCACCAAAATTTGATATTTTCAACAAGGTTATCACAAGATCTTCTGTATTTTCTGTTTGGTATTAAAAGCATCTCACACATCCATGTACAAGATATATGTATATAACCATATATATATATATAACCACTACCTTAGAAAGGTTAATGAGCAGACGTGGGCAAATTTTCCTTGACTTGCATTTCTTTAAGGAATGTAACACTATTAAAAATGTATACATATGCATAAAAAATGTAAAGAAATTATGCATTTCATTTTGGCAAATAAGCCACAGTCAGCTCCCTTCCCACGCAAACCACAGAAGAAAAGCCATAGAATCTCTTTCTGAAAAAAAGATTTGTGAAAAAGCTGGTGAGACGGGGGCATGGGTGGACATCAAGTTTCACTGAGGGTGTAAACAGGCCTCTACAAGTACAGCAAACAGGACACCTGGTCCCCAGTGCTTCACACCTACTGAGTTTCAGTAGAACAAACAAATCTTGCTTCCCTTAGTAATTTGGACGCAGATTACAACTAAATGCACCAGTTTAAACAGTAGATTATTCTAGATTTTCTTTAAATCATGGTAGAAAATACACCATCAGTTATTTGACACCATTTAAGGAAAGCCTTCTCAAAAAGGCTGTTTACCTAAATCTAAACTCAGTTATATTTGGACAGGACTGTCAAAATATAACACTCTTGCTTTCAATTGCTTGCAGGCAATCTTGCCACATTTTTCTCAATTTATGTTTAATGTAATAACCAGGACTTATATACATCCTTCTAAAAGTCAGTAACCATAAAATAAACAGTTATAATATGCTGTAAGACCACTCATGCTATAATTCTTAGGTTTGTGCTACCTCAAAAATGCAGAAAACATCCAATTTAAAAAATCTAAGAGTTAAAGATATTTACAATTTTAAACTATTTAATATCATCTTCTATCATGTACTGTCACTTCTATCACACCTTTTAAATTTTATCATTGAAACATGCATAAAATACTGCTGATCATCTTGCAAAGGTGAAGTGGCTACAGCTCTCCCCTACCACAAAAGGACAAGCTACAAAGCTGTCAAGCTTGGTTATCAAGTGCCCACAGCCATGAACACTGAGGTGCAAGGCATGCATTGTAACAAGGGACAAGGCCTACAGGCAGATATGAACACGCTTTCATAGCTTTTAATCAGATTAGAAGTACATGTTCTCACACCTTGATTTAACACAAGAAAAAAATCCAGCCAAAGCCTTAAACAAATGTCATAGTCCCATGTTTACCTAGTGCAGCAAGAGAACAAGTCATGTAACAAATCACAACTAGGTCCATCAGTAAACAAAAGTACCTAAATTGTAAGCACCATTTTCTTGCTGGAATGCTCACCTTCATTTTCACTGCTTGTTCTTACACCCTTTGAACTTGCTTCTGTACCTTTGCTTTTATCAAGGTCATCTTGGTTATCTTCAGATCCTCTCTCCTCTTCGTCATCTTCACCAACATTTTTATAGTTGGGTCTTTTCTGCATTCTCTTCTTCCCTTTCTGTTTGTTAATTTCAAGAGACCTCTCAAGTGTTTCTGTGGGTTTTATGAAACATCTGATACTTGACTTTGCCTGTAAATTTGAAGAGTTTACACTGAGCTACAGCACAGCATTTTTAACTGTAATTGATAAAGAAACTTCAGTTCATATAAAATGTAAATCAGTACACTATCCACAAATTTCAAATCCATTTTAAAATACAAAAAATTAATATCAAATTATCAGTAACACAACTACCTCCAAAGTAACATACTCCAAAGATCATCATTAAAAAGTAGGCCTTCTTGAGACAAGACAATGCAGAACTACCTATTTCATCACTACAAGTTTTAAACTGAAGGGGGTAAGACAGATAGTACAAATAAAATTCAGACACCATTTGTAAAAAGGATAAAGGCAGCAAAATCCTACATGTGTGTTGACACCATATGTTTCACATATGAAATACACCCCTTTTAAAGGTACAAGGATTTTTTTAAATCAGCAAAGACAAAATCCAATGCTCTATGCTGTGAGATTTTGGGTTGGTTGTTTTTTTTTGGAGCCTTACACTTCCCTCAACATCAAACCAGGAACAAATGACACTGTCATTAACCTTTTTTTGGACCTCCAGACATTAACTTACCAAGTCCAGAAAACACAAATTCATTTATTACACTTAATTTACTTGTGTTTTACACAAAGTTATCACAGGATAAGATGGCAAACCAACACTTCATTTTCCTGAGTATTAATTTAGAGAGCAAGAAAATACATTTAGATGACAAATTTCTCCCAAAAGAAATGAAGTATTTCCAAGAGTGTGTCATCCTAACAACACAGAACAATGGATTCTTATAGAAAGTGACTAAGACACTACAAGAAGCTCTGCAAATAGAAGGATTAACAAACGTGGTTTTTTACAATTCTGGAGCTTGTTTCTGAGCTGTGTTGTTTGATCTCCCCTCTCCATGGCTAAGCCTGCCAGCTGATCACCAGAGTACAATATGAACACTGACCAACCAAACCTCTGTTGCTGAGAAGTGAAACACATGGTTTGGAGCTTTCTGTCAGCTTTACACCTGACAAGACAGCTACAGAAACCCCATTACCTTCCAGAGCTCAATAATTCAAACACATTCAGCTGACACTGCCTAAAGCGTTAAAAACTTAAGGGCAAGCAAGAAAAGAAGTAAGACTAGAGTAAATACCAAACTGATTTCATTCTTTGCTTTAGATAACTCAGTACAATAAGCACTCAATATGACTGCAGCAAAAAAACTTCGTGGAAAAAGTTTGAAAAATTCCTTCCCTTCACCTAGTTAGGAACATCTATATGTGAAAACAAAAGATTAGGAAAGTATCAGGGAAGAAGCTGCATACAAGTTAAAAGGCCAAAATGACATTTTGCATACGTTTTATAGAAATATTGCTTAAGTGACTTAACACTTGGCACTGAAACAAGCCACATAGTGGGAAGACTATTTTACAACACCAAAAAAACCCCATAATATAAAATTTACTACACTTATGTCTCCAGATAACCTCTCTGATGCATTTTTTGTGTGATCCAGCTGCAACACAGGAAGGTTATAAAATGATCAGATTACCTTTATTGATGGCTTCTGGCCAAAAAAGTCATAAGAAAAGGGAAGAGCACCTTAAGTCCTGTTATTTAGGGGAAAAACAGAAAAGTAGCATGCAAGTTGCATAACGCATTTTCCCCTTTCTGCATTCACTTCTTACTTCTGCATTGCTTCCTAGAATCTTGTAACTACTTCTTTATGGAGAAAGCATGTACTTAACATCCTTGCATTTCTCACATGCTGCCAGCCACAAGAGCAAAGTACCACAAGAGACCAGTAAACAGCGATGTGCTCGTAAAGACTGAGCCACAATCTGGTCCAAGAAGGAATGCTGTAGAAAAAACCCTACACAAATATTCTGTTCCTCTAAAGGCAACAATGCTATTTAATTCAAACATTGTAAAATCAGACTTAAAATTAATTTAGATAGCATTTGGTTTATTAAATAAGTTGATTATTCAGCTTGAGGTACTGCTAGTTTATACCTTTAAAATGTTTTTCAACCACATTTTCAATAACGGTTTACCTTGTGCAACATGTGATGGTAAAATAAGGCAATACCAGTAACACCTTTTATGGGGAAGGGAAAGTAGGTTAGAGAAGAAACACGCACTAGGTAAAACTGGCCCACATCTTAATGATGCAGGAAAACAGATCTCACAGGAAGTAAGGTAAACCTTAGTGTGATATCTGACAAGTTTAAATACATTCTGCTGCCTATATATATTCAAGTCTCATTGTGACATAAGGGTTTGTATTTCTTCTGATGATGCCTAAAACCAGAAATACAGGGAAAAAATATGGAATGATGTGGAGAACTTGTTCAATGGAGCTTAGGCAATCACTACTGCCCAGTGATGTTCAGCAGATCTTCATGGGTAGGTTATTGTCAATTCATAAGATATCACCAGTCACAACTGCTGGTCATTTTTTCCATAAATTGATTTCCATTAAACATTATCACTTGTTCCTCTCATGACAACTGCCACTCCTCTTTGCCCTAAATGACTCAGGCTATTTTGCATTTATATAGAGCAACTGTGATGCTTCTCAGCTTTTGTTTTTGTGAAGTGTTCTTTACTCAGTGTCCGAGCAAGAGGACACAAGACTCTGCGTCCAGTAAACTTAGTCCTTACTCCATACCTAATTCCACTTTAATTTATCTTATTAGAAAGATGAATATAGTTCTACTTACTTCTGAGTTTAGAAACTATGTGCTAGTTAGAAACTGACAGCTACACTTCAACTTAAACACATCAAGACATCTCAGTTACAACAGACAAGCAGTGTTAGGTACAGAGTGAGGGTTTAGAAATAGCTGCAGTTCACCACAATACACAGATATCCCCAAAACAACAAGCTTAGGACAGTATCAGAATCCTTATCATGACAAATTAGAACACAAAGGAAGTAGTAAATGATAAATTTGGGTCTGATTTAAGAAAAAAAGCAATTCTACATTCAGACTAAAAGTAAATTTAAAAATTCACTCATCACTTCTCTTCAATAATTCTAAACTAACTTCTGAAGTAGCTATTAGTATTCAACAGAAGTTTGCAATTTCTTTGCAACAGAAAATACCACAGCAATAGCCCTGCAATGATCCTGATGTGCCTTCATTTGCATAGCTGACTTGAGCCTCCCTGCACTGAGCTGTGTATCAGCAGGGAAGCCCAGGCAAAGTCTGCAGCAGTTGCTCCCACACAACCATGCAGAGCAGCTCCCTCCATGGCTCCCTCCCTGGAAGCTGGGCACAGTCTTCTGCTGGACATTGCACCCCTCCCTCCTTCTGCACATAACCAACCTCCACTACTGGCCTTCTGGCAGTCTAGGCTTTCCCTTCCATGCTTTCATTGAACAATATGGCTGAAGTTACTAAAAATTAAGGTTTCTCCCATGGAAGTTTTTCCCTTTACCCACTGCTCTGCACTCCCTGGAAGACAGCTCCACCTCTGGCAGCTTCTCAAAGGGTCTATTGCAGAAGGCCAATACCCCTCCTACTTAGTACCCGTTCAGGTACAACAGAAATTCCAGTTAAGAGGACACATCTTTAAGGCTGGTAAGGAGCAGCAACCTAAATAGTATCACAAACTTAAGAGATGAACAGGAGCCTATAGGAAACCCCTAATATTCTTAGCATAAGTGCAAGCACACAAACACATGCTATAGGTATTTTGTAACTCTGTACAGTAACCATGACAGGAAAAGAAAATCTCACTTCTGTAACAACTGGTACTCCACCCTCTTGCCACAAATTTCCTACCAACAAAGCTTCTTCTGCACAAGTAACACACAACATTCAGTATGCAGCTAGCAGGACATCAGACATTTCCTAACATAAGCAAGAGATTGCTTTATCTTAAAGCAATCAGTCAACTCTACCATTCTACCACAGTTTTTTCTAAAAAAGGTTAGATTCTAAATATCAAGGTCAACAGAACAAAACACGAGAACCCAAAAGCTACCGGCTAACATCAGCCCACACAGCTTCCAATGCCCAGTGGGAAGAAGTCTAGAAAAGTTTTTGTATTTTGGAGGAGTTGAAACATATCTTCCCTCTTCAAACTCTCAGAGCTATAGCCACTGCTAGGAAAGAAGGTGCATGAGAACCAATCTACTGCTTGTTATAAACTAAACATTCAGTCAGCAACTGTTGGCCAGTCATTCATTAGGGGCCATGTTCAATTTTTAGATAGAACTACAGTCAGAGGCCTGTTACAGTAAGGTCATGCCCCCCTCCACTTGTTACCATGCCCAAAATAGGCCTTTAAAAGGTAACAAGTAAGCATTACACAAACCGTGAAAGCCACAACAAAAGGGAAAATATTACAAACATGAGACCTAGAAAACCAGTAACAACAGCATCAGCATCTAGCAACATCTATCCGTGGTTAAACGTGATGACAGAAGGCCAGTGACAGAGAAACACTCTCCCCTCTCTCTGTGGCTGGTCTCTTCTCACATGCTCACTGATGCACAACTTTCAGAGATGATCAGTTTTACTGCTAAAACACTGGGAATATTCAGATGAAAACCTTTTTAAGTCTCTCAATTCTACTACAAGTTGCACAAGGAAATTTCATAGTAAAGTTCTGCTGAATCATTTTTATTTCACTACTGAAGGGCAGAAAATACTGAACACAGAAGACTGGACTACAGAAGTGTCCCACCAAAATGATGGTCCAGCAACAAAAAGTCTGCTGCTGCTCTCCTCTCCTAAACGTAAACACCTTGGCCTACCAGTTTCCAGATACCTTTTATTTTTCAAATATTTTCTTTGCCTTAAAAAAAAATATTAGAGACAGTTGCCACTTACTGAGTTTTTCTGTATATCTTGCTCAACCTTAGAAGAAAACACTGAGAGGTCCCCATTGAGTATAACTTCAGCCAAGGAGTTCACCAAGGGAGCATAATGTATAATCAGAAAAACCTATTGAAAGAAAAGCAGAAAAAAACCATCAGACATATTTACAGAATACACAGCTTCACAATTTCACTAGCTGAACATACTTTTGACCTTGCTAAGTACTATCTTTAGTTTACATATAAGTACAACTGCTAACACAGAGCTCATTAAATCTACTGTAAAACACAGGAGACAAGGGTATCTGACCTTTCTCTATCTTTGAAGTCACCTAGTTTTACTAATTCTTCATATTCTTTCTTCCTTCTGAGAAGAATAAATTCTCTCTTCAACACATTTGAAAGGAAAGTTGTGCGATATTCTAGCAAGGAACTCATTAAAACCATTCTAGAATTTTTTTTTTTTTTAGAAACAACAAACTGATTATGGTGCATAGCATCCCCAGACCTTCCTGTGTGCCAGCAACTGGCCAGACTCCAGAAAGTTCTGTGCACACAATCACTGTGCAGTGATTCATGACTAAAGGCCATGCCCTAGGCTGAGCTGGATCAGAAGCAGCTTTTCTAGCTCTGAAATTGCAGCAAATCAGTGTCAGCTACATAGTGGCTACAGAACACAGGAGTAAGGACCACAATGCCTGGAGCATTGAAGCATTTGACCACAAGTGCTTTGGTGCTTTACCAGAGTTCTCTGTTTACACTGACTACTCTATTTTGAGCCAAAGCTTACAAGTCTGGGCCAGGAAACTACTGACTCCTGGACAGAACCAGTTCAGGTCCAGCTGCAAGAGCCTCCAGTCAGCTTACATCCATTCTCTTCACAGGAATATCAATGCTGGACCCCTTATCAGTGGTTCTAGCCGTAAAATTCCCGAATAATTCCCAAGTCATTAAATCTAATCACTGCTTTGACAATATTTAGCTACATGTTCTCCACAGGTTTTCTGATTAAAGTCAGAAGCATTCCAGACCTCCAAAAGGAAAGTAATAATTAGCATGTAGTGGTGATCTGCATAAAACTTCAAAGTCACAACACACTTCTAAAGTGCTTTGAACAGCTTCCAAATCACTCAAGTTTCTGCCAATTCAGCAAGCGTTGCTTGACGGTCCACAGGCCTGTTCTGATGCAAGAACATCACATGTTCCCTTTGTCACAGTGGCTGAGAAGTCCCAGCAGTGCATTTTCAGGTGCTGGCACACGTCTCTCAAGCACTTGTCTCCAATATAAGAGCAGTGCCTAGAGGATATGTCTCGTGACAGGAACAGAAATAGTCAGCAAGGTTTGGCAGATCTCACCCCACCACAGACAAACCCCAGGTGGGAAAAGATGGTTTTCTGCCAGTCACAGAAACAGTCGCTTCATTTTCTATATCACATCCCATTCTGATATACAAAATTTGTTCTCAGTTCTTTATGACTACTTCCATTTTCTTCTTTAAAGAGAATGAAGAACATGGATACAAATCCTGAAGTGATACCTTGTTGATACTTCCACTGAAAGCAAAGACTTTAAAAGAGGTCACCTTATACAACTGTATGATGCAGATCCCTTTGGTTACAAGAAGCCGCTGCTCCCACAGTTTTATCTGCACCAAATAACCCTCACACCACAATTTTAAATTAAGGAGCATCAAATTATATTTTCCTAGGAAAAAAACCCAACCCCATACTTCCAGCAAAAAGATGAAATCATGGGCCAGATCACAACAAAATGAGCATTGAAAAATTCTAAAGATCAAAGAAAAAAAGTATAAATTCTACGAACACAATTCAAAAGTATTTTCAGATAATGTAATTTAAGAAAATCAGTCTCACAGAAATGCACTGAAGACTACAGGGAGAACAGATTAATTTTCTCTATAGTATAAAAAAAAAATCAACTGTAAAACTCTAAATTTGAAAATAAGTTCCAGAAGGAAAAAGAGGTGGAACTGATACGAGTAAGAAATAAACACTTAATTACAGATTTAAGCCATAGGCATAATGAAATTGAGAAAGTGAGATTTTGGTAGTGGTGATTTTGGGGTTTGGGTTATCAAAGAGGGAAATTCAAATTTGAAATTTTCCATAGTTTAAGCAGATTCAAAATGCAATACAGCATCCAGGTAAATTTCACCTGCCATTGTAGCAAGTTCTGTCCCAGCATGTTGCATGACTATTATACTTTATTTGTCAGGGGTGTACACATTTGAAATGCTCTTAAGGTTACCCTGTGCAATGGGATCCACAGAAAAATGACATTAACTCAAATAAGAAGCTACTCTGTCTGCCAAAAAGGTTTCTTTTTCTTAATGGAAATGGAAAGGTTATAAATTTGTTTTGACGAATTTTCTTTTATTGTTTTGCCAAAATGATGAAAACACACTATTTTATAATCACAACAGTACTGCAAAATTTGTTTTGAAACAGGACAAATAATTAAAATACTTACTTGAGAAAGAAGATACAGAGAAACCTGGAGACTTATTTTTGGACGCTCTCCACCCTACGGAAAAAGTTATGAAAAATGCTTACTTATTTACTCAAAGAATTTATATGGCTTAATATTTTATTTAAAATAAAACTTGTGTTGTTCCACATTCTGCTACAAAATATTCAAAAAGCATCACGCTCTTTAACATTCACTACTTGTAAACTATTTGAAATGGAGACTTTCTGAATAAGCATAACCCTCACTCTTCCTTGGTTAAAAAATTGCAATTAATTACTGTCTTTCATGGTCACCTCAGTAACTTAAACAAGTGAGGAAGCACACCGGCATTCACTATGCTACTATTAGGCAAAAAAAAATTCTTCTCAGTTAACATTCCTTAAAGACTGCTAATTAGCTATTAAGATAGCATGAAATATTACCCACAACAGACACTTAAATGCAGGAAACTGTGCGAGTTTAAAAAAATAGTTTATATTTCAATAAAAACCAGTTTTACTGAAACCACCACTTAATTTAAAAGCTATGCTTTAAAAACAAATTCAGGCTACATCACATTAAAACACAGATTCTCTACAAATAGAAGAAATAAAAAACCCTAAAGTCTGTATTTTCTACCTGGATAGATTTTTAGATCACGGCAAATTTGCTTTTTCTGCTTTTGCCAGAAGATAAGTTATCTAATCAGAAAAGGAAATCACACATTTCCCAGTATCGCAGAAATTTAGTCCTGTTCCAAATTTGCAGTTCTTCTTGGTCTCCACTACTGTGAGCTTTTAACCACCCTGTCACTCAAAACAGCATTTTTTTGGTGAATAAAACTTGATCTGCTGTGCTCTTGAATTCCGTCTCAGTGTACTTCCTCTACAGCCACCTTATTTAAGCTACTTCATGTAAACCACACAGATACCAAGAGTATCATATACCTACTGCCCAAATCACTTTGCATACTGAAAGCAAGCAGCACCTTTGAGAATTAAATGTTTGCAGGTATTAGCTTACCTTGTCTTGATTTACTAATGAATACACATAGAGGGGAAGAAAGAGCCTATTAAGTAGGTGGTCTGTCAGCACATCATTTAAAAATTCACAGTTAATGATAAGGATATCATTAAGGTAATGCAAATGGTCAAGATGTTCTGCTACCAGGTCACTCAGTTTGCCTCTATTTCTGTGCCTGAAAAGAGAGCAGAAATAAAAAATTATACATGATCAATTGTGAAAGTCTTAAAAACCTACAGAAAAAATTAATGTGCACCCCTGCCACAGATCTACTTGGCTCAGGTAGACTGCCCAAAGCAGATGTTTCAGTGAAGTCAACTAATGCAACTGCTAAACAGTTGCCTGTATTTTCTTTAGGATACACACATCGAGTTTTTTTCCCAAGTTTTCACAAGACCTGTTTTCACAGAGCTTTGCTTCCATTGCAAGTCTTTTCACAAGCCAACTAAAAAATGAGATTTTTTTTTTCCAAAAATGAAAGAAGAATTAGGTGTTGTATTTAACACCTACCTCTTCACTTTAGGAAAGCAAGAAACACATGGCCACTCTAAGGTGGGGGTGGCAAGACAAACCAAGAACAATCTGAATCAACAAAACATTTCTGTAGTTGACAGTGGAATATTACACTGCCATATCAGGTCTGACAGCTAACATAATCAAGTTCATCTTTCTACTTTAAATCTTTTTCCTAGAATCTTTTCAGAAAGCTCTTCTAATAAGATGACACATAGAAAAAGAATGTTAGAGAGACAAAGTTTGTAAGATTGAGAAGCATAAAATACCTGTTGTGTATTCTGGATATCTGCTATTTTTAGCAGAACAAAACAAAGATAAAGAAAAGGCTCGTTGCAAACACTAATTTATTTGTAGGGATATCAGCACAGATCAGGCACACAGCACTGTGACCTTGAAGAATCACTAAAAACTTTAAAGAGTGAAAAGTCTGAACTGTCTACAAGGGAACATATCTAGAAACTAACTTAACTGGACTACTACAGACAAAAGGAGGACACCATTGACAACTGGGAAAAGCATTTCCATTCAACAGCCAGCATTTGTAAAAGCTTACTCTTCATCAGTCTGCACACAGTTATCCAGTTCTATCACGTGGCTGCCAATAAACCAGACGAGGTTGGAGAAATAAGGAACTGCGGTTTTATCTCGAATGTAATGCAGCATAGGCTGGTTGTCCACTGAAGAGAAATCATTAAAAAGAAAAATTAGTTGCCAATATTTTTTATTGCTCTTCAAGAAATACATTAAAATTTCTTCTGAATTTGATTACATGCTAGTTTTCCACATGAGTATACACCTGACACAATCTTAGGCATGAAATGGAAATCTATAAAAATGTCACATCAGTTCTTAGCTGGCTTGAATGAGCCTAACATTGATATATTTACAGATGTCTAAACATAAATCTAGTGGAATTCAGAAAGGTTCTTTTAGCACGTGATTTATTAAAAAGAAGAGAGAAGCGCAAGAATAAAGCAGTAATGCTGAGAGTCAAGCTAGTTAGACTTACATGACACTGCATTAAGGAACACAGGAATCATCAGTGAAGGAAGGGCAAAAGAAACAGACAACAGTTAACAGGATTAGGAACTGGGATAGTGACATCCTCTAAAAGGGTTTAAAATGCTAAAGCACAAAGCATCTAAACTAAAACATACAGGGTAGCTCTTAAAGCAGAATATATGCAAACAGGCAGTCAGAAAATTATCAAACCTGAACATCTGAGCTCTGCCTTTTCAACTCTAACCATTATATTGCTAAAACATTCAATGAAAATTCTAGACAAGTAAATTTCTTTCATAGAAATACTTAGTTGCATAAATATATCACAAATAGGATACGAAGCCTATAATCTGCTCTTTTTTGTGAGCTCATGTTTGCATCTACAGTTCTTTGAAGTAGAAGGCAAGTACCAAGTGCCCATTTCTCAACATACAAGAAGAAAAAGTGTTGCAGCCAACACTGTAAAGATCATATTTGCTACGCAGGCTATTCAGTCATTTGCAAAGCAAACTGCTCATTGTTTTAAAAACGACCTCATATACTTCTATGAAGACTGTCAAACCCCTTCTGCTCTTAATTGACAGAAAGTTGTGTAAATTCAACATGTTAACTTAAAATGGACTAAGTCCTGCATGAACATATTGCATAATACATACTACCTTATAACGTGCTGATTTCAGAGGTAGAAGTTCAGAATAAACAATTTTTTTACAGAGAACACTGTGAACTGTTTATTAAAAATCTTATATATCCCATGAAAAATTTAGGGGGAAGTGATTTTTGGACATTGGGTTTAGAGTAGACATTCTCAAAGTAGTGCTAACTTCGAAGCTCAACCAGGTTGCTGAGGTCCCTGCTGAGTTTTGAAGACCTCAAAAAATACAGATGCTTCAGTTTCTCTGGGAAACCCATTGTAGTGCTCAACTACTCTCACAGTGAAGCTTTAGGTTTTTTTCCTTATGTCCTACTGGAATGCCCAGCACAGGAGCTTGAGACTGCAGCCTCCCAGCCTTCACCGAGCACCTCTGGGAATGGTCCAGCTCCTCTTGAGACTGGAGTGACTGCAGCACCTAACAGTTCTAGAGTCATTTTAATGCACTTCCAATTCAAAAGGGAGTGATGTTGGTTACTGCTTCATACACTACAAAGCTCAATTTCATCAGTAAAAGATAATTCACATTCTTAAAACACTCTGGTTCTGGGGTTTTTGTTTGCTTACTTTTTAAATACAGTCACATTTTGACCTCTCTTGGAAGGGAAACTAAAGTTCCTTATGTATGCCCGACACTTTTGGGGTTTTTTTTAAACCAGTTTCACTGGTGAGAAAATAATACTATTTACAAGTACATATTGCAGGTTTGGGATAGTTGTCACAAAAGTCAAAAACATGTATCTGAAACTTGTCAACATGCTAAGCTTTTCAGTCTCATAAAACAGATACAAAACCCTCACAAATAAATAACTGAAAATTAAACTACAATGAAACAAGATTTGCACACACGCCTTTTTAATATACAAAAAGCGTACCTTTGTAGACATTTAAAGTTATAGTCCTAACAGCAATCCTGACCATGCTTTCGGGGTGGTTAAAAAATTTAATAGCTTCAGTGTACAAAGCAAAGTCGTTAGTGTGCTGTAACGAGAAAGAAAATACTTATTCATTAAACATGTACAGAATATGGGTTGAGATTCTGTATAAATTATGTTTTCCGTATATTAGCTTGGTATCTTTACCTTCTACTTAAGTAATCAAAATGATTTTATAATGCACATTCAGCTGCATTTGTAGCTCGGCATTAAGATGAACTGTTTCAAGCATCAGAGCTTCCCAGGATAAACTGTGCACATACTCAGTGCTTTCATGCCCTCTTCTGGCAGAAAGCAGAGTGCAGAAAGGAAAAACCCATTTCAACTTTGCCCTTTGACTCAGCTTTTTGGACTTTGACTAAACCTCTTAGAACCAAGTGACGCAACAGAAAAGATCCTGTTTATGAAAGCACAAGAAAACAAGGCATAAACAAGTCGAATTCTCAAGGAAGCAGACTTGAAAACTGTGATCCAATATAACACTAACTTCCAGATTTTTAGTTTATTATAGTTGTAAGAGGACAAAGCCATGCTTGTGCAGAGATCCTCACAAACAAATTCACAACCACTGGTATGGTCATTATAAAAATAAAAGCAAGACATTATGAGACAAGAGACTAAACAGAGCATGTGCCACACTCCTATCAATTTCTAATTCAAGTCCTCTTATCATTATATTGCAACTTTCTTTACTTACCTCATTATAAAAGAAATGTACAGTATGATTATTGAGTTTCAAGGAAAGAGTTTTCAAAAATGATATGTAATATGCCATGATCTCCTCATCAGAAAAGTCAAATTTGTGGACAATAATAGAATTCACATAGTTATTAGAGAGCAGGTAGTCTGGAAAAAAAAAAGTATTTACACAGGTTAACAAAAAAAAAAAAATCACTGTGATAACAGGCTGTATTTAAAGTGTCAGCTAGAAAGCTACAACCTGATGCTTGAAGATCACAACTTCGAGCCAAACAGTTCAAGCAATGCCTTTGAGCATTAATATAAAGGATCTGCTCCCTACAAAGGTCTTTGCTCCCAAGAACAAGACAATTGATAATATACTTCATCTTCCTCAATTCAGGTAAGCTCTGCAGCTAATAACACTTAACTCTTTGCCTCCCAAAGTCCCAACTCTGCAAGGCTTGATGGTGACTTTCATAACAGTTGTGGAATACTTCAAATTATTAATTCTCCATCCTCTATATATTTTGCCAAAAACCTTGAAGGAACCTCCTGTGGCTGACTGTCAGCACCAATGATGTCAGAACAGTTACAGTACAAATTACATACCAGAGTTTCACAACATGACCTGTGGCAGCAAGTGAACATTTCAGATCACAACTAATGTGACTGAAAGAACTCCTTGAAATGTGCTAAATGCTTATTGTACCAAAAAACTACTTTTGCACCACTGAAAATTTACATTCAAAGGTATTGTGCAGTCAGTTTACACCATATTTTTGGTAGCATTTAATTTAAAAGATTGTTACTAATTCATATAGTTTTGTGCAGGGGTACTAGGACTAAATTTCATTGAATGAAAGAGAATCCAATCAAATCTTTATCATTTCATCCTAAGCAGTTTGGAAGTGCATCCTTACACAGGGATGTTTCATGGCTGATGTTCTCAAAAAGAATGTTCAAAGTCTGCAGCAACTGCACACACACATAACGACCCGACTTCTGACGCAGGATGTTCAGGAAGAACACAAACATATTCTTCTCCAAGAAAAAGCTGAAATAAAATAAAGATGTCATTAAGCCACATGCTATAAGTAACAGGAATATAATTTGGCTAGGAGCAGGGATGATTCAAAGCAACTTTGACAAACAGCAGGTTTTGCTTTTATGAAGAATTACTTTGCAAAGTTCTATCTGTATAACAAAAGAATATATTTCAAAAACCTTAAATACTAAACAAGAGGGCTTAAAAATTCAAATAATGCAGGAAAAAAGGTATCAAGGAATCAAGGCCATTCTTACTATATTTTTAGCATATTCCATTTATCAGGCAGCTCTAAATACCACAACTAGAATAAGAGATTTATTTGTGGTATCTTAGGTAAATTGAAGCAAGGTACTGAGTAAATCTGGACTCTAAAATAGGTTAGAGTTTGTATTTATATTAAAAGAAGGGAGAGTCAAACAAAAGCAGTACTTGAAAGGGGCTCTGGATTCCAAACACTTTTTAGAAGCAGCAAATTCCCATATGACATGAATATGAATCTGCTCACACATCTACTACAGGACATAGCTTTTTACATATAGTCATGAAATACAGTCTTGGATGAGTTAACAGTAACAGTGTACAGAACCCTGTACAACTCCAAGCATTCTTCAAACACAAAAGCAGAGTCTCAGAGGGAACTCAGCAGTACTCACTCAAATACTGAGCTGTCATTCTGATCTCCCCAGATCAGGATCTCTGTTATGGAACGAATGGTCTCCACCAGCAGGTTGCGGTTGTGATCTGTTACTGTTGTATTTTTAGTCAAAATATGATACATGTACCTGAAAGAGAAAAGAGTACAAGTAAGGTGCTATTCTGCCACTTCCACAAGCACCATGTTTGTTTTTCATCAGTGTACCAATGCAGACACACATACATGCACACACTCGGTCTAATTGTTGTACAATGTTAAAACCCTAATATTTCCTTCTAATTCAGACACAGAAGTAATTGTTAAACAGTAATTGACAAAGGAAACAAATGCCCTCAGCCAGGTGACTTAGGAGTGCTTATGCATGTGTTAACATAGAACTGGAAACTGTGCAGCTCATCCCAAGGTGAATTTCCTTCCGTGAATTTCTTTGGAATATGTTGAAGTCAAAGGAGTGATGAGCAAGAGAAATAGAAATAGAAGAAGCAGGTAAGCATGCAGTAGCTTATAAGGGAAGTGGCACATGAGGTCTAACCAGGGAAGTTCAATCCCTTTGTCCTAGTTTGATAGGCAGGTAAAGAAGCCACTGAGAAATTAGACACGCCTCTGTGAAAAACACATGTTAAACGACGAAAAGCCGGGAAGACCCCTGTTTCATTTCCGGCCAACAGAGAGGTAACTTGGCCTGGCCCGTGTCCAGGGCCGGGCCGGGCCGGGCCAGGGCGGCCCTGCCGCGGCCTGGGCATCCCCCCCACCCTCCTCCCCCTCTCCCCCCATCGGTTGCCAGGGGGCGGGGAGGGAGTTGCCGGGGGCCGGATAGAGCCAGCTCTCTTAACATCGAGCTGCTTGTTATAGCCCGGCTCAGGGCCCAGCCGAGCCCCCCCGGCCCCCACAGGACTTTGCTCCGTGGGAGTCGCCTCAAGCATCAGGCGGGGGAGGGAGAAGGCCCCATTCCAGCGTGCCGCTGCTGAATTCAGGCCGGCTGATCCTGACACAGCCCNGGGAAGGACTTCACGATAGTAGATTTTCCTCCAGGCTGCTGCTAGTCGTGAGAAAACCACGAGAGAACTGTGTTTTCCCTCTCGTGGAGAAGTCTCCAGAACCTTAACAAGAGGGCCTTTTCTCCCTGAGTGAAATGTATTAAGAATATGTCAGAAGTAGTAAACTGACTGAGAGTTTGAGTTTGGTTCTTTACATTGTCAGTGTTCAAGAGAAGTGAGGTGGGGGAGGGGAAGTGGTCTGAAGAGTTTGTTTTGATTCTTACTACTTTTTCTTTTCCTTTTTAATTACTGTCAATAAATTTTCTTTATATGCTTTTGAAGTTTGAGCCTGCTTTGCCTTTCTCCTAATCCTATCTCACAGCAAGAAGTAAGTCCATTGGCTGAGAACTCTCAAAATTAGTGAAAAATTCTGAATTGGCGAACTGAAACCACGACACCCTTCTCTTGCCTTCATAGCCCCCCCACAGACTCACATCAATTTTGATGTTTAATATCAGGACCTTCAAAGACTATTCATTCACCTTAGCAAAGCTTCATCAGGTCTCTGGTCCCTTGAGCACAGAAACTCTGACTGGAAAGTGGGTAAAGTCCAGCTTTATCATTTCAAAGGGTAAGAGTTTAAGACTGTTTAGTGAAGCTTAAAAAAAGGGTATGTCTATATCACAGATGACAGGAAGCTATAGAGAATGCAAGCCTTTCAGGTTTTAAGTCTCAGAATAATACTCTTCAAGGAAGCACTTTTTTTTTCCCCAAGTAAGTTGTTGCATCAAAGTACCAACTTATTTCTGTCTTGTTACCTTCTTATGGCCCACAAAAAAAAAGAGATGGGGCAGGGGCAAATTCTAATAAAAGCACAAAAATCACCACTGTTTTTCTCCCTCTGTTTTGTGGGTTTTTTTCTTTTATATAGTGATAAAAAGAAAGGATAAATATAAGAAATTTTGAAAATAAATAAAAAACATGAGGGAAATTTCATGTTATTTTAGAACTGCACAAGTTTAGATTCCTAAACACAGTTCCTGTATTGTTATGCTGTGATTGTACTGAAAACCAGGAGTAACACCTCAGCATTCAGGATTTCTGTGTAAATACTCACAAGTGTTTGGAAAGGATAACAGATTTCTCATATTATCAATCTTGCCATGAACAGTGGAATTAATCAAACTCCCAGGATCTAATTCTGTGAAAACAGCCTGTGTCCTGATAGGCTAATTTCACAGAAAATGGGGGCAACTTTCTTTATTGTTTTGGATTCCCTGAAAATTTGTTCAGTGATTCAGACTGAAATTTTAGGAATCTCACTAGTAGAATTTTGCCAAGCTTTTGTAAGGTTGCAAAAAACACAGTGCATTTCTAAAACAAAATTTTGGGGTGTTTGGTTTATGGCTTAAAGTAAGATGTTTAGGTCAGGAAACAGACCTGAAATCACATTTCAAAAAACAAGATTCCCATCAATTTTATCAACACTAAAAAACTGAATCACTGCACTGGGCAAGCATGCCGCCAGAGACTAAAATGCCATTTAACTGAACACTCATGCGAGGCTGTTCCAAATATTTATCAGACTTACAAAGACAAGACAAGATATTACCTAATTCAGAACCTTTAGCTTGAACTCAAAAAACCTCCTGCAAACACACAAGAACTTTGATCGTATTTACAATTTACTTAAAATCTCTTAAATTCGGTTTTGGGAGCCTTCTTTAACCGCTGAGCTGCCACTGAGTTGGGCAGAGCTTCACAGGACTTGCTGCAAGACACAGTCTGTCCCCACAAGCCATGCAAGGATCAGGTGCTATTTCAGAGAAGCTGATAAAATGCTCTGTGCTGTCATAGTAAAACTTTGTGGGCTTTGCTGGTCTTGATATTACTTAACCATCAAACAACAATTCTGGTGTGTTGAGTACTGCACAAGGACACAAGAGGTAAACAGCTCTCACAAGTTCACAGCTTTCACAAACTTGATATACCATACCTCCCTTCCCTCACCCCCCAATCAATGTGACAAAGCCTGCACTACATTACCAAAGCCATTATCATATTATATATGTCACCAGACAGCAAAGAAGAGGAAAAACGGAATAAGTGGCAGGGGGGAGAGGTGGAGGGAGTCTTTTCTTAATCTTCCTCTTCAGTAAAAAAAATTCTCTCCTCCTTCACGGTGGTTTTTCATCCCCCCTCATAAATCAACACTCATTTCCAAATCCAAAACAGTCACTGATCACACTGAATCCATTATAGGAAAAGTTGATTCTCAGCTATGTCCTACAGTCCTAACTGCCTGGTCACGTGCTGTACCATAATAGTCATTAAATAGCAAGGCAGAGAGCACCTGGAAATCCTCTTCCACTAATCTCAGAATCACAGCTCAAAATTCCTTCTGTGGAGACTGACAGTGGGATGGCTCACAGTGAAGCTGTGAGAGCTTAAGGCTGATCACCTGTGAGAATTCCCAGGGTTTCTAAATCAGTACACAGCACACAAGCCCTGGAAAAACTTCCCATTAGGGCACTATGTGCATTATCAGGACAGTGAATCAAAAGAAAGAGCACAAACTCAGTTCCTGCTCTGAGGATGCAGATGATGAGTTAATGGAGCAGAGAACATCTGAAGAGATGGCAATTAAATCAGTTCATTCCACAATAATTTGAACAACTTCCTGAAACAGTTAGTAATTAATACTATATTACTTCCCATATTTTAGCCTATTAATTTGAAGTCACATAGAAATTATTGCATCTATGAATGTGTATTTCCCATTAATAAATTATACAAGCTTGGGATTAAAGTTTAATCCAACAATAGAATTTTGGGTATAGGATGCAGTAGGAAGAATAACAAGCAATTACTTCATTTCAGGAGCCTATGGAATATAGAGCATTGCAAACACAAAAAGCAAGAAGCATTTAATAGTCAGGAACACACAATCTCCAAATTTATTTACTTAGTAGCAGCATTACCACAAAATTTCTTAATCTGCTAAGACACTGATGCACTTAGAGGAAACCTGGGCTTCACCTTCAAGCTGTTCCTTTTTATTTCATTTTTTATTTATCCTATTTGCTTGAAAATGAACAAGTAAGCACACATATACTTGTTTCTCTTTACAGACACGTGAAATACCATATTATGAGAACATGAAATATCACACAAACCCAGTGTTTTTGTATTTAGATAAATCCTTAAAGGCTGCCTCTAAATGCTGATTACAGAGAGGTCAGGTTTGTGCTTCAAAACACAAAACTATCAAAGAAGAGACTTTTGTCATCTGTGTATCTGAAGACTGGGTTCAAACAAAAACACATCATGCAGGAAGTATGAAAGCATCCAATACCATCAGAATCAGTGGGAGATATTGCCAGCAACTTAACAAACCAAACAAAATTCTGAACATTTTTCTAGTTAGAACCCATGCTCAAAGGGCTAACATTGTAACTCATGAATATTGTAAGTACATATTAATGACTTGCCTACTTATTACTTACAAAAATATACTAAAACAGGTAAGACTTTATGAAGTCAAGCACTCAAATGTTTAAAGTCCAGACTTTAACACACCATAACAGGCTTGCTCCTTCACTCTGCCTGTAATCAGGTGATTGCATACTGTTCTCACAGAGGAAACCTGATGCATAGCACGGACAGCGCCTCAGGAAATTAATCACCCCTGAAAAAAGACTTCCAGCACACCTTTATGGACATTGTATCTCACCAAGGCATGGGAAATGTTCAGCACCCAACTTTAATGGAACGGAACCTTTTGTGCAATCACAATGCAATTAAAATACCAAGCGCAGAAGCAACAATGGGAAATGCGCTTGACAGTAACAACAGAGCTATGCAAAATACCACTGAAAAGTAGGGGGGAAAGTCTGACTTAGAAACAAAGACACACAAAAAGATCAAGCTCTCTGAGAAGCACCCAGGCAGTGAGTAGCACTGTGTAATCCTTCTCTAGATCGCATTTCAGAAGTTGGATTAAATTTTAACTGTTTTCACTAAATCAAGAGACTGTATAAAAACACTTAATACAAAACAGCCTCACAATTTTCCTTCAGCCAATCCATTATCTGGTGTGTTTGCAGGAAGACTGAATAGTAAAATTTCAAAAGCAAGCCTCAAACAAACTGCATTAAAGCTGATGGGAAAGAACCAGCATTTACTGACAAAAAGTAATGCTGCTAGTATCACTAAGCATGTGTATTGTTTACAATTTAGACTAAACTCTACCTTATGCAAGTTTAAAAATAAAAATGTTCCCACAAGGCTAGCCCAGACTGATTTCACCCCTTTTACAGGCTGAGCCAGCCTGTAATAGCAAAGCAGGTGTGTTGTACTCAGCTCCTTCAAATGGAACACAAAATGGCGCTTTGATGAGTTGAAAAGATGAGAGGGTAAACAGCTTATCAAGTGAGCTTATTGAGACTTTCTTTCATGACCCCAAAACAAAGGCTCTCTGCTCTTTTTCCTTCTGTTACTTTACCCACTTCAACACTTGGAAAAGACCTAAATTTCACCTTTCCTGTTGGCATCTAGCTAGAACCTGAAATTCATGCAGCCTGGGTAAACAAACTCTTAAAATATACATAGTATAAAAACAGATCAATGGTCTCACCTGTCCTTTACATCCGACCATTTCAGATTCCTAACTACAGAAATCACATGCAAAAAAGCAAACAGACCAAAGCTCGTACTTCAGTAGATACCTATATACTTCAACTCTCTGATAACAAGTCAAGCACAAGCCACAACACAGCCCAATCCCCTTTTGCTACAAATGAGATATTTTTCTGTTCTCTGTGGCCCCAACAGAACACATGGACACACTTTTCTTGCCTGAAAGTAAGTCTCAAGTCTTCCTCTTTCCCTTTTTCTAAACTTAAACTCAGTTTCTTCAAATTTCATCACGCATCAGCATTCCTGTTCTATCTTCAAGTCAAATATCAAAGCCAGACAGAGCTAATGCTCCACTAATGCTGAGTAGTACACAGTAACTACTCCTTGTATGTTCAATAGAACGTTCCTGTGTTTACATCTGAGCATGACATTTCCCCTTTTTTCCTGTAAAACCAGACTACATTGACTTATTAGTCTGACCTATAATGCTTTCAAAATTATTTCTGCAATGCTACTGCCTCATTAGTTTTGTATTCATGGACTTGATTTCTTTGTGTCTTTGGTAAAAAGCATTGCGTTTTAGTTAGTTTTGCTCATTTTGAACATTTTTCCAGAGACAAGGACGGGAACCCATAAATCATCTTGATACAGCAACTGCAAGATCCAAACCTTGTACAGGGCATTCTGCTCCTTACTGTCAGAACCCATTCATGTCTTCCTTGTAAGATGACTGAAAACCACCAGGCACTTTTTCTCAATGAGCTACATATTCACAGTGATTTCATTTAGAAAATGCTCCGTCTCTTAACGACCTCCTTTTCTCTTCCAGTACTAGAGAAGCTAACAAGGTGGTTCTCATTTTTCTTGCAATAGTGGAACACTTAAAATGGAACAGGGAAATTAAATTTTTTATCCCCTGCCACCCTTTCAACTCTCAGTGGCAGAGCGAGGAAAAACGACTCCACCTACTGCAGGCAGCAGTAACACACATCTGTGGGACTCCGGAGACACACGTTATAGTTCCCGAGCTCAAAGCTTTCCTTCTGCAAAAGCTGCTGCGTCCTGCAGCCCAGGGCACATCCTGGCCCGAGTGCCGTGACTCACCGCAGAATACCGACATCCCCACACACCCCGGAGCTGCACTGCTCACACTCCGAGAGCCCCTCGCCTGCCGCCTCAGCCGCCACCAGGAAACAAACAAAGTTCCCCCTCACGAGGAATGTGGTATTTCTTGTATTCATCACGCCTCACACTCTACTCCACTGAAGACTCTGTGGCATTACTAAAAACAAAACAAACACGTATGGCAGTCCAGAGTGTGGCATTACATGACGAACTGCGTCTGCCCTGAAGACCTTCTGGGACGGTGAGGCCGGTTTCCGTGAGGCAGACACCAGACCACAGAGCCTCCGCCACCGGGGACTGCTCTGGGCGCTTTCCTCTCGGGAGAGCTGCGGCAAAACGCCCCGGCGAGGGCGGCGAGGGCAGCGAGCGCCTAGAGAGCGTCGTCCGCCCAGCCGCCCCCTCCTCTCCCGGCCCCGCAGCCGACTCCGAGGGAAACCTGCCCCGAGCAGCTCCGCGGACGAAGCCCGGCCGCAACCGCCCCCTCTGAGCCCCCTCACAGCCCTGCCACCCTCCGCCCTCACCGCCGCCCCAAGCCCGCGGCCGCCCCCCGCTCACTTGAGGTGGTCCAAGGAGTGGATGCTGCGGGCGGCCTTCCCGTGCCCACCGCCCACCCAGCTGCGGGAGCGGCCGAACATGCTGGCGGCGGAAGGCTGCTCCGGCCCGCGGGCCCTACAGCCTCATAGCCCCACGGGGCGAGCGGGCGAGCGGCGGGCGGGGACCGGCCCGGAGCCTCAGCGGCGGAACCGGCGCGCAGGGCGCATGCGCGGTCAGGGCACGCCAGAAAGCGCCGGCCCGGCCCCGCCCCCGGCCCGTGGACTGCGAGTCCCAGGGAGCACCGCGGGGAGCGGGGCCAAGCCCTCACACAGGCGGGGGTGGGGCCTGCGCCGAGCGCGCACTGGGGGCGGCTGGCTTGGGACAACGTAAGAGAGTAAACGGCACCCGAACCACAAAAAACCAAAAACATTAAATGTGTGAGTGTACCCCCTGAATGCGTTGTGATTTGAGGTAAAATTTGTCCCCTGACATTCCTTGTTCGGCTTCTATAACCCAAGCGAAGCTCCTGTGCTGTAAGACGCGGCGTCAGAAATTCAGCTGCTGACATTCCCCTTGCTGACGTTGTTCCAGTAAGGATTTTGAATCGGCTTAAAAATTAAGGAAGAACAAAGAGAAAGAAGACCCTTCACTGTCTTGACCTAGTTTGTTATTTTACTAAATCTATGTAAAAGCTGAAGAGTTTGTCAGCCAGTATCAAAAATGCACCGAGTTTAAAATCCCGCCTTCGGTTATATTTTGGTATAGGTAAAGCCTTGGTCAGCAAAGAAACACCTGCACTGCAGCCGAGAGCGGCCCTGGCCCGCAGTGCTGCTCCAGGAGGGCCTCGGTCACAGCAGAGGTCGCGAAACAACTTCCAGGGGGAAGGCACAGCCCGAACGTGCCCGCGCTGCCCCACTCCGCAGGCTGCGGCAGAGCTCGGGCAGGCAGGAGCGCGCAGCCGAGGGTCGCGCAGCGCAAGCCCCCCCTGTCCCCTGGAGCCCCCGTGCAGCCGCAGCGGGACCCGAATGCCGGCAACACGGCGGAGGCGCCGGCGCCCGTCACGGCCGCCCCGCGCCAGCAGCGCGGCGCTGGTAAACAACGGCGGCGTGCGGCGGGTCAGGCGCGGGGCGGGGAGCGAGGGGCGGGCGGGGAGCACGGTCCTGCCGCGCAGGCCGGGCTAGCTGGCAGGTGCTCCGAGCCGGTCTCCCAACGCGCCTGCGGGCTCCTTCCGCAAAGTTTGCGGGCGGGAGGAGGAGGGAGCCGCGGCGGGACTGCAGTAGCCGGGCTGGAGATGTCGCTGAGCAGCCTCCTGCCAGCGGCGGGGCTACGGCAGCGCCGCTGAACCCGCGCTGGCCGCCCGCCCGCCCGCCGGGGCGCCTCTTCCTCCGGGAACTGAAGGGACCGAGCCGGCCGCTCCGCGCCCCTGCGGGGCTCGCCTCTTCCCGGAGTCCGGATCCGGCTCCTCAGAGATTCTGCCCTTTGCTGCCACCGGGGCTGCGGCTGCCTCGCTCCCAGCTCCGCCGCTGTCGTCCGCCCCCCCGCGCCGGCCGGGCGGGTCGGTGCCAGCTGTCCCCGCAGTCCCCGCGGCTGCATGACCGCCACGGTCTCCGCACGTCTGGATTCGGTGGAGTCCTGGGCCTTCCATGCGCTGCTGGTGCTGCCCTATATGTTTTACGTGGGCTTGTTCTTTGTCAACGTGCTGATCCTGTACTATGCCTTCCTGATGGAGTACATCGTCCTCAATGTGGGCATCGTTTTCCTGCCCGACGATATGGACCAGGCTCTGGTGGATCTGGGGATGCTCTCCGACCCTGGCTCCGTGCTCTACGAGACGGACAGCGAGCTGGATGTCTTTGACGGGTACTTGGAGTGACGCCCCAGGGCGCTCCGAAGCGACTGAGCTCTGCCGCCGCCTGGCCCGGGGCAGGGGCCCGGCGTGCCCGCATGGCCGCAGCTCGGGGACCGCCGCGGCCCCGGGGCGCCCTCGCTGCGTCGCGGCTCCTATTGCGCAACATCTTCCCCTCCAAATGGCACCCGCCCCGCCGGTGCAGGGGCCAGAGGGGCGGCCGGGATCCGCTGCCGCCGGGCAGGCCCGCGGGGACGCAGAGGGCTCGCTAGGGAAGTAAGTAATTTCTTACAGTCCGGCCGGCCACAGCGCTCCCGGGGCAGCGTGCACAGCGCCGGGGACACGCTCCGCCGCAGCTCCCGGCACGGGCGAGCGCTGCGGGCAATGGGCCGGGGCCGCCCCCGGCGCTTCCCCCGCCCGGTAGCGCCCGGGATGGGCGAGGCCCCGCTCCGTGTCCCCTGCGCGGCGGGGACAGCGACCCTCTCCCCGAGCCACTCATCCTCCGAGCCACTGCAGCTGTGCTGCTGGGGGCTGCCTGTACAGCCGGGCAGCAACTTTGCTGGTCCAGTCCTGAAAGCAGCCCTGAATCGAAACGAGCATCTCGGTTAATATTTATTATAATTCTGAGACTTTCCTCGAGCCAGAAATGCGTCTTAATGTGCTGCCTTTTAAAACCACTCTCTTGGGTAATGAGAAACTACCATGACAGCTCACCATTCTTCCCATTTTAATTGTAGCACGAGGGTTTGCTTGATCAGGTTTTTTTTTTTTTAGTTTTGAGTGATTCTAAAACTCTGGAAATGTAAGGATTTAGCTTTTTAAAACACTGAAATGCATCTGAGAAGAAAAATCACTATTTGTAGCTAGGACTTTCTGTGCCAAATGTATGTAAATGAAAACATTCACAGTTTAAATTAAAATGTGTTAGCAAATCTGCCAGCAGATTTTTTAGCAAAATATTATCTGTAGGTCTGAAAACCAGTTCAGGATATCTTTATTTTTCTGTTTGAAATGATGGAGACAGGAAATTCAGTTTTAAGGTTACAAGTATAAACTCAGTGACCACACTATACAAATACCAGTTAATAGCAAACTATTTTAAGCAGTCTTCTAATTTAACAAACCCAAACAAACCTTTCCTGTAGTTCTGTCTTTCATGTAGGTTAAAATTATCTCCTGAATATTTCTAGTCAGATTTTGTGTAAAGCAGTATTAGGTAATTTTGGTCAGTAGTTTAGAAGGAAAAATTGGACATTTTTGGTGTTGGAGTAACATTGGTTGCACAAACACAGCTGAACAAGGCTTGGGCAAAGGCATGTGGGAGCCTAACGAGGGAGTGAACAGATTTTGTTGCTACTGAAGAAATCTCACTGCATATAGTCACTGCAAATGGAAGTGTCTATGCCAACATTTGGTGGTCCATCTCAAGCAACTGGATTAGAATCACTTCTGCTAGAATAGAAAGTGGAGCAGAACAATCTTCCCCACAAAACACCATTGGCTACTTTTGTATTTATCTCCTTTTTCAGCTGGACAAATAATGCACATGCTCTGTATTTCAGGAAAGAAATTCCTAAAAATTAATGGTAATTCAAGCAAAATCTTTGATGCTAAAAACCATATCCATTTTCTTCCCCAAAATATCTTTCCCTAAACTCCAAGTCTTAGTGCTCCAATGCCATTTAGTAGAAGGATTAAAAATACTTTTTTTAAAGCACTTTTTTTCTGTCTAGAATTCGTCTTGATGAGTTGTGTCTAGTTTTCAGGAAGGCTTAAGGAGAGCACCAGACACAATTTTCCTCAGTGGATTTTTCCTACTATACAAATATGTAATTTGATATGAGCACAATTCAGTTCAGTGTAGATTAATGGGCTTCTTAAAATTTTCCTTTGTATTAATAAGATAAGCAGCTCTGGAAACTTCTTGATATTCTCATTACAAAACCCTCCATATGCAGAAATCAAAATGCAGAGGATTTCTCAAAGCTCAGAAGTAAGGCTCAGTCTATACCCACCAAGAGCTAATGGAGTTACCTGTTACCTACACAGGTACCAGCTCCAGCCTTGATCTTTCATTTGGAAGCTGCCCAGGTCGATGGTGGTTTCCACTGAGAATCAAATCACAATTACCAAAAGTTAGATTAATTCTTAGGCAGCAAAAAATTTGCTGTGTTTCATCTATTAATATATTTAATAATACTTAGAGATGTAGCAACCAGGCCACAAATTGCATAATTATTTAGCTCCCAGGCAAAGATACAGTGTTATCACCATGATGAGGGATTTGAGTTAATACCCTGTTACAGATTTCTTCACTGTTCTGTGCCATTCCTCCTCGCCAGTTCCATAGCAGCAAAGCAGACAGAAGAGGGCCCTAATTTGGAGCTGTTTTCTGCTCTGGGAGCAGTGGTAAGGCCCTGAAAGGGAAGATTTAAATTCTTGTGGTGTCTTGCCTGCAGTGACCCGAGTTTGGTGTGAGTGTTAACCCCTGCTCTCCTGGCCTGGGAAGCTTTCCCACCTGCCCTGCTCCCTTCCACCCAGAAGTGCTGAAGATTCACAAGACACTGCAGGAAGAATGGGTCTGTTTTTCCAGCAATGATGAAAAATACGTAGGCCTACTCTTTGCATTAAAGAGCAGGGTTGTTCATGTGACTCACCAGTGATTTCTGAGAAGAACCAAAGAGCTGTGATTATCCTGAGCTGAAACCTTGCAGTGTCCTCTGTGCCTGGGAGAGCGGTGCCTCACACCCTGGGTGAGTGACGTGTGGCAGGAAAACAGAGGGGGCAAATCCCAGGAGACCGTTCTGCACTATGTGGAAAGGCTAATTGAGATGTAAAAATAAAAGAACACATGGATCAGAACAGCTCTGTGTTCTCTGGCAGCAAACCCCTCACTTGAATAAACTCAGTAGAAGCAAAATGATGTTCAAGTTTCTGAGCAAAACTGGTGGCAGAGATTGAAGGCAGACAGATCAGTAAACAGCTGAAAAATGTTTCCTGGCCTGATCAAATGAAGAAATTAATCTGTGTAAACTGCACAGAATTGAGCTTGTCACCTACTGTTTTTGTGTGAGTGTGCCAGGTTATTTACTGTATTTGAAGCCCTCTGGAATAAGGTCATATGACTGTTCTCATACTTTCATAAAATCAGATGTGACTCATCAGAAAGTACTCCTGTCAGAAAGAAAATGGGCAAAAGTAATCAATGATGAAAACTGAATAAGAAAGATTGAATTTATGTAATCTTGCAATACATGCTTTACCTGTATTTTTTCATAAGATGAATTATGATAAATATCTTCAGTGAGCAGAATCCAGCACTCAAAAACCTGTGACTCAGCACTTCCAATGAATGCCAGCATCTAAATTCTGAATTTAAAAAAAAAAAAAGCTTAACTCCCCAGCTCATCAATATAGTGCCAATTAGAACTGCAGGCTCAGTGTCTATGAGACAGCCACCCCCTGTGCCTCTGTTCTGAAGCAGAGATGTCCTGCAGAGGACAGATCAGAAGAATGATGTCACTAGCACTGTCAGGATACATTTAAATGTATCAGAATCTACTTCCTGACTTCTTTCTTTTCAGACTTTAATTATTAAAAACAATGAGCAGAGTAGTTTGTTACTTAATTTACCTTGCCATTTTTCACTATTTATCCCCTTTTTGTAGAGATCATCAAGGTGATTTGTTGACTCCATGATACAGATCAGTTGGCTGTTTTTTACAGTAGCAACAGGATTAAGAGCAATTGCTATGATTTTTAGAACCATGTTTTGAATTTTTAGCTGTTACTAAAATCAATAGAAGTCCAGTGTTCAAACCCACCTGACAGATCTGCTTTAAAGAAATGCATACTTAACAGGAATTCCATTCTAGATGGAAGGAAGACAAAATCATAGTTAACTGTTCACCTGTCCATACAGACTCATTAACCACAGCCATGGACAGTTCTAAGTGATTTTCTGCCAAATGCATTTATTTATATAATGTCAAGAGAGTAAGCAGATTTTTCAAAAAGTTTTCCAAATGGTGCTGTTAATAATGTGAATTAAAATGAGGCACAGAAATTAGAGAGACGTTCAATTTTTGATAGACATAGTTTAGGCCTGAGTATTGCATGTGTTAAAAGCCTCACCCACAAGTAAATTTAAAGAATAAATTTTTTAACAGTCTGTGGTTCTTTCCTATAAAATTCAAGCTTTCTGTAATAAACTTGCTTCGATAGGTGGCAATAGCCAATTACCACTTTTAAGCTGTCAAAGGAATTAAGAAACTAATCCAATTTAATTCTTCATGTTTGTTTCCTCTGGAGGAGGGACAAAGTGACACTATAGTTCAGCTAATAACTATAAATCCTAAAATAGAAGAAGAGAATAATTTGTTTAGAGACATTTATTCTCTAACTCTTTGCATTTGCCCCTCATACTGATCCTAGCTTATAAGGAGTACAACTATCCCAAAGGATTAAATATGCACAAGTTGCTAAATCTTTGCAGTTGCTCAGGGAAACTGTCTGTCTTTCTTTTCTCAGTTGAATTTTATTACTTTGGCTACAGATTAGGAAAGAAAAAATAGCTGAATAGTTTGAATGATGCTCTCTGAAGACACAAGCATGTGTCTAATATATGTGATGAAAAGGGCAAAGACAAATAGGAGCCATGTATGAGAAATAATGGTATAATGGAAAATGATGATGGGCACTGAGTGATGGATTGCTTGGGAAACTCCAGGTCAGTTCACAGACTTAAGGCTAAATACTTTTTTGCAGGGCCAGAAAGAAAGACCCAAGGGTTGCTCAGGCAGTAAAGGCCAAATAGGCCACAAGAGCTGAAACACTGCTGCAGAAAGTGAGGAAACAGAAAGCAGACAGTGTCAGGATGTGAAACAGAGTCACACCATGTGTCCTTTGCTCCAGCCTGCATTGCGAGGAACAGTAACTTCAAAGGCAGAATTAACAAAGATATCATGACTGAGCTGTTAATGCTAGAGTCATACTACAGCCATACTGTTCAGTGCTTGCAGTTATGTTCTAGGCTATTGAAAGTTCTAGTTCTGAGATTTAAAAAGTATTTTAAAATATTTTCTACCTCTTCGTTTTCCAGTTTTCTGAAATTTTTGAAGTTTTCTGTTAAAAAATAGGTTCTCATTAAATTTGATGGACAGATTTCTGATCTGAAAATTGGAAAGGCAGGATTGACTAGCCTGGCTAATTGTATAATTTACACCCCATTTAATATCTTCCACAACAAATTACATTCTTGGACTAGCAGCCCTACAGCAGTGTTTGGAACTACCATTAGACAGCTTTACATTTTGTTTGGAGGCCCAATACATTTTGCTGTGCTATTTTTAAGTCAGCCTAGAATTGGATCTACAGTGCAGAATACTAACAACCACACTGAACTGTCTGCTGTAGATCAGTTTTTATTCCACCTGGAAACCAATCAGATAAACATGAAATGAGTAACCTGGTAGAGCTGCTGTTTCCCTTTTTCATGTCCTCATTTTAAGAGAAAGGATTTTGAGTAGATATGTTCTGTTAGCAGGTACTGTAGCTGACAAGACATTTGACAGAAATGCCTCACTGGACACAAAAGTGCTTCTTGTTTCTGACCTAGTATCTGCAGTAAGTGGCACACAGGAACAGGGAAAGTGTTGTGATGAGTCAGGTCACGATCTCATAGCCCTGTGTTCCACCTCTGGGAGAGCTCATGTCCCTGACCAAAATCAGCAGGTTTCTCTCTGTTCTTTGCCAGATCCACAGGGCAGAATGCCGGATGTTACATGGTATTTGCTGCCCAGCCCTCTAGCAGATGTTTTCCAAACCCACCACCCTTTGCCCACTCTGTGTTATGAAATCCCTCTGGATTTCCTTCCTATCTGTACATGATCTGAATACTTGAAAGAGCTTTTTTCTGCAGTCTTGAAGATTTCTCTATTCATCCTCTTCGAGTCAGTAATGGTCATGAATAAAAATTGGTCCCTGATATACTCTGCTACTGAGTTCTTTCCTGCCAAGCTTTATTCTTTGCTTCCAATCTTTTAATCTGCTTTCAATCCATAAAAGAACCTTTTCCCCAGTCCTGTGTCAAGCTGTTTGCTGCTGGCTTCCTGTAACGCCTTCGTTAATGACCCTATTGCTGTATCTGTCCAAGCTCAGGTTTCATTCTTCATTCAGACCTATAAAGGGGAAGGAGGGAGGAGCTGTCCATTCAGAGACTTGCTGCACACAACACAGAAATGTCCTAAGCTGCAGGCAGACAGGGGAACTGCTCGTGGTCTTCTGTACCTCAACTCCTCCTCAACACAGACTGATGCCCAGTCATCCCCTCTCAGAGCTGCACCATTCTACACTATACTAATTAGTAAAATCACAAGACCAGATGAATGCTGTGACTAGTGCCCAGCACCTTCATAATCCACAGCTCTGGTTCCACTTAAAGGAATCTTCTCAGCCTTGTATTTACTGCTGATGATTGTAAAAAATCACCTCCTAATAGCAGTGGGATACTTTGACTCAGTCAAGGCAAATTAGATAAACTGGGATAAAGCAATATAACAGTAATTTATTCTTGGCAGTAAGACCAAGAAGTTACCCCAAAATGTTATTTACCTCTGTAACTACTTACCAGTGGATCCAAAATAGTTGGAACAATGTGACTCTAAGGTAGAAGAGAAAGTGACCAAAATCAGAGACTACATCAAATGTAGGCAATACTTAATTAACATGGTGATCCAAAAAATAAAAACACTCTAATGAACGGTATCTAGTCAAGATAATGTAGTCAGTTCAAACATCAGTTTCAATTAGTAGGTCTAATGATATCAAATCTGGATAAAATAGGTTATCCCACTGTATGTCACAGCTGTTTTTACTCTTAAGAACATCCCCCAGTAATTGATGTGATGCACTGTGGTTCACAGCTTACTCTCACACCCCTCACACTGGTATCTTCATGGCTCTGTTAAAATTCCTAAGAACTGGTATGCTCTGACATTAACAGAAACTCTGACATTGATTTCTCTGAAAGGTTATGCAGGTCTTTACTTCTCAAATAATTATTACTCATAGTCACAAAAGGGTTTGATTTTTAATTTTTTTTTCTAATAAGTCAATAACATGGTGCTGTTTGTCACATTCTCAGTGACTTTTCTGTTCATTTTAGGTATGGAGGGTTACTCTATATTTATGTGTTTTCTTTTAAACAGATTCATTAAACACCTGAAATGGATTATGACCAGGCTAATGGATCAAGTCCTGGAAAGAAACTGTACTCTGAAATGTAGAGATGAAAATAAGGATAAGAGAACAAGAATAAGAGTTGTCATCAGACCTTGTCAGTTGTGACTTCTCTTCATGGTCTTTGCCTCTTGTGCGTGCACTTACCGCAGTGATTCATGCACCATACTGGGCTTCCATAGGTAATTCTGGGATGGACTATATGAAAAAATATGATAAACTATGTTCCATTATAACAGAAAATCAAGATGTTACCCAGATTTGATGAACTTTTGAATGAATACCATGTCACCCAAATGGACACACTCTACATATAGCTTAAACCAGTTTTTCAATCACATGTTGAAAATTCTACCAGCCAGTAGTTCAAAAGCAGTGCTTTCTCAGGGGAAAATATGCAGGAGTGACTGAAGGAGGAATATAATGGAGTTCAGGGAGTATAATGGCAAGAACTGTGCTAGTAAGCTATTTTATTTAAAATGAGAGTTTTGAAATAGATCAGAGAGTGAATTTTATATAAGTCAGGTGGATTCATTATTTAACACAGGATACTTTGCAGATTGTTTAAGCTCACGTTCCTATGTACAGATGTGAAAGCAATACAATAAAGACTGACCTTTTCCATGAAAAATTAAGCACTTGTGCTGGAGTTGTTCTTCTTCAGTTTGAAAAGAAAATAATTGAAATACGCTTTCAAGGAAATTCCAGTTTTCCTGCAGGTACGTGCAAGTAGTTCCAGAATGCTGAGATGGCCAGCAGGTAGGAAATCCTTCTCATGAACAGCTACTAAAAAATCAGACCTGAACTGAAACATCAGGCACTGTGTGGGGGGGAGCAGGGGTAACCCACATGTTATTAGGGCAGGCATTAGACTGTTTTGTTTTATTGTCATTATGCTTCTTAGAAAAGTCTGATTTTGTAACTGTGCAATTCTTAAACTGAGTTGATGTATCAAGAACATTTTGGATAAAGCAGAATTGAAAACAATTCTCCTGACACTCTCTGCATGATGTCTGTCCTCTGCAGTCTGTGTCTGCCATCTGCTCCCAGCGTGGGCTCCCTGCTACAGACAGATGGTGTCAGTAGGCTCTTTTCAGCCAGTATGAGGGAACAAGAGGGTGATGGCTTAGATCCCCTATGAAACAATGACAAACTTGTCTGTCCTGATGCTCCCAGGGTGTTGGATTCAAATAGCACATTCTAGCTCCTAGGCAGTAGAAATTAGCTCCCAGTTCCCAAAATTCGGTGCTCCAAATGCAATTTTCAGCTGCTCCTGCAAGAGGAGGAGCACTGACACTGAATGAAGTAGTGTTTCTCCAAGACAGATTTCATCAGGTGCAGTTCAGGACCTTTAAACACTGACAAGTGTTTTGTTCCACACAATCCTTGGACAGCAATTCACTTAGGGCACAATATTCTAACACATAGAGATATATTTAGGGAAGACAAGTCCTCATTTAAGTACCTATAGAAAGAATAACCAAGTTTAAAAACTTGTCAAGATTGTGTTCATATGCCCATTTGGTACTAACACAGTAAAGGCTGAAGTTTGCTACTGCAGGGGGCATTCCTGCTGCCTCTCTAATTATTAATTCATAGTGTTCACAGAGATGGCTTCACTAGTTTTTCATGGTCCCATATACACCTTTTTAAGAACATGATTCAGTTTGTCACTGTTGGTACTTACTGCAGTACCTAGGGGTTTGTAATAAATTCTCTGCGGTGGGTTTGTGCCACACAGGGCACTATAAAACAATGCAAATTTCCCTGAGTCAGTCACTTTGGAGATTCTGAATCTTAGATCAAGATTTCTGATTTCTGAGAACAGCTCAGCTTCATGCAAGGATGGGAGAGTGTTACAGCTCTGACTACCATGGTAACACAATCCTTGGCATTTTAGCAAGGCTTCTTTGACGATAAAAGGAGATGGACATAAAGAGAGCAGCATTTTTCTCATCCTAAAAGATTTTTTTAGAACAGAGATTTGATCACAACAGCTTCTTAGAGGGCATCCAGTGAATTCAGTTTCTATACACAAGGCACTCATTTGACAAAAGCATTTTGGAGGAGCTTGGTGCCGTAAGAATATCCAGACTTTTAACCCAGATTAATTTTAGCACTTTTAACTGCAAAGATTGAGAAAGGATGAAAACCCCTTTTTGCTTTATTAACAGGCAGCCTCAGTCAGCACATTTGTATCTCCTGATCCTGAACTTACAGCTTGTCAGTTGGCATTGCAAGAACTTGTTCCTGTTAAGAAAGAATTATTTCTCCATTTCCAGCCCACTGAACTGTTCAGTGCCAGCAGGACCATCCTGTCTCCCTCACACATAGTGCTTTCCATTAACCTGCAATACGAAGCCCCAAACCTGTTACTGTGGCAGAAGCCAGCAGTTGCTGTGTGGTTTCATAGTTTCCAAGAGAAAAATCAAAATAATTTCAACAGGTACTAGAAGGTACTGTTAAACAGAGTACTTACTTTTATTAATACTTTAAAAAAGATGTGTAAAGACAACCAAAACACTGTATCAAACTTTACAACCTGTACATTATAAACATACCTTCCCACTAACTCAGAGAACAGCAGTACACCCAGCATGATTTTAGCAGTTCAGACAGCATCCTGTAACATTCAGCTGCCTGTGGAATATTTAGCACATTCTCAGACTCAGTCACGGTAAAGTGCAGCTGCAGAATACATCCCTAAAGGGGCGTTTGTCACCCAAAGCTTAGTTAGGAGAAGCCAAGAAAGGGCTCGCCATGGATGTGCATGGCTGGAGTGCCACAGGCTGTTGGGAATATCATACTAGATTTGGCTCAAACTACCTCCCATTCAAGCAGCTCAAAGAGGAGAGGATAAATAAGATTTTTTTTATCCATGGCTCTGGCTAGAGTTTGGCTACAGAGAACCATGCAGATAGTTAAGAAAGATACCACATTCGAATTAAAATCATAGTCTCCACAGAGTTTTTTCACCTTGCTCTCTGTTCCTTTCTTTAATTTGTCCACTCTTCAATTTGTCCACATCCCTGCTGTCAACATTCTGCAGGCACTGAAACTTAAGCAGAGGAGTAGAACTTGCTTGAAAGAAAATAAATGTTATGGTTTCGAACTGTTTAAATCTGGGAATTTTTTAAAGACCAAGAAACAGTGTTTGAGAGGTTAGTGGAGAGATTCTACTTTGCACAGATCCTTGGGTCAATATTGTCAATGCTTCCTAGCAGAAGAGATTTCAAAGAGGTTGTTGAATTAACCCTGAGCTAACTGTGAAGTAAAGACTTTCCAGTTTGTAGCATTTTGAGGATTCCTAGCTTTTTCCATCCCTTTTTGTTGTTCTGTCTCAGACTGTATCTGGACAGGAAGCCAGAATGGTGCTCCTGACCTGACAATTGGCTCTGCACAATTTTAAGTTCTCTTCATGTTCACAGAGCAGAAAAAAAAGAATAAAAGAGATAACTGGTTTGCTGTTGCAGTCAGCAGGATGAATATTTGGCCCACATATGACTGAGACCAGCAGCATAGACATGATAGTGCTCTGAAATGTGCTTTTGTCTGATTGCCTGGTTACTCATAACTCTGTACCAGAAGGCCACATAAATCACACACAGTAGTGATATCACTGTCAAGTATAAAATTGGTGCTTGTAAACATTTATGCTGACAGGTGCATTTAAGAAATTAAATACCAATCCAGGCATATGAATTTAAAGTTCTTATCTGAGACAAAGGAAAAACCTTCAAAGATTGTTTGAGATTTTTTGTGCAATAAGCTGGCTATTTTTATCCATTTGGATTTCTGCAATAATGTTAGAAGAATCCTTCATAGTTTTTCACTTTCAACTCCTTTCCTCTTACTACTTCTTTTTTTCTCCCCCAATCTTTTTGAAGGATTCTGTAACAAGTCATAGAAGATATGTTTCTATCCCTTAAGGCAGCATTGATTATTACTGAAGAAAAGAGCAACTTCTAGATTCATCGATTATTATGAAGAAAAGAGCAATTTCTAGATTCTTGTGGATAATCTTATAATATCAGAATATTTTCTAGGGTTGATGATTCCTTTTTATGCTCCTCACCCTAATGCTTCCAATCAGTCCATACAGACAGGTGAAATCTGTAACACTGAGCTTTGAAAGTCCAAAATCATCAGACCAAATTTGATAGCCGTTACCACTGGCACCATGAAACAAACAGATTTGATCTGTCAGTGCTTCAGAAGTTGCAGGTTGAGCAGCTTTCAGTTTACTCTTCGATGACTCGATGATGGAATTTTATACTCACAATATCCTGGTGGTTCCTGATCTCCTTTAATGGTGGTCACAGTATCCAGAAGCTCTTTTCATCTTTGATGTTGATAAATTCTTTATCACTTCAGTAGAAATACAGTAGGGTCTTTGAACAGAATTTTAAAACTCTATAATTCACCCAATTTAAGCATCACTTAGAAACTTAAATGCGACTTTTTTGCAACAAACATGAGAACACCAATTCATAAAGCAGCAAGAAGACAGGACAGCACAGAGGACACCCTACCCTCTTCTTTATGACACCTGTGAAATGATGAAAACAGAACATTAGAGGTACACCCATCAGATTATTCACCATTAAGATTACCAAAATCATAGATTTGATGAGCTCTGAAAACAGACTACAATGGCTGCTGGATGCTGAATGTTTCAAGGTTGGGAGACAGGATCCAGAGTTCCTGCTGCTATTTATCCTCAGAGCTAATGCAGGTTCCCTCACAGTTCATATCCCTGGTGTCTCCTTTCCCAAGAAGGTAGGGTTGTTCAACAGGATAAAGATTTAGTTGACTGTAGGCTAGTAAAGGAGTACCACAATTTTTCACTGCTGCTGTATAAAGCTGGTCTGTGAAGCTGCTATGGCCCCTGAACCTTCCACAACCTGTAGCCAGGTCAGTGCCATACGAACAGCCCAACCTACATCTGGGGATTACTGCACTGAGAGCAGGAGTCATGCAAAGCTTGGCATGGTCCAGGGAGCCACTGGCAGCTGCAGCCATCCCATGGCCAGGCCCATTCAAAGCATGGCTCATGCAGCTGGTGATCACACTGCAATTTGTTTCCTGGCCATCTAAAGAAAGCTGGAGCACGTCTGATATCTGGCTTGACTCTGGCATTCAGTGGGATCATTTAACTGATGCAACATGCTTAATTTTTTTTTAAGAGCAAGAAGAAGCACATGGCAGAAAACTGGGAAGAGAAATCCTACACAAACCCCCCATGCTGGCTGCAGCTCCTTCAGTCCAGGACCATCAAGGCAGTCAGATCCTGGTAATCATTGACAAACTTACTAAATTCTTCACAATGCAATTACTTCAAGGATCCTTGAAACTGTGCAGGCAGGATCAATGAAGTAAAAGTGGCTGCCAGTGGCTAAACCACACAATGACACTGAGAACAAGGAATGCAGGAGGGAGTGTTTTGCTCTGAGTACAGTACAGGTACAGCTGCATAGTCAGACAAGCAGCTGTTGAGGATTTGTATTCAACAAAGGAGAAGTGAAAGGACTTACTAAAAATCAACACAAAACAAGTTCTGAGGAGTACAGAACTCATCTATTAAACATGAGCAGTACACAGAGCTTTAGTTTTCCACAACAGAAAAGAGCAGGCAAGCAGGGTGGCTGCCAATCGCTGAACTGGGCTGGACTGGGAGTTCCAGAGGTCCATTTTTCTTAAAAAAGCACTTGCAGTCTGCTAGTGCAGGTGTCAGGGAGGTGGGGGATGCAAGGTGAGTGCAGGGAAAAGGGGCCTGTGTGACACTGATCTGTGCCACTCTAGGGCACCATCTCCAAACTTGCCCATGGATACATGGATGCTGTTATTGTGCCTGCTGCCAGTGAGCCTGGAATCAACAGCTCCTGCAGAAACAAACCTGGTTGTCTCAGAGAGCAGAGGTTTGTTACCTTTATGAAATCCTCTGAATCTACACACTGATCCTGGAATCCAGCTGGTGAAGGTGTTCAAGAACTCCATAGGGAATGGTGGGATTCCACATCCTGTAAGGGCAAATTCAGAGAGGAAAGAGATTTTAAGGAGTATAATTTGCTTCACCTTCTTTTGGTGTGTTTGATATGTTTGTGGCTTTTTTTGGTTGTTGTTGCTATTGTTTTCTTCTTTCTTTTTCTTTTTTTTTTTAAGTTGTCCTTCCCTTTGTTTATCATGCTATGAAAGTATATAACCTATGGAGCAAAGGAAAATGCATTTTGATTCAGAAAAAAGCAATTCAGTACTCCATAATGTTGTTGACTCTGGTTACAGGACACAACTCCACTCCTATCTCTGTAACTGTCTTTTAATCTTCCGTTAAACTCCCTTCCCCTGAATGTTTACTGGTAGCTTCAGTCTATTTAACCTCTGAAGATGGTTGCTCATTGTTTATCCCTCAAACACAAGTGGTGCAGCACAGAGTAGGTCTGGTTCTCTGGGAGGGTAGAAGATTAACAAAGAGAGGCTCAGTGGAAACTGTTTCAGTCAAGACAAGCTCGATTGCTTGGGACCACTGGGAACTAATGCAGCTGACACCAGATATTTTTTATTGACACTTTTTAACATCTCTGCTTTTGTTTTTTGGTGATGTCTTCGTTTGTGCCTCTTTTAAATCTGACAAATACAGAAGGCAGCTTTAGCATGATTGCTAACCCAGTTTTACAGGATGAAGGTACAGCAAACAGCCTGTCAAGAGACTTACACCAGGTTCTTTATATGGGGACATTTTCGTAGGCTGTCAGTCAGCTGCTGGGCTCCAACACCAGTTATTTTGTTATACTGAACACTGAGGAATAAAAACAACTTTGTTAATCCAAATCAAATGCTGTAATCAAACAGTTCATTCAACATAAAAAATACTACATAGGTCAATCTGCAGATGGCATAAGAAAGAAAAAGGAAAAAACCCAAATAGATTGTCGATTCAAAAACCCTGTAATAATATACTCAGAGGGTTGAATGGAAACTTCATTATGTTAATTCATCTGAGGGATTCCTTTTTCCATGTTCCTGAGGTCATTCTCTAGCTCCCTCATGAGCCTATTCTCCCATCTTAACACCAATATTTCTGGGTTTATAGTGAACTGTTCCTTGATCCTTTCTAATCACTGACTATCTGGACTCTGCAGAATCACATTTTCCCTGTGAAATTTCCCCAAAATCTTCTTCCTCAGCTTCTGTCTTCTCTAAAACCAAACATGGAACATTTGTATTTTCAGTTTCCAACGAAGGAAGCTTTCCTGGGCCATCTCAAAAGATTTCATACTCACTCTAGCACTCTTAAAGACGTCATTGCAGGAAGAACCTTTGCCAGATTTTCTGCTCCAAAATCACAAATGTTGTTGTTGTACAAGCTGCAGAAAACCAAACCAGAAGAGTCACAACTGAATGTGGATAATGTACACAGATATTAGATCAAGGGTTTTCAAATACGGTACATACATCTTAACTTTCATTTTATCCTTATTTGCAGTTAAAGTTTAAAACACACATTCTTATTTCCTGCATCAAGTAAGGCAAATGGCCACATCCTTCTTCACTTAGCACAGGTACAGCAAAAATAGGTCTAGATTCTATTATTCTGTGGATGGTAAGAGCATTTCTGTCTACACAGATCATATTAAAAATCTGCCCAAAAAAAGAAGCTCAGAGATTTGGGGTTCAGCATTCAAAAGATTTCCACATCACCAAACTACTCCAGAATTGCACACCAGGGTTTCTTGCACTCTCTGCTTCACTCAGGCCCATGCCAGGTATCCCAGTGCAATGGGATGGACCATTGTCCCTTTATCAGCAAACACAGACACCTTTGGGCTTGCAGGAGATGGTGGCCCTGGGTGCACATCTGTGCAGGGCATGATTCATAAGTGGGTATTATGGACTGGATTTAAACACCAGTCCAGTTCTTGCTATATTCCCAGACATCCTTCTGTATGTCTGACATATTTCTTCTCCTCTTCTTTCTGAAGACTTTATGCTACAATGAAGTTAAAAGCTTGGCTGCTGCACACTGTTACCTCTTCGTTCCCTGTTCAGTAGTTTCTGACAGAGACAGCAATCATGTTTTCAAAACAACTCAACAGGACACAACTACTCACCTTAGTGTTTTTAAGGAAGACAAGGAAGGGAGAGCTGTAGCGAGGTTCTCTGCACCCACGTCTGTTATTTTATTCTGTGATAAACTACAGTAAGTGAGATCACTTTGTTAGTCAAGTACATTTACCCTAGTTTTTTACAATGTGGGGGAAATTAATTTTTGATTTTTAAAAAATATAATTTGGACAGTTAGCTTAGACCAAATGCAGAGAAAAAGGCAAGACAGAGCCCTTTAAGAGAAGTCAGGAAGGTTTAATCTATTTGTCTAATGAATGTACTGATTAAGTATCTCCACAGGCTCATTGGTCTTCCATGCCCATGGGATACTCTTGCCCATAATTGTTAACAGACAGTCCCTTAAATCTCTAGGTTTAATCTGTTTATTCTCAAAATTTCCCTGAACTGTTAACCTTGCACTTACTTTAATGTTTCCAGTGATGTCAGGGTTGGAAAGACTTCAGATAGACTCTTTGCTCCTTCATCTCCTATGCCATTTTCACTCAGAGCATCAAGGCTGTGTGACGACAAAGAGAGAATTAGCTTTCCTTTTAATCTAAATTTTTGTGGTTTATTCACCTCAGAGACCACTCTATCTATCTTGAAAAGCTTCTCTTCAGTAGCCTCAATCAGCATGAAGCATCACACAAATTACAGCTTCTCTAATAAGCAGCTTTCTGCTGCCCAAATTTAAAGCATAAGATTTTTTTTTACAAGTTGAATGCCTTGACCCATTTCCTTTGATATGCAAGATTATCAAAATAGTTATGAAATAGCTGTGTTCCAGCTAAGCTGAAAGGAGATTTCCTGTGCACACAAAAAATACAGAACTGACAAAATCCAGCAGAGGCTGTAAATCCTTGCCTAAACCGCTCCTTCTCCAGAGAGGGAGTATTAAAAATGAAGTTTTCCTCATATCTAGTCAAAATTTCAGATACTGGATCCCCTTCTAATCTGACAGATAATGCTGGGATATATTTGACATATTTCAATTTTAAAGCATTAGTGTTTTCCTGAAATACCATGAAAATGCCAGCTACAATGCAGACAAATGGTCAATGGCCCTCTCAAAACCCAGGAACCTTCGCACAGGTGCCATGCCACAACACTGACTACTGCTGGCACTCTTGTTTGTAGTGTAAAGAAGCTTAAAACTAAGAGAGAGTTGGTTTGTCATGGATGTTGTGGAGCTCCAGTGAAGTCAGAAGTCACTGCAGGCAGTTGGTCTGTGGTAGGGCATGAAGGGGGGCCCCAGGGGCTCTGTACTGAACCTTTACCCACCCAGGAACACCCCAGGAAGGGACTGAGGGTTCTGAACAAACCAACATCAGGTGTCTTCAGGGAGGATGGAGAGTGTCAGCTTTTAGGCTGCTGTTACAGTTTGGGAATGTTTCTGCTGTTCAGTTTGGCCACCAAACAAGGAGTCTTGTTGGCAAATAAGCTATTGGGTACAAGAGCTTCTCCATCATCAAAGGCTGCTGTAGACAAATGTTAGCAAAGTGAATCTTTAGCAGAGCTTACTCTAAATGCTGAAGTGATGGAAATGCTGCAAGAATTTTTACGAGTTTTAGCAGTCCCTGAAGGCCACATGTTGGACCCAGCCTGGAAGAAAATACAGACATGCAGCAGGTTTTTCACATGCTCACAATCAGCAAAATTCATGAATTTTTGAATTCTTTCCCTGCAGCCCACAATGCAAGCTAGTTTACACTCCTCAGAAGCAGTCATTTCCTACCTCCTGCACCAAGGAATTCTGCTGTGAAACCCCCAGATGAGGACCAACAAGGCTAAGGTCAGGCAGGACAGAGCTTGCACAGCAGCAGTGGGACATTTGCCACTTTTTGTTCCTCTCTGCAAGACTCATCTCACTTGTTTTAGATTCTTGTATTTCTGTTCTCTATCTTTTCCAGGTTTTTTACTCTAAGTATAATCTTGAGATGAAATATATATCTATCTCAGGGTAACTGAAATGGAAACAAAGTTATTTTCCCCCTCAACTAATAGAGATTCAGTCTAACTTAAGATCAACATTTTACTGCAGCTTAAAGCATAAATTGCACTTTGATATTCATGCTCCAAGCATTTGTCTATCATACCCTATTTGGAGTTTCTTTGGTATCAGAACAAGTTCAGTTATTTAAAAGGATTAGTATTTGAAACGAAATTTAAATAAAGGGAAATGGGAAGAGGAAATTAGAAGGGAAAGCAGCATAAAAACAGAAATTAGGCCAAGCATAGCTGTCCCAGGTTGGGTTAGATCTACAAAGCAGGAAACAGGTGAAGACCTGATGAGAATTCTCCATTGCACTGCTGCAGTTTCTGCCCAAACCAATTCACATGCTATGGCAGGATATTTTGAGCAATAGAATAGCCTTGGAGGCTGCTTACAGTTTGGAGGAGAAAAAAGAAGTGTTACTAAAACCTCACTTTTAAAGTAGTGTTACCAAGTCAACTTTCCATCTTCCAGGAAAAGGGTGCTAAATAATTTATTTGGGAATCATTCTCTGATGTAATCCTCCCTGGCCTTAGCTCTGATAGGGTAGAAAATTGCATCAGAAGACTCAGAAAAGTTCAGCATTTCTAGGGGGAAAAGTATTTCCCAGATAGTTGGATCACAGTCAAAACATTTTATGCCCTGTAGCACAAGATCAGTACCTTGTGGTCAGGAGGTAACTTGTACTAAAACAAAAAAAAAAGAGGTTGGTACAGCCCTGTTGATCTGTATTGCTGCAGGAGCTAGAAGGGATGTTCTTTGAGTTTTGGCCATAAGTTAATAAATCTAGTTCAGAGAAAAGCAAGATAGCAGTTTACTTAATGGAGTTTACTTAATGCTTTAAGCTGACTATACATCAGTGCAATGGCTGTAGCCAACACCCGTGACTGCTCCTCCTTCAACACAACCACCTCAATCTGTAGAAGTTTAGCACTTACGCAAATTCGAGTTTTCGGAGGTTTCTGATAGCAGGAATTTCATAGCTGGTGCAACCAGATGTTTCTTGCACACTAAATAAATCAGTATAAATAATAGTATAATCAGAGAATGATAAATATTTTAGCATCCAAAACAGTGTTTTAAAAACAACTTGTTAGCAAACTTCTACAGAAAATAAACCACTGTTGCATTAACTGAGGAACCAGGAAACTTCAGAGTAACTTCTGCTCCAACCTTTCTTTAGCTGAATAATTTCAATCCAATAATTGCCTTTCATAGTGTAATTGTTTGCTCTTTTTCCAATAAAACTTAAAACCACATTTTTCTAAATCAACTCTTTTCTGTCAAACATGAAACTATTTTGTCTATACTTTAATCAAAATACTCCTCCCATGTTAAAATAGAAGTCATCATTAAAAAAAACCAAAACAAACAACAAAATTTTATTTCTGCATGCTTTTAATTGCAACCAATCCCCCAGCTACATCAGCAGCAGGGATGGAGCACAGAGTTTCTAGATCATGTAACACAAGATTTTACCTCCTGGGCTAAAGGACTGAGTCAGGCCCTCTGGGACCAGTGCAAAACAGGCTTTCATTTATGCCCAGGTGGTACAGGGAGAAAGAATCAGCCCAAGTTATGTAACTGAAAGCAATTGGAAGATGGCATACTTGGAGATTAAAGAGAAATGACAGCTGGCTCTTTCAGTGGCAGTTTTCATGACTGCTCTGCACAGTGCTGTCATTGCTCATCCCTGCCATGACAGCCACATCACATGGGGGTAGGAGAACCTCCTGAGATGACCCAGGAGCTTGCACTGCCTTAGTTACTTCTCCTCTGGACAAGGAGAAAACTCCATTGTCCAGCACTGGTGGTGAAACCCTGTTTTCAAAAATTGCTCGTATAAGAGGAGTTTTGATCATAAATGATCCTACCCATTCATCATCTTCTCCTGCATCTCTACAAGGTCGGAGAGGTCACTGATGTCCTTCATTGTCTTTGCCTTAAAGGGATCAAGAACAAATTTCTCTGTGGATGCTTTCAGCAATTCATAGTCTTTTGTCTGTTCTAAAGATTTCCAGAGCCTGACTGTGTCGCTGAGGGAAGCCCTGTGAAGTGACAAAACATTCAAAACCAACAGATGTGACTGCTGTTGTTGCATGAAAGTGTCATCTACCCACAGTGCTATGGATGATGCCACGGGGTACAGAGAGTGACCAACCTGAATGATGTCACATTCCTTAGGCTGACCAAGGCTTGCAGCCCTTGCATGTCAATGCTGCTGTTCCGCAAATCCAAGGAAAACTCTTTTCTTGACCTTTTCAAAACAGAGTGCAGTACATGGACATCAGGTGGTGTAAGAACTATGCCCAGAAAAGACAAGTCTGGCTCAAGCCTTAAGGCCACATGCTGCAGAAGATAATTGTTCTGTGTTTCATAAACACAACATAAAAGCTCCAGCAACCTCTCTGGACAGAGAGTATGAATCTGCAGCCTTCTAATGTATTTCAAGAGTGTCTTCTGCTTCTTGGTTGATTGTTTTTCATCCTCATTTGAAAGAGAGCAGAAGTAGGGGTCATCCTGGAGAAACATCAAACCAGCTAAAAATCGAGGCATTAAATCTAACCAGTTATAAGGTTTTTTCTTCTTGGATAGAAAAGACAGGTACTTTGTTAGATTTTTATCCCTGAGTTCTTCTGCTAACAAAAGGTGAAGCGCACACAAAAAATTCTGAATGACAAAATCACAGAATGTGCTCCCAAATTCCTCTTCTTCACTATCTGAATGTCTGGGGAATGCAAATGGCAGGAAAAATCCATACTTCAGAGCAAACTCTTTAACTTGCTTAGAAGGAATAAGATCACTTTTTATGGCACTTTGGTGCTTTTCTCCAAGACACCAGGCTACACGGGCTAGGGTAGCAAGACTCTCTTGATTTTGTGTGGTTGTAACATCTGATTGCATAAACATTATCTTCTGCTGAAAAAATTTCAGGAAGACTTCAGTAAGAGTTGAAGGAAGAGTTTTCTCTCCCATTTCAAGCACTGTCTCACAGAGAAAACAAACAAATCTACACATAACAGGACTGTAACAATGACTAAACAAGTACCCACACTCTTTGATTAATTTCAGTGCACTATCACAGTAGAGTGATTCTTCAAAGTATTTCATTATGTACAATTCTCTCTGCTGAGGGGAAAATCCTACAATTTCAATAGTTTTATCCACTTTGGACACGTACTGGTACAGTTTGTCTTTTGGTCTTGCTGTAAATAATAAAGTACAGCCATTAAGTATCTTTTTTTGGACAAGTCCTGAAAGCAGCTCCTTTATACTGCACAAATCCTTTTCAGGCTGGCTGGCTGAGCAACGAGGAAAATTCTCATGATCATCAAATCCCTTAAAGCCATCAAAAATCAGAAGGACTTTATCAGGATTTTGCAACATATACTCAAAAATCTCTTTGCTTCCCTCTTGAGGTTTTACAAAAAACTCAAGCAGCAGTTCCTTCAGGCTGTATTGCTTCTCAGGCAAGCTTATTTGTTTGCAGTCAAACCAAAATACAAATTCAAACTGAGAAAACTCTCCATTGGACCAGTCCTGGCAGATCTTCTGAATGAGAATGCTTTTGCCCATTCCTGCTTTTCCCAGCACCACAATCACTTTAGTCTCTGAGTCTTTACGCTGTGGGATTTGAAATATTTGGTATCTATTAATGGGTGTCTTTTCCTTCTCTTGCAGGCTGCAGGTTACCAGCTCCTTTTCCATCACTTTTGCACTATTTTTTCCAGTCTTGGTTTCAGTTTGACTTTGAACAAGTGTCCCATCAATGAACAGATGATCCAGATTTACTTCTCGCTCCATGGTCACAGATTTGCACGTGTCTCGGAAATAATCCTTAAGTGACGAACAGAAAGTTTCCACTTGCTCTAGAGAAATAAAGAGCACACACAAAGTGAAGGAACCAGTCCACAAACTACAACATCATTTCATGGTGGCTTAAGTGCCTGATTGCAATATGGTGAAAGCACAGGCATCCCCATAAAGCCCATAAGGCTGGATTTACCCCATGCAACTGCAGCTGAGAAGTGCAGGCACAACAGACACTTTCAGATCTATGAACTGAATAATTCTGGAGCTCTCTGTACAGATGATAAAACCACTGAAGTACACTGAGCTGCTAAGTAGGTACTACAGCTAGATATCTACAGGAAGCTGAGTCTAATATCTTGAAACCAGGAATTGTGCTCAGACCCTCAGAACAGTTTTACAAATTGTTGAATGATTCCTACAAGGAGCTTCTCTGTATGGAAAGAAACACAGAATCTTTTTCCAAAAAATACTGGAAGGTTTAAGTTCAAGAATTCTAAACTCACCTGGCCTTTTGAAAGGCTCTTCAGAAGGAATTATGGGATCTTGAACTTCTTGAAATTTCTCTAAATCTGGAGAAACAAAACAATATACTTGATGAAGACACCTAGATAATCACTGATTCAGTTTTACTAATTTTAGCAATAAGATTAATACAAATTTCCAAGTTCATTGTAGCATATATTCAGAGTAAGAGATATTTTGTTAATTTTACAAGGCAAATTAATAAATTTCTTCCACAAGTAGAATTCTGCTGATGTGCACTGTTAGAGACAGAATGGCATCAAACAAGACCACAGCTGTTCTGACAGTTGTGGGAAGCAGATTTACCATTACCAGGTGACATCCACTGCTTTTTTCAAATGTCAGTGTTTTGCAGAAATTCGTGTTCACGCATAGTGCTTCTTTATGTCTTCAAAAGCAGTAGGTTCCTTTTATTATTCTACACCTTGTAACTAAGCACTAAAGATGAAAGTCACAGAGAAGTGACTCTCGCTAACAGTATTTACCCATTACTCTCCCTGACAAAGTCCTGTTGCTGTCCAATTTTCTTTGTTTTCACCTGTTTGCTTTCAAACTACTGCACACTTTTGCAGTTGGGTCAGGTGAACTGTGTCTCCTTTACACAAAGCAAATGGGAATTTTTCAGAGAGAACACATTTTCTACAGATTGGTAATTGCAGAGTATCTGTTTTGAGAAAACTTTTGGTAGGAAGAGCTTTGCAGATGCCAGACAGAATTTAAATTGACAAAGGCTGTAACAAACTCAACCTCAGAGTCTTGTAACCACACACAGCAGAGATGTGCAAAAAATTACCCAAACCAAAACAGATTAATCTCCCTAAATATGTACAAATGTGTTTCATACCATAATATCATCTTGATCACCTTGATATAGAATGTGATCTCAAATAAATACAAATCTTACAGTTTCTGGAAATGAATTCCTATCCAGCATGCCAGCAACCTTCAGAATGGTTTGACTTCAGAATTGCTTCTGAAAGGGAAGCACCACAGGCTTCCAATAAGAAAGATATTAAATAAAGAAGGGTTGGGCAAGCAAGTGTCTGGTTTTGATTTACTGTTTACTTTATTAACTAATAAAACAGAATGGAAGAACAGAAAAAAAATCTGTAAGAGACATTTAGATGGGAAACTGGTCAAAGCAGGTAGGAGTGAAGAACTTTTAAAAAATGAAAATAAACTGGCTTGGCATCTTACATGCTAATTTGTCTTCTGGTGCATCTGGAATTCCAGGGCTTATGCCATACATATGTTGTGCTGCAGTAAATCAGTTGGAATTATTAGCATTGTTTATTCACATAAATAGTAAATACAATTTACAAAGACTTCCCCACACCTAGGGATATTTGTCTCAATCTCCAGGTTATACTTTTGCTTTTGGGGCAGTGGAAGCCACCAGAGGGCAACAAACCCCTGCATTGGGGACAGGGACCAGAAACAACACTGATATCAAACTCTGGGTTCCAACAGCTCTCTGAGGGCTGGAAGAAAAGTGCCTCAGAAAAGTTTGTTACCTGAAGCAGGACTGTTAAATCCTGACCAAGGCTCTGATTTCATTATAAGCCTTTCTGTGCATTAGGTTTAAGTACTGCTTAGTTAAATAAGTCATCGTCATATTGGTTTTGGGGCTTCCATGGGAGCTGGCTGCAGTCTGGCTGCCAGCACTGAGCTTTTGAGATGCTCAGGCCATGCAAGCATCAGATCATCCCCCACTTTCTAAGGGTGCCCCAGCACCCTGGGCCTTGCACTGTTTTAACTAAATCTGACTTTTTCCAGAAACTGGATGTCATAGCAAACACAGGGGATTGGCTGCTGAACCTGAAGCTCTACAACTCTTATCTGTACATTTTGGATCAGACTAAGCAGCCAGTGATCAATACAAAGAAGGAAATACCATCCAGTTTTGGCTTTTTAAGGTCAATATGAGTAAAGCCTGGAGGAGAGAATAGGCTTTGAGTAGCAGGAATATGGTTTCTCTCCCAGTTCAAAGTGCTGTACATATATAAACCCCTATTTTCTACTTACCACATAAATTAACTGGAAAACTTGGAGACATTAATGTTTCCAAGGAAGATGTCAGCACTGGCAAGAAACAGAGAAGAGTTTTCAGCATATCATAGCAATCAGTAACCAAATTTAATCAATGCTGCTGTTGGCAGCATTGATTTTTTAGCACTTTATGCCTCTTTATGGGGATAAAAGGCTATTGCTCTTACCTGGATATACTATAACATCAGATGTGCCATTTTCAAGAACAAAGTTAAATATCTGCTGAGGAGGACCAGCCAAGGATGGATTCTCTTGGTACCCTTTCACATTGACTGGTAGGCCCTCTGAGGTCGAAGGTTCTGACAAACCTGAAATGAGTGCAGAATAATTGCTCTTCTTTTTAAAGGGTTCTGCTTAAAGAGAAAAAGCCTTCAAACAGGTATTTATCCTTTCTGGCAGCTTCTAGGCAAATCTTCCTGATAGAGAATTCACAGGATCACATGAGGTCCATAGAACCCATTAAAAAAAAGAACTCTTACAAGGTATGATGAGCATGAAATACAAGGGATTACCCAGCTTTTAGCAGCCACTGTTTTCAATAGTCTAAACAGAAATTCTATTCTCATAAGGAAAAGTGCTTAAGGCAAAGTCTGTAAATGTATAGTCAGAGAAGAGAAAATGGGTAAATAATATGTATCCACATTAAATTTACCTTCCTTGCACTACATCCTTCCCACATAACTGCACATCATGCAGGTTGTACAAGCATCCTCCCTCTCAACCCACACTGGGAAAGTTTTTTGATGATTCAGTGCTTGCAATTTAATCAGCCATATCTCTGAGTTTCTGCATGTGGGACAGAATTTCTTCTGCTACTTTATGCTGCTTCAGCTCACATGAGGTACTTCAAGACTTACACACTGTTTTTGGTTCCTTTCCAGCACAGACTTAACAATGAAAGGTGTTGAACTGAGCCTTTGTCATTGGCACTTCTCAGTGTACCATGAGCACCTTCTGCTCCACCAGGCCAGGTGCCTACACAGCCCATCAATAGGATTACTGCTTCGTTTTCATGAGCTAAATCACTGCCTAGATTTTGCTCTACTGTTGCAAATGTAATTATCCGTCAGTCCTTTACAAACCTCTGGCTGAAAAAGAAATTGGAACTAAATTAAAGTTTAATAAAGAAAATTTTGTGACTTTCTATTCTTAAGACAAGTAAGCAATTACTTAGATTAGCATATAGTAAATAACTATTCTCTTACAACCTGCACCAATTAAATGAAAGATTCATTCTGCTCAATTAGGAGCAATGTCCTTTTAATTTCCCTTGAATATTTTTCATTCTTTTAGTGAGTGCCACACCTTTAAGAGCTGCCATACCTGCCATTTTCCTGCCATTGTTCATAGTCAATGACAAGATTTATAAGAGAGTTTTCCCCATGTGTAAATCAGCCTGTGTACAGGTGCACACCTACAGTTGTACTATACATACCAGGAATTATGAGGCTTCTTTCCAGCCCATGGGCAGCAGGAACAGAACAGGACATGTGCTGGTTACTTAGGGAGGTGCAGTTCACTGGGTGGCTGTTGAGAGGCATAGCAAAGAAACTGCCACTCCCTACAGAAGCTGCAGGGACTTCCACTTTAAAATAAAATACCAAAACAAAAGGAGAAAGTTATCTCATTGATAGAAGTCAAAGGAAACAAAGAAGAGGTCTCAGTAGGTATGATAGACCACTTGATTCTGATCAGCTGTGTTTTGATTTTCAAAAGGAAAGAACAATTCACAATAGCTTTGTGAAAACTATTTAGCTCTCAAAATCTAAAATGTATTTATTAAATTCTGTAGTAGATCGCTTTTTCTTCTCAGTAGTTTGCTCTTTAAATTTTCTTCATCTTTCCTGGCCTCTCTTATTTCCAGATGTATCTAGATGTACAAGACCCTACACATGGATGAGTGACAGATAAGACATAACAATGTCTTACATTGACTGTACTGATTTTCCAAGCACAGTTTGTAGTCTCAATATTGCACAAGAGCAGAGAGGCTCACAAGCAATAAACTGGGGACCTTGACTCCTGACTTAGACACTACAGTGTTTGTAAGGACAAAGAGTGTGTGTTAAGTGTCTCCCAAAGAAAGTCACAAACACCAGAGCTTTTAAAGATGCATCTCCTCTGCAGCACATTTTTTTCCTCCAAGAATAGAACAAATGGGGAGAGAGGCTTGTGCATTGTACAATTTCATCTGCTTATCAAAAGATTCCTACAAATCAAGTAAGACACACTTGCTTATTTGAATTAGTTTGTTAGTTTCATTGGTTTTACAACACCCCTATTCTCAGAGTTGGTTCTGCTTTTTCCTTCCCTCTCCTGTCTAGCAGCAACAAGTAAGTCTATACTTCATCACTTTCTGTAGCCTGATGTTTTCATCAGGAGCTACAAATCTGTCTGGGGTTTGTGCCACTATTTCATTCGATTCCTTTGAAAGAATCTCATCCTTGGCTTACTACTTTGGACTTTAGTACACATTATTTTCTTTGCTGTAGGTAGTATTGCACTTCTGAAGAGCTGATGCATTTGCCTTTGCAGCATCATACTGTGACACCTGTGACAGGTTAAATAAACTCCTGATTTTGTCAAGTAGTTAATCTTTTTGACAATTCGATTTTTCTACACAGTACTTATACTGTCTTATATATATATTCCTTCCCCAGCACCTTCATTGGGTCAAGGACAGTAGAGAAACTGATAATATTCTGAAGACTTCCAGCAAAAGGATAGGTGCAGCTTCACAAAGCACCTCTTAGCTCTGTGATGATCCTTTCATCTGAAATGCAGGTTATGTAGGGTGAGGCATTTGTCCTTTTGGATAACTATTATTAATAGTACGGCATAAATACAGGCTTTTAAAAGTGCCAAATCTATAAAGGAACTTAAACAAATAGGAACTAATCCACCTTTAACGGCCATTAACTGCCAGGAACTTCATCCTTATCTAAATAACTGCAATCGGCAGGTACCAGTTCAGTACAAACTCTGATAACCTTCCCAGAGCTGGCAAGCATATTTTTTTCACAGCTAATTCTGCTCAGTTCTCCCTCCCCACTCCCTCAGAACTCCACAAGAACACTGGAAAACCAGCTTGGATCACAGTCATGGTGCACATGTATGTTCTCTCTGACTTCCATGCAGTCTATGCCAGTTCCTCATCTGAATGGTGCTGAGGTGCAATCCCAGATCCCAGCACTCTGGATGGATCTCCAGGTTAACACTGGTTTGTCCACCCCCCCAGTATGTACATGGCCCCTAGGGTTGGGTACAGTCAGAGTCCCCTCAGGAGGCCTGTGAGGTGCTGACACAAAATGAATCAGATGTCCACTCAAAACACAATATAAAATAGTCAAAACTGATTGTTCTCACCTGGATTTTGGAAGAGTATTTTGCTGGTTTAGCTCTGCCTGAGATAGCCCTTTAGGTTACAGTTGGGTAAGAACATTAGCACCAGTTTACACCTGGGGACAAGTTCCAGCCTGCCTGCTGGGCCCAGGTGTTGTCTTGTAGATGGTCTAACAATGTGCAAAACCAAGAACTTTCCCTTTCTCCCATTCTTTCTTTAGGTTAAAGGACTTTATAGCATGAACTGGGTCAAGAAATCATCTCTTCACAGTTATTATTTTCACTAGGATGTTTCACTGGACTTTTGGAAGATGCCACACTTGGAAGAAACAGGATCAAACCCAGGGCATGTGGGGCTATGACCTGCTAAGTAATATGACTCAGGTCATAGCTCTGCATTTCCTGGGTTTGATCCTTTTTGTTCCAAGTCAAACATCTTCCAAAAATCCAGTGAAAAAGAAGGTGTACGTGATAAAATTTACAAATTTGGCACTGATCCAGGTCTCCATTATTTTTCTTTCTTCTCTCATGTGGATTTAGAAAAGGTCAACTGTGCCTCTGTTGATGTTAAGCAAGTAATTTTCCTATTACCTGGCAGGAACATATACTCTTGAAGCATAAGGATCCAACTGTTCGTAAGTTACCACATAGCTGATCCTAAGTTGCACAATTTAATAGAGGCATGGATTTGTTATATCATAAATTAGTCAGAGAAATCTACAAGTGTGATTTTTGCAGAAACATGAAAATGCATGATGATCAAAATCACCAAATCTATGACAGCAAATATTTCTGTAAGGTCGAGTTACAGTACCTAACAGAGGATGAGATTTTGGAACATGAGACAATATATGTTCAAAAACCTTTTCTTATTCAGCAAATGACTTACCAATCTTCTTATATTTGGGTTCTGAAGCATCACAGTAGCTCTCTGCTGCAGAGCCTATGAAAGCTGAAAGAAAGCAAGGTCACAGTAAGTGGCAAAATGTTGGTAATTTTAAATTTACCCCATGAAACTTTAACTTTTTTAAGTAGAAGGGGGCGTTGCCAGTTTCAATTCAGCTATTTCAGAATTGTACAGGTCCAATGTATAAAAATATGTGAAAAGCCTCATGTTATTCTGCTCTGTGAAGTTTTAATTAAGCTGCAGATTTTTGTGCCAAAGATTTTTGCTGTTGTTCTTGCTATTGAAGAGGCAATTGTTCAGACAATGCTTACTAAGCTATAGATACACTGAAAACAAAGTCAACACTGCCATGAGGATGACAAAAATGCAAATAAATATAACATGTTTAATATAATGTTACAGGAAAACAAATTCTGCAAACTGTAAATTCTACGCTTGGAAGATCTGTTTTCAGTTCCAGCCCACGAGCATGAACAAAGGCAGAGGAAGCAGGTCTGGTGTCACTGAAGAACCCCATGACAAATGCATTGTGGCTGTGCAAAAGCCAAGGGGCTGTAATGCAAGTTTAGAACTCAGGCACAAAACCTTTCATAGTCTCACTGTTCACACTTACTTCGTTTAAGACATGACTGCGTCTTTATGTCAGGGAATTTCTCAGTGTTTTCAGCAGCAATGTCATCCAAAATAAGGTTCCCTGCTGAAAACATGAGATATGGTCCAATGTCAAACTTTGTTCTCCTAAAAAAATTACAGAGAGGAGTAAAAGCAAGAGAAACACGCCAACAGAGAGGAAAGATGAAATATGCTCCAAATAAAAGATAAAAACCAAATAATGCAATAAAAGATGTACCCAGATCCATATGACTTAGAAAGCCCACAGAGCTCTGAATGCAGACTTTGTCACCCTCTGTTAATTTCTGAACTGCAAACTATTAATCTACTGGCAGTGGCTAATAAAACATAAGTACTTCTCAATGCTCTAATGATGAGCAAAGGATAAAACATTGCAGCTGTGCCACAGAGTGATCTCAGTACTACTCAATTTATGTACCAAAGGGATTAGATCCTTTCAGAGACAGAATAAAGGGTTCTAAAAAGATTTTATATTCTGTATTGCAAGAACTGTGAAGTTATCCACACCATACTTTTACTGGAAAATACTTAAGAACTAATATTGCATAGTTTTTTTTTTAAACCAAAAAAAATNAAGCCATGTGAGCTTCCCGCAGTCAGAGTTATCGTAGGGAAAGACTAATCTTTGGTAAATTAGTCCAAATTATTTTGGTCAAATATAAAACAGGATATACAGATATTCTGTGAACCTTCTGATTCTATGGATTTATCAACAGCCACCTATTGATATATCTGTACTGGAATAGTAAATAGCTGTATTTGTGCTGCTACCAAAACAAAGATTTGGTACCACAAGCCAGCAATGTTTCCAGTAAAGAATGGACGAAGGAATGATTTACTGTATATATAATAGCACTGCTGCATTAATCAGGGTGAGAAATAAAACTTGACATGCTTCCTCAGGCAGCTCTGTGCATCCTGGACAGAAATCAGTGTGTGTAAACTGTATTTACACACATGCAAAGTGCTCTGGGGACTTACATGTATCATCCCTGCTGTGCTCAGAGTATGTAAGATGCTACTTGACAGGGAAGCTGTGCGGTTTGGTTAGGAACAAAACTGCCATCTTTGAGAAAGGCCTGCAAAAATGCATAAAATCCTCAAGTTTTCCAAGAAAATCCTGGGACACTATACTCAGGGGGAAAGAAGAAGAGGTATAGAAACTTCACTAGTGTTCAAACTGGGGGGATGAAGTACATGTTAGACAGAACACTGTCATGGAGAAAGTTAGTCTTTGCCATATCAATCTTACCAAAAATGTCTTCAACCTGCTTCTCCTGCTGATCCTTGAGCACATATTCTACTAATTCAGCTAGCAACAAAGGAAAAAAAACAAAAGAGGAACACAGTAATGACACAGTAAATGTCACAGCAAAACTCTAGTAAACTTATCCTTATTAACAGAACTCTGTAGCGTAAGTAAAATGGAAGAGTTAAACTAAGTTTTTCTTGTAACTTGTTGTTCAGGAAATAAAGATCACAAGAAAAGAGAAGTAGAGAAAGGAAGTATTAAGCAGAAGGGACATTAATAGAGAGATTCCCCCCCAACAACCACAAGCTACTCTTAATCAGTTTCCCCACAATGCACAGGTTCAGGTATCCTAAATTAGATCTATCACATATGAGGGAAAGGCTACTTCAGTAAATGCCATGGCTTCAGATTGAGAATGGAGTTTATGAGAAATAGATATAGCAAATGATTGTAAAATAATGATTTAAAAAACAAAAATTGCTTTCATACCTATTTTAGCATAAGCATCCGTGGTGTTGCAACAGGGGTAGAACCCATCTCCATTTTCATACGGGAAATCCACATTATTTAACTGTTCATAGTTGCTGGCATCAACTTCAAGATCTAGAGTTAATAAGGAATATGAATTGGCTCAATGAAAGCCATAACCAAGCATAAAAAACCAGCAGGACATGCAGAACAGGCAGATTTGTTACTTCAGCAGAAGGCTTTGGCTTTTCATTGTATGTTGGCTAAGAAGGAATAGAACTGAACTCTCAGTAATTCACAGTCACCTGGAAATTAGCACTTTTCTTTTGCTAAACTCTGAGATCTCATCACTCCTAGTAAATACTTCCTGATTTCATCCTATGGATGATCAAGCCCAGACTCATACAGCCTATTAAACCTTCTTATCCTTCAGGATATGGTGGTATCACCCAGATGTCCTGTTCAGAACAATGCTCTGTCCATGCTAATCCCTGAATTGCTGCAAATTGCCTGTGAAGCTGCCAGATGGCCAAGGCTAAAACCTTGCCAGGGACCATGCTAACACATTCACAGCTGAGATTCCCAGCTTCCAGTAACTGGTGCCATGTCCTCATGATGTGTGATTTACCTGCATCATCTCAAACATTGCTAAGGCTCAAAAGTATTCCAATCAGTGAAACATCTGTGATAGCACGAGTCAGTGCTTGACCCCTAATTCATCCTACTTGCAGTCACTGAGCAAGCGAGGCCATGGGGTAAGAAACACTCCTGCAGCTGTTTTTGACAATCAGAAGCTGAGAGGGAAAAGCCCAACCTGGGAAATGATCAATCACAAAGATGATTCCAGATTCTGGTGCTCAGTTCTCCACTGATTTGCCCATGTGCCTACTGGCATTGGTCACTCATGAAAGACACAATGGTCCAATTTCGTAACATTTTCCACCTATTTGGCACAGAGCTGTGAAACTTCATACCTGGGGTAAACCAGCTCTTCTCTCATTGTCATTCTCAATCCATGATCCAGATCATTTGTTTAACATAAGCTCAGCTAATGCTCCATACCACAAATACATTTTCATAATTTTATAACAGAACACTCAAGGAAGGGAGAGCAGATCAGTCTACAACTTCCACACAAATTCAGGAGCACAAAGTTTGAGATCTAGGGCAACCTCCTGACCTGATTACCTGTAGGAACTGAATTGCAAAAAATTACCAATTTTATGTTCCTGCCCTTCTGCTTTCTCATTTTTAAAGGAATTATAAATCACTGTGTCCCAAAAAGCTGGAAAATGGCATCTGGTAATGAAACTCCATTGTTTTGGTGCCTTAGGATCTCAGAAGGCAATGTGAAGCTGTTTGCTTGTGGACTGTCTTCATCACAAACTCATCTAAAAGTCTCTCTTTTGCAAAACTTTTGGCTTCAAGCCGCAGAGGTGTTGACAATTACACTTGGCCAGCTTATGACAGGAACATTTGCAAATAAACTACTTACAGGAATGATACCCAAATGAAAGACACTGTCATGCCCTGATGAGTAACAGTACAGTGTGTTTTGTTAGACTGACTGAGCAGGATGCTATAAATGCGTACCATTTAAAAACATGACAGTTTCTGGAAGCAGTCACTGTATGTACAGACACAGACAAACTTACCACATCCTAACACCAAGTGCTTGTAGACTTTAACTCAGTCACCATGATGGCTGAGAGGAGATGGCAATAACTTACAGCATGAGGAATAAACCAGTCAAGTATTTTTTTAGTGTTTTACTAACCTGTAGAGAAGTCACCTTCTTCATCTCCAGATAACTTAGGATCAAAGAAAGTACACAGATGCAATGGGTCAATATCACTGTGCAGTAAATCAAGGTAGCCATTTTCAGGCACAAGTACTGAATCCATGGTTTGTCTCTTTGCCTGAAACCAAATTGCACAGCAGTTAGCTATGACACAGCCACAGCTTTTGTCAGTCAAATCCACAAGTCCTGCACTGTGTCTCTCTGTTGGCAAGACACAGATCTTGAGGCTGGAGGGCTGGCATTTCTTACCAAGACCTGCATTGAGTTATAACCTTGAATTACTCAGACACAGAGAGACAGCCTGCAGTGAGACTCACTCATCTTTTACTCCAGTGAGAGGAGTGGGATACTCCAGTCTGACCACCTGGACCAAAAGGGCCAAGTATTGACTAAGTGGCAACCCTGGTATCTTATCAGGATATAAATGATGCTCAAATCCAGTAGGTATCAGGGAAATTAGAAGACTGCAGTGAACATGATGAGAGAATCCAGAAGCCACATTTCTTCATAAAGTTTATCTGTTCCTCCACATCATTGTAAATTCCCTTCTATTTCCTTCCATTTACTACAGCAGACACTAGAATCAGTTCAAACATTCCTCCTGGATATTCCACAAGTACAGAATAACACTACATGTTACTTATTCATCATCTTTATCAAATTATTTCAAACCCAAATATTGGCTCTTCAGTATTTATAGATCACTGGTGTAAATGCCACCTGAGCTGGTGATCCAAGTGATTTACTCCAGCATAACACTGAGATACCAGGATGAAAAGAACAACCAGCAAAATTTTCAGACTCTCGCCTGTTAAAATAGGTGTCTACACTCCACAACCATGGAAAGTTTCAGTGTGGCATCAAACACCATGTTTTGCAATGAAGAATATCTAATAAACATCTCTTAAATACTCTGCCCTTAGCAGAAGGACACTGTTGTCCCTGTTTGCATCCATCTCTGTTCCTGAGGTGTGCAAACTGGAGCAACTGCTGTACCATGAAACCTACCTGCAACATGGAAAAAGAGAAATACAGCTAACACTGGAGCTGTGATGAAAGAAGGCAGAGCAGACCTCGCCACACACTACCATGTGCTGCCTTGTTATAAACTCATCTTCATTCCTCTTACCCCTCCATGGGGTTGTCCCTCTGAACAGCTTGGAAATGGCTATTTCTGCATTTGCTGCAGAAAATGCCAAAATCTAGAGCCAGAAGTTTGAAAAGTAGGTGAACATTGTGTGGTTCCATGAGTAGAAATAGGCTGCACTAAGACAGTTCTCTTTTTTCATGTTTTATGGCCTCACTACGTTACCAAGATTATAAAAATTTGATATTATTGCCTGGCAGCTATAAATGGAAAGCAGAAGTTGAGAAACCTGCCTGAGAACCAAGAAAGAGGTTATAAACAGACACAGATTAAATTTTCAGTTTGTTACAACACTTTGTTTTGCCCCTCTCATTTTCTGAATTAACAGAAAATCTAAATAGGGCCTTTCAGAAGGCCAAATTGCCTGACTGTGGGAACAAAGTTATTGAAAAATTAACTCTGAGTCAATATAATTTTGGGGTTAGAGTCAGAAAAGAAGTTGGGCAGAAGGCTTAAGGGGAACGCATGATAGACAAATCTATCCCTCCAAATTCAGTGATTGGCAAACTGCTTGATTACAGCACAAGGAAAAGGGCACATCCTAGGGAAAGAGACTGAGCAGGCTTACTTAATCTTCATGGAAATACCAAACTTTAATTAATTTATAGTCATAAGAGCTTTTCTACCTTTAAAATTTTGTTTCAATAGAATTTCTCTGTGAATAAATACATAAGAAATGCAAAAATGTTTTATGCTACCATAGTCAAGAAGTTAGGAAGCAACCAAGGGAAAGTCTTGGCAGTGCCGAGTCTGGCTGGAGAGCTTAAAACTAGAATGTAAAAGATGGTACATCTCAGGTGCACAGGAGTGAGAGAAACATACTCTTCTACCTTAACAAGATGAAGATTGCCACTCTTTCAAAAATGAAAAACTCCATTGCTTGCCTTTTTTTTTCGCTCCACCAGTCTGAAAGGCCTTCACCTTACTCTGGTATTTTTTCTGCATTGTTTTGGTTTTGACACAAATTCTTGTATCGATGTCTCTCTATTGACTACACTGGATTTAGGATCCTGGGATTTATTTCTAATCTGAACCAAAAAAATTTTTAACAACAGCTCTGTTCTGCTGCATTAAAAACATGGTCCCACCATGGAAAATATACTGTGACTACAGAAACAAGTTTTTGAAAGATGGAAATTTCTAGATGGAGAGGAAGCAGAGGCAAGGAAAACTACACTTCAAGGACAGCAAGTGTTTTGCTGCATATTGTAACTGAAGGACACAAAATGAAACCAGACCTTTACCAAGCTTTTTTACAGCAGCAACTCCTTCCCAGAGCTTCCCCTTTTTTTTTGTCACAGCATCCCACCAGTCCTGTCTGAGGTGAAGGATGAATAAGCTCTATACTGCTCAGCACTTCCTCTGTTGTTTCATACATTATTTTAACTTTGTTTACCAATATTACATTCCCTTTGGGGTCTAATGGGACCCAATGCTTCCAAAACGGGTATTTGGCAGTTTCATGACAGAGGAATAACAAATTTTGTAATGATTTCTGTGTAGGGCTGTGAAGGCCAGTGGCAGCTCTCAGTAGGAGCAAGGCAGAGCTTGCAAGGACCCGCAGGACAGGAGTCCCTAGGGCCACCTGCCAGGCTTCCACACACAAAGGGCATGTGCTGGGCGGGGGTGACACAGGACGTACTTCCAAATGTATTTCCATGCCATTCAGAGAGTTCAATCCTTTGTGGTTTGGACACTGGTTAACAAATATTGTTCTTCAAATCCTTAAATAACACCTTCTTTCTCCAGCAGCCAATATGCTTCAGCTGCACGGCCACACTCGGCGCCCTGTGTGCCCTTTGTGACACCTCTGCGGTGACTCTGGGCACACCTGACACTGCCAGGTCTCTACTCAGGATGCATTTGGTTCAGCTCGGCATCCTGCATACATGGCATGGAATATGGTTCACTTCCAAGACTCACAATGCTTTTTTTCAGTGCTCTTTTAGAGTTCAAGTGATATATGCATTAAAAATGCTGGAAAAGTAGTAAAAGAAACAGCGATCATCACTGTACAATGACAAAGAAGGACTAGGTGTTCACTTAAATCACATATTAATCATAAAAGTTAGATGGGGCATTTTTAGATTTCCAAAGGAATGGAGGTAATTTTGATTCATCATTTTTCCCAAATAATCTGGTTTAATCATGCCTTATATTTTAAAGGATCAACATGTTAAAGATTCCAGGCAATAGGGTCTGCTACTAATTGAAATCAAATGTTATCTAAGAGAACAAAGGATTATAAAGGCCAAAATGCAACATTTACTCCAATAATAATGCAAAGGAGAGAAGATTTGAGGAGAGCTGTTAGGGGCTTTCCTTCCAAAACCTCTGTTGACATATGAACTAACAGGCAATAAATCTCCCACATGAGTACAGAGGTTAAGAAAATGAAAATTTGTAAAGTCATTTTAGGAATAGAGGAAATCCCCCTCCAATTTAACTTTTGGACCAGTTTAGGAAGCTGAGGAAAATTCATAGAAAAAAGTAGTAGTGCCATGCAAATCACACACTTTTTAACCAGAGGATGACATAACATTCAAGTCTTTCATAACATTCCAAGTCCCAGAATAAGAAAAATTGAAGAGTGGGACTGCTGTGAAGACAGAAGTCAAAAAATGGAATACAGAGATTGCTGAACAAATGCTATTTTCCTGCAACACCCCAGACCCATTAAGTGCTACACACGAGTCTGAGTGAAACAAGCTGACAAAAAGCAGGTTATATCAAGCTGTAAATAAGGAGTCCAGTGAAACACCAGTACTTTGATTTAAAAGCACTTTGATCAAAAAGCTCAATATTGTTGGCCACAATTTTATAGCCTTGTTGTCTTTCACCAACTTCAGAAAGTTTTCTCTCATCTTTTGTGCTCTCTGCCAAAGGTTACGTCAAGGTGCACAAGGCACTCCCCCAAAGACAGAGCTGCTTCCTGGCTTCTGCGGCAGACAAAGTTTTGGGACAAGCTTATCTGGGAGGTGGGCAAGCCAGCAGTGGGGAAAGATGAAACTCTCTCCATGTTCCAATCACTTACCTCCTTTTCCTCTTCCCAAATAAATGAGTAACAATTCCTCTGCTCCACAGGTACCACATAGATTTTTACTTTCAGAAATGCCCTGATTATTTGTAAAATGCAAGTAATGGAGCAATTTATATTTAGCTTTGAAGGTTTAGTTTCCATTTCAGATCTGTGAAAAACTTATACACTGAAAAGCCAGTTTAACTTTTTTCATTGTATTATCTAGCTCAATAAGATATACTACTTTTGCTGAGAGTCTTTATCATTCTGATGGAATGGTGTTACTTTCCACAGACTTTATAGTCTAAAATGAAAGAAAAACAGAGATGGAGCTGAAAAAGAACCTGATCTATATCCTGCTATGTTATTCTTTGTCTCTGTTAGAGATGAGTTTAAAAGAGTTTAAAAAAGTATAAATATCAGGTAAAAAGAGTTTTTGCCTTTCAATGAGCTTAGCTTAGAACCAAGAATGTTACTTGACTGGTGCAGGAGATGGACAAGTTCAGGCAGAGCTGTAACAAGTGCCCTGCAGATGTCAGAGTTGTGATTTAGAGCAGAATTTGCCTTTCATGTCCAGTGTCACCTCCTGTGTCACAGCTGTGCCCAGCTCTCCCACCCCAGCTATGAAATAAAGAAAAGCATCACAGCAGACAACTCATCTACATTTTAACTCAATGGCTTTCTTCAAGACAGAATTTCAGCCCACCTCAATGGGAAAGTAAAGCTCTAGGGTGTTTTGCCAGAGTTATGAAAAAATAGAAATAAGCCAGTTTCTTTCAGTTATTGTAATTCTCAGTTTCATTTTCCACAGGCACAACGTTTATACAAAAAAAGAATATTCTTAACAAAGTCTGAAACAAACTACAGCAACCCTGAGCAAGTAGCAGGGCTAGCCACAAAACACAACCACAAAAAAATCTCTAAAATTTTACCCACATTTAGACACCATTCTACTAATATTTGAAGCAACACAAGTACAGATACTAACACACTGCAATTACAAATATGTACAAAAAGCAAGATAAGATTAATTTACCATGAAAAAAAGCATGCATTCAAGGGTTGAAGAAAAACTGACCTTAAGAAACTGGACAGTTCCTGCTCTTTCACTCTGGATTCAGTACCAAAAAGGATGAGAACTGCCAGCCCTGGCCAGGGCTAACAGAAAGTGATAGCAGAAAGGAGGAAATCAGAAAGACCATAACACTCAGAGGGGGAATTCCAAAGAGGAAAATTAAGAGGAACCTCCCTTCTAGCAGCCCCAATATAACAAGCAGTGTTACCTTTACTGGTCACTTGTCCCTGCTAAGTAGAGCTTGATCTTCTCACTAATTAGGAAAAGATAATTTATTTGGTTGGAAATCAGAATTGGATGAGAGCTGACAGTAACAATTTTCATTGCTTCCCAAATTCTTCCTCTCCTTTTTCATTCCAGTTCAAATCTGTCCCAAAGCCATGCTCTTAAACAGTCCATCAATAAGAACAAAGCCAGCAGCATGTGGGCACTTACCTTGCAGCTCCACTTGGTTCATCAGAAGTGAAAGTAAGTCAGTTCACAGACTGTCAACACAAAATTAGTTTTGCATCTCATACAAAGGCTCTTGCCATTGGCCCAAAATGACAAGTAGGATGTTCTATGAAACAGGAGCTTGTCTGGCTTGCACATGGTGTTCACAGTTTGCTTGTAGCAGCATCCGACAGAATGTTTGTTCATCTAATCATCACTTACCTTGCCATGCCTACCTGGTGTTAAGACAAATAACCTTTTGAAAACCAAGTTCATTCATGAGCTTCCTCTCATGATCCCTATAGCTGGTTTTGTGGTGATCTGCAAGCTTATTTGCTTAGTTTTCTATTTTTAGAATGCATAGACCTACACAAATTAGAAATTAATTATAAAAGAGACTGTACTCCAGAGTGAACAGATACTTTTTGTAGTATTATTCCATTGGCTATAGCTTTTAAGAAAAGTTCCACCAGAGTCTGAAGGGGAAAGGCAAAAGCATTTGATGAACACAATGACATCCAGACTCCCTGCTTCAGATGGCAAGGTTTTTATCAGCTGCCTGTAAGAAATGACTCCTGCACAAGACAGAAGCTCCTATGAGCAAAGCAGCTGCTGACCTGTATAAGAATTTTCTCTTTGCAGAGGAGATCCACTTCTCCTGGTTCCATGGGAATATGCTCACTGAGAAGAGACAAAGCTGTTTTCTCCCTAGGAACAGCCGATCTCTTCACAGTACTTACAGACATGAGGCCTGATCTGTGCTGCAGCACATCAGCCTCTTCATGCTGTCTCACACCCAGGCTGTGTTGGAACTCCTTTGTGCACTTTTGAATAAAAGCAACATCTCAGAATAACAGCACTCAGAGCAGAAAATAATGAAAGCCTGCAAAAATACAGATTTTAGTGTTCTAAAATAAGGAGACAATAAAAGAATCACTGCACAAGAAATTAGTACAAAATTTCACATGGTTATTTGTTGGCTCTATTCTAAAGTGAGTACAACCCCTCAAGTGATAAACTCCTTCAGCAGCCCTGCAGGCAGATCTCTAGCAGCTTCTGAGGCTGAAATCCATGAGGCAATCCCTATACAAATCAAAAACAAAAGTTTGGGGAACAAGAGTTCAACTTATGACTGTGATTCCAGTTCATGACTGCAGCAAAGACTGGTTGTCCACTTTTTGTACAACACCCATAGCTGCTTGGAAAGAGCAGAAAGAAATTGCTGGAGCAAATAATAATTCATCTGGTGGAGTAGTCTGCAAAGGTGGTCATCAAGGGAACAGCAGACTGGAAAAGAACAGGCTGTGAGACAGCTGAGAACTGCCTAAGCTTTTCAGGTGACCTTCAGCTTCTTTGCTTTGATGTTGACTGGGACACTACCCTACTGCCAAAGGAGGAGACAGAACATGCTCAGTAGTATTGGAAGCACCAGCATAAGTGATACCAGGCCACTTTCTATGGTTTTCTACATTTAAAATATGAATTCCTGGCCTTAATTTGAATGTGTGTGATGATAGAGGTCAGTATTTTGCCCTCACATGAAGTATCTTAATTTGTATCCTGAGGAAGCTGCAGGTGTGACCAGCAGCATTGCAGAGTGTTATCTTGGTGTGTTTCACCTGCAGTGTTCATGCTGCATTACTGAGGCTTCTCATAGCATTTGGGAAGAAATATGGAAGGTGATACTAGAAATGTAGGCATGGAAGGATGCTGGAGGAGTTTGAAGCACAGCTAGTTTCTGAGGTGAGCAAGCAAGGAAAAGGTATGATCAGACATCTTTTAAAACAAGCTCTAGAGAAAATACCTCACCCCTGCAATCTAAAAGACCGAGCTTTTATGTTCAAAACAACTTCCAAAATATCACAGCTTTACTTTCCTACAGGAAGTCAGTTTCATAATATACATAGAAAGGTTTGCATTAAGAGCTGCAAGCCTTGGTGGAGCTGCTGAGGAAATTCTGTGTGAGTGTGTATGCATGATGGAAGGCACAGCATTGGCAACCAAAGGCTCCTGAGACTCACCCTAAGTGTGTTCCTCCAGTTCTGCTTTGCACAGTTCAGGAATGGGCTGCTGCCTATTCACTGAGGGCCATGTTCTCTAATGCTCATGGACATTGCTGTGAAGTCCCTATGGATTTCAATACTGTATTATGAAAAAGGAACTGTGCTTCCTTGAAAATTCCTTTCATGTTGCCTCTATATCTGAGCTCTGGTTTTCCAGTCAGCTACCGTCTCTGGCCAAAAACTGGTTTCCATAGCAGAATTTTTGTTTGGGATTCCTTCTGTCCAGGGTGAATAGCATTGAGGTACTGCTGGTTGAACAATCTCCCATAGACTGAAAAGTCTATTTAACAAATTTTCCTATTTTCTGATTATAATGATTCAAGCTGTACCATATATAGACATCAGCTCTTCACATGCTTTACTGCATGACTTCCCTTCCTGTTCTATGGAATCTCTTTAATCCATATGCAGCTTTTGAAGATAAGACAGATGTTTCATATCAACTGTATCTCTCTTAGGGATTGTTATGGTAGTGTTCTCAAGATCCAAAAGAAAATACATGTCTTAGCCATGGAAGTGCTAAGCAATAGCTACAAAAGAAGCACCAAACAGTAAAAATGCATGGCCTGACTTAGTTCTCTTTTTCACACATATTGTTTGTGCTGCGACACATTATAAAGAGGAAAGTGAGTTGAAAAGGAGAAGTTGTGCTTTTGATTTCTCTGCATTGAGAGGAAGTATCACTTCTAAGTAAATATGGTGCTGCGCAAAGTCTACAGCTAATTTTGGAACACAAATAATATTAGTAAAATGTCAGTAATTAATGTCACTATTTTTCCCAGGGATAGGGAGGTAGATGAAAGTGTACCAATGTAGGCCACATTGTGTCCTTCAGCACACAGCATTTAGGTATGTCATGAACCACAACAGATTTTATGTGGTGTCAAGACAGCAAGAAAATTTTTCTGTTTCTACAAATGCAAAAACAAAAGCAGAAATAGAAATCACATTTAATTATTGCAAATTAGGACTGTAGCAGCAGAACTTGAACCAAAGGTTAAGCCTCTCTCGTCCCCTTTCCCTTATTTTGTCCTCAGTTACAAGAGAATCAGATTTTGGTTCAAAGGCAGAGTAGTTCTGGCACATTATTGCTTGGTTTGCCTATAGCCCAGCAAAAGCCAGGGACAGCTCTATAGAAACAAGGCTTCGACCCAAGTTATGGTCTTGCAAATCTTGTTGGAAAATTCTTCAGGAATACTTAGAACACATGGGAAGAGTAATGCAGGAACAAACTTGAAATCTTTATATCTTAACAGCCATTCAAAGTCCATTTTGTTTTTTGATCTGTCTCCAATCTAGATACAACAGAAGAAACAATCCATTGTTTTGGTTGAAAAGCCTAATCTCCTGGTCATGATGAACACTGCCTGGGTAAATTTTATGGTGGAAATTGCTTAAGGGCTGAAACTCTTGCAGAAAATCTGCTTTTCTCATGTTTAAGTGGCAATCATGATGATGTACCACTATCTGTTTGCTCAGTTGCTTGTCTGCTTCTGGAGGGAACTATCCTATGGAGGAGAGCTCTTTCTCCACAAGTAGTCTACCATTCTCCCATTAGTGTACCCCATCACAGCCAGTCATATGTCCTGGAGCTCTGAGCAAGCATTTCCACCAGTAGCTGGCAGCTGCCTGGCCTATAGATGGAGGACAAGACATTGGGAAAACCTCTTATGGCTTCCCTTGGTTTTCAAGTAGTCTGTGAACATCACAAATGCACAGATCCCTTAGCATTGGTGCTGGGACAGGCAGTGCACAACAGTATTCCTCTTGTTAACAGAAGCACTTCTCATTTATCTGTAGCTAAGAGCAATTAAAAGGAAAAAAAAAAGAAAATAAAAGAAATTTACATCTTTCCTTTCACCATCACTGGAATTCATATAAGTAGTCCAGTACACTGTACACTGGAGCATGTGACATAAACCCCCTGTAATTTCCCTTATACTGAAATAAAATAAAGCAAGAATGGGAAACAGCATTCAAATGCAAACTCCAGCTAACAAGGAAAAGGATGTGTGCAAAAAACCACAGGCTGTGTAAAGTTTCAGACTGAAGCAAAAAAACTGGGCAAAAATAATAAACTGACAGTTGAAGAAACCACACATTTTAGGGGCTTCCCTAGAGCATTTCTGATATTTGTCAACTAAAACACACACCAGACACAAAAGTTTTCAGAATCCACACCAGACAGAGCAGCTCTGCCATCAGTCAGTTGAATGAAGGAGTACTTACCATGACCCCCTTTCCAGTAGTTGTACTGTTACTGGAACTGCACACAGTCAGTGATCGTGGTATCATAGAAAGGTCACACCATCTTCTTTTTCAGGAGCTTCAGGTCCATGTTGCCGAAGTTCTGCAGTATGGTCTCTAAGCTGCTCTGCCGTGGAGAAGGAGAGCTCTCACACCCTTCTGCTGTAGCTGCTCTGCCCTGCATAAAGGATGAAAACCAGAACAGTGCATTCTCTGAGAAACCAACAGGTTTGGGTTCTTGCCCTTCATCCAAGCTTTATTTCAGTATTTTTAACTGGTGATTATTTATAGATTTTAAAGGTGCGCGCCTCATGAATTCAGACCCAGTCACAGGAAGTCAGGCAAAACAGCTTTCCTGGGAAAGCTGTGGAGATGTCCAGCACAGCCTGGAACTTCCTCCTCTTGGAGGCTGGGAGGTTGAGGCTTGTCACCTTTCAGGCACAGAGGAAATTGTGGTCTCTTAAATCACGGCCTTGTTTGTAAAAGGGGCTCAACAGGCCGCAGACATGAACCTTGCTTTCAGCTTTGCCAAAAGATCGGGCCCCTGCCTCTGGGAGAGGTTCAGAGTTATGTCCAGCAGCAGCTGGTGCATCTTGTAAAGAATAATCAGTCAATATGTCAGGTTCCATCCAAAGCACATAATGTCCCTACAGCTTATCTGGGGGATCTAGGGACCTACAGACCAATCTGGAGCACCTCTTCCTCTTTGTACCATTCAAATCTACAGAAACAGTATGGATTTTGTGAATTTTAACACCTCAGATATCACCTCAAGTTCTCCATGCCTCAGTACAATGCCTCTACATGCCTCAGTAGGAAGCTGAAGCTATTTGGTGAACTAGAAAAAGAAGTATTAATAAATTAGGAAAGATACTATTAAACAATAATGCTATAGAAGCAGGGACCACAGGCTGCTTCAAAAAAATTCACAGGTTCACAGAAAAATTCACAGAATTAAGAATGGTAGGTACAGGTTATTCATTTCATTGCATTACCACATTAGCAATCCTTTCTTACTTTGTGTTTTGCCTATATTCTCTTTGTATTTTTTCTGATAAAGTAATTGCCTTTACCATCTCCCCGACATCAGTTTAGAATAAATAAGAAAAACAAGTGAAAGTAAGCATGGCAAGAACTGCTTAGCCACAGCCTCCACAACAAAAGATGAAGTGGAAATTGCCAGGCAAAGTGGTTGAAGAACTGCCAGTGAGCTTCTCAGGGAGCTGAGTGAGGCTGTGTAGGTACTACTAGCAGCCACAGGGAACAAAAGAAAAAGGAAACATGTAAAAAATCTAATGAATAAACAACTTAGAGCTTTCATAAGCAAATTTAAGTTTTATTTCTGCAGATAAACCAGTAGAAGAAACAGTGCTCAATTTTTCTTATCAATCTCCTATTGTACTAAGCTTCTCAATGTTTGATAGCCGTTATGGTCTTTTATTTAATAGGTTAAGATTATTATTTTTTTTTCCTCTGTAAGACTATAGAGGCTTAAGGCAGGAAAGCTATTGGATACTTGTGTGAGAGTGTACAGGCATTTTAAATTCATGTACCAAATGAGGGAAGGGACTCTAAGCACCTCTTCTGATGAAATCACTTCCACTCTGGGAAATGGATCTGAGAAATGGAAGCGGATAAGCTCGCTCTGCTCACTGCACTAGATCTATGAAGTTGCTTAAACCAAACTTTTGTCAGCCCAAGTTCCTTATTTTTGGAGTTCCCAATCTGAGAAATGAGAGATGATTTGCAAAATTAATACCAAGAACTGCAGCTGAGAGTGACTGAAGCTTTGAACATATCAGGAGATTATATATACAGCTAAACATGCTGAAAAATCTGCATCCAAATGCTGGGAATGCACCCCAGGCTGGAAGAGAGCTGATGACTCTGTCTTGGTGTGCCCTTGTTTTGGATATTTCTAAGTGACCACCACACAGTCTAAGCAGGAAAATGATACTGGAGTAAACTCATTAAGAATTTCAAAGCCTTTCATTTCCCAGGTGACTGCACTAGAGATTCCTATAGCACGAGTTAAATAAGGCCTTAAAGCCACACAGGGATTACAGAGGATAAAATAAGGTATTTCATAAAATATGTAATGTTTCCTTGGTTTTTCCCTAACTGAAAGGAATACAGCTGCTACTGCACTTAGAATCAAAACCAGTTATTGTGCAATGATTGGAATTTATACTCCTTTCTTCACATACTCAAAAATTATTGTTCCCCTTTTTGGGCATAACTAAATGAAGGATCAATACTTTTTTTTTTAATCTTCATTTATATTTAGGGCCCAAACTTCCTCAGCTTTGACATATTTTTTTGTTACCCATTTCTTACTGATGGCAGAACTTGATCTCTACTGAGAGTGTATTATTATATGTCACCCAGCTAAAAGAAATTGTCCTAAAACCTCAAGTAAATCCCGTGGCTTCTCCCCTGTTAATACTGAGCTGCCAATTACAACAATTCATGTATGTACAGCCAAAAAAATCTATATAAATTGGTTCTGGGCCAAAGCAGGAAAACATCTTTGACAAATGAATTAGCAAACGATGTTATTAGAAATTTATCTACTTAGTACCTTCTCTGATTTGCCCTATCACACCCTAATATAAACATTTTATTGAAGCACCAACAAACCGTTTAAATGTATCTCTGATGAATGAAAGTGAGGTAAGAGTTATTACTGGATTAACAATATTTTCCAACATTCAAAGAAGAGAATACTCAACTGTAAACGCCACTGAAATTCCTAAGCCAGAGCAAGTTATTCACAACATCCTTAGGCAGTTTACAGAAGAAGTCTCTGATACGTCTCTGCAAGATTCTAGGGAGTGTTCAAAGTACAAAGGAATCAGCTGACTTCTTGGTAATCGTGTGAATAAAAAAACACATTACTCTTAGAGGAAACTCTATTTATTGTTGTAACAGAGAATGGGAGAGATTTTTCAGATATTCATATCAAGCCCCTGCTAGTGTTCTACAATAGAAATGCCACTATTTATTGTGGGGAGGGAATTCCCTGTAAGGACACAGCAGTATGTGATGTATTTCTGAACTGTTTTATGCTATATATTTTAGTCAGCAACTAAGTGAAATCTTAACATATTTTGTAAATGGTCTAGGTTTTCCTGTGCAAAAACCCAAAAACCAAACTACAATTCCTAAATTCAGTATAATGATCTCTTCATATGGGGCTGTTGAAGCAGTATTTGAGGACTTACATCACCTTTAGGGTGTTGCTAATCTTGTTCAAATAATTTGTAGTTAAGTTACAACTCAGAAAAAGTGTTCAAAATAGAACAGTTTGTTCTGTAAAATCCTAGAAAACACTGGAAACTTCTAATGAGGGTTCACTTGGATGCATTACTTTTAAAACAAGGAAGAATTATTTTCTAGCAAACCCCAAACAAAGAAATTTATTCGACCAATGATTCCTCTAGAGACTAAGGATTCTTTCTAGCTCTCAATCTGCTCTAAAAGAAAATTATGAGCCATACAATACCCTGAATAATCACACAACATAATTTCATATAGCTTCTTAGAGAATTTACCAAAACTATTTGCATGGTACAGTGACAGTCTCCTGTGGAATTATCTAATAGGCTTTGTTAGGAAAACAGATAATTCTTAAAGTGAGCCAGTGGAGATAAGCACTGGAAGGAGGAAAAACTAAGGAAACATTTATCTGTTTTAAAATCAAAACACAGGTTTTGCTTCTTTTCCAGTTATTTCATCACTCATGAAGTCAGTTAGCAGCAGCAGTGTAGTAAATCAGACACCTAATACTGTGACAGGCTAATTGTCCCCTCTCCCATAGATGTGCTGTTTGATGTGATAAGGGACACAGGACACAGTTATTTTCTGGTGCCTTAGAATGAAAATGCAATGGCTTGGACAATACAGCAATTACAGAATTACTGAATTCAAACGATCAGATTTGCTGGCAGAACTGCCCTGAGAGTTGCAAGAGGAGCTGCTGCAGCAGCTGAGGGAATGATCTGGCAGCCAGGAGGATGCGAGACCTCCCTGCACTGCTGAAGGCTTCTGTCAGTGAGTTCCAGGAACTGCTTCTGAGTCAGAAGCCAGCTCTGTTTGAGTCACTGTTAATTCACGGCTTGTAAGCAGAGGTGCACGTTGATACAGGAAATTAAGTCAAGGTTAGCTTCAGGTATGAACATAATTATTTAATAATTGTATCTCATGAGAGCTCTCAAAGAGAGCTTTTCAGTTTTTAGTGGCAGTCTACTGTACTTACTAGCACACTGTACAAGTTGTTTTAACACTACCAAGGCAAAAATATGACAATCAAAATATTAACATCATTAGTCATTAAGTATACCTTTTCTCCCTTACAACTATAGTTCTGCTAAGTTTATCAGTTTTTCTTACCTATTAGGTATTGCTTTGTTCCAGTAAGTCTTGCACAAAGCTGCTTTCCAGTTGATATTTTTGAAAAGTTCACCTCAGTAGCTTCTGTACTTACTCAACAATCTGGTTTGGTTAGATGTTTTAGGAAAGACTAGGAAATTATTATTTTGCAGGCTTATTTAATGCTAGTAGCTAGTCAGATCTACACATGGCTGTGATTAATCAGATCTTCCTTGACCCTCCACTTCATACTAAGCTGTCCAGACTATTTCCCCCCATTATTGCAAAACCCTTACCCTCATCCTGAAGTTTGGTTGCCTTGTTTCACTTCTGCTGCATAATCCACCTGCATTTTATATTAAGGCAGGAAAAATTTTTATCATGGAATCATAGAATATCCTGAGTCAGAAGGGACCCACAAGGATTATTGAGTCCAACTCTGCACAGGACAGCCCAAGAGTCACAGCCTGAGAGTTTTGTCCAAACACTTCTTAAGCTCTGTCACGCTTGGTGCTGTGACCACTGCCCTGGGGAGCCTGTTCAATGCCCAACTACCCTCTGGGGGAAGAACCTTTTCTTAATATCCAAATTAAATCTCCCGACACAACTTCAGGCCATTCGCTTGGGTCCTGTCCCTGATCACCACAGAGACGAGATCAGTGTCTGCCCGTCTATTTCCCCTTGTGAGGATGTTGAAGACCACACTGTGGTGTTCCCTCACTCTCCGAGCCGAAGAAGCCCAGTGACCCCAGCCGCTCTAGGGGCCGTGTTACCGGCACTGCGCCAGTGGCACACGCACACTGTTGTGGCGCTACCGCCTGCCCTCACAGCCGGCTCCCGCACAGGGGGCACAGGGCCGCTGGGAGCGGGGACAGCACTGCCCGGCTGTGGGTGTGCGCCAAACGCGACACGCGGGTGTGCTCTCATGCTTATACACCTGCGTTCACCTTTCCCTCCACGCTTTCTTCCTTTCAGGGTTTATACTGAGCACGAGACCCCAGCGGCCCTGACCCGGCCGGTGCGTGTGGCGAGCCCGCGGGGCGGGCAGCTGACCGGGCTGAGGGCCGGGGGCTGCCGGCCGCGGCTCCCGGGGCCCCTCACACTGCTAAAGCCCGCCCGGCCGCTCTGGCCCCGGCTCGCGCCGGGAGGCGGCCACAGGCACCCCCGCTCCAGGCCCGCAGGAAGGAGCGGGTGTCCCCGGGATCTCCCGGGCGGTGCCCGCTGAGGCGCAGCCCCGCTCCAGCCGCGCAGGGCCAGGCTGGAGCCCGGCCCCTTTTCCCGGGGCCAGCTACGGGCCTGCAGCCGCGGGCCGGGATGAAGCAGGTAGGGGCGGTGGGCGCTGCGGGCGGGGCGCGGCTCCCCTGGGCCCTGCGCGCTGACGGGCTCCCGCCGCAGGCGCTGGTGGACGACACCGAGGATGTGTCCCTGGATTTCGGGAGCGAGGAGGAGCTGGCGCTGCGGAAAGCGCGGATCAGGTAACGGCGCGGAGGCCGCAGCATCGCGGCGCCCGGGCGGCCCTGGCTATTCCGGTGTACAGAAAACTCCATTTAAACACTTAATTCCCATTTTTTACAGGGAGGGTGGTCAAGCGCTGGAACAGGCTTCCTGAGGAGGCTGGGGGGCCTGTGTCCGGGAGATGCCCGGGCTGGAGCAGGTGAGGCCGGACCCCGCTGCCCGGCATCACCCAGTCACTGGAAATGAGAACCTGACACACTCAACATCCCAAACCCCAAGCAAACAGTGCTTTAGTTAGAGCTGGAGCAGCGGAGACAACTCTCAGCTCCAGCAAAGCCCACTGTGCAGCAGTGCTCAGGCACTGCAGTGCACACCTGGCTGAACAGCCACATAGCTGCAATATAACTGTCATGATTTCCTACCACGGGATGTGATGCTGTGTGGAATATAAAATATCTTAGGGTTATCTGAGAAAACCCAGCCTGTTAACCCATCTCGTGTCAGGCTAAGCTTGGGTTCCTCACCAGAGGTGTCACTCTAGAGCGCTGGCCACACAGAGATCCCAGGTGACAGAGCTATTCGATCAGTGGCTTTTGAAGAATCTCCGATCAAAGATTGTGAAAGGAAGTTTTATGTCAAAAGGAATTAGGCATGCACTGATCAATAATGTATATAAGCAGCTTTGATTTAGATTGCTTTCTCTGCCTTGCCCCAGTTTGGTCTGGTCCATTACAATGATATTATTTCTTGTAGGTGTAAACAAAGAAATACAAGAGATGTTAAACCTGACACAACATTATCTGAGATAAAAAGCAATCATGTACCTTTACAATATAATTACTCTTTTACAAGTGTCTGGTGAAGCATTCGTGCCCTTGTGCTGCTTTGGACTACTACTGAGTCAGCCCTGACATAACATCAACCTTCCCAGAATTGCCTTGGTTTTACACCTTAGCAGCAGCACACATTTTAAATGAAGGTTTATATTTTGGTGCAGTCTTGGAGAACATAGCCTAAAGGATTCAACTAAGCTGGGAAATACAGCTTAGAAGTACCTTGATCACATAAGCCACAGATTCTGTCTGAGGGACCAGACTACATGTATCACGAAGTGAAACCACCCTGGAATGTCTGTAGGACGTCACAGCATGCAGCACTTTACTTAAGAGATCTTAGAGATTCCTCCTGAGTCATGCTACTCAGTAATTCAGCACAGGTAAAGTATCAGCAAACTGTACTATTCTGTGATCCACTTTATGTAGACAGTAGTTCCATTAGAGACAGCTCTTCTTTCTGGCCCTCAAGACGATATTAAAAGATGATGTAGTATTGAAAATTTGTCTGCTATAGAATGCAGAAATGAAACTGCTTACACTGGTCACACACATTTGTTTTTATATTTCTGAAGAATCTTGTGCAAATGAGCCTGGAAGTCACTTAGGTGCTGCAAAATTTTGTTACCTTATTAGAGGGCATAACAAGGTGTTCCAGTCATTTGTCTTTAACTTTATTCCAATTTCATATATCTTGAACTTGGTTAGAATTTGCATCAGCTATGACAAATTGTGCCTTTCTGATTCTCTGAGTTATGTGCAAAAGGGCTTCTTAAAAGGTTAGTGGTTACTTTCCTAAGAAATTGGAAAAAGATTGCAGTACCAGAACTTTGGATCTGGAAGTCAAGAGCATATGATTGCTTCTTTTACAAATCAGCCAGGAAACACAATGACCAAGGAGAAAAGAGAGGTCATTTATTCAAAATTTGCCTCAATACATTTTGAAGTATCAGACAGAAAAAAAAAAAGAAAAAAAAAGGCAGAATGTAGAGTGCTGCTGTGGCACTTCTGAGCAGGTACCTGGAATGATTCTCCTGTAGTTCACTGGCATAGCTTAGGCCCGACCCAAATTTGATTCTTTAATGTGGGATGCAACTAAATTGATTACAGCTGCTTCCTGTCCTAACAGGCATGCTTACAAAGTGAACAGAGGTTATTGTAACATGGTACATGGCAATCACTGAGCCTTGACGCTCCAGTTCTACATCACATGGATGTTTAGATGCAACAGGAAAACTAGAAGGCCAAGCAAGTAGGTTGCTGTCCTTTCAGGAGTAAATTTATTCCAAGTTGAGCCATTGTAGAGTTGCAGTTTCCTTTATCCTTTCCAGAGTCTCAGTAATGTAATGAATGACATGTCTCAGCACCATAATAAATTTCAGCTTCTTGCTCATGTGTTTTGTTTGTTTTTTAGTAAATACCCTTCAATGTTTGACATTGGAACAAATTCAGCATCCAAACAGTAATCCTGTTGTAATCCAGTAATACTGCTGAATCTGCCTTCCGAAATGAAACATGAATTCTCCAAAGTTACTGCCACATTTGAAGCACTGATCCATTAGAAAAGTTCAGGCAACCCTGATGTGGTTTGGAGTTGTGATCTGTGAAAGCTGCTCTGGACACAAGGGTACCACTTCCATAATTGACTCTTATATCTTGACCAAGATCAGGGCTCGAAGCAGCAAGCAAGGCCCTGTCTGTTTTAGCCAGTTCACAATATCCACTCCACCCACCTGGCTGCTTATGGCAGAAAAAGCCCCTTTTTGCTTAAAATGTCACAGGTTCAGTTCTAAGTCAGAAGAAGTTTTTGGAAAGTTTGAAGTTCACATGGGCATGACCAGGAGTAAATATAAACTACACCTGTGCATCATTCTTCCCTCTTCAGTCATATGTGTAGTACTACAAACACAGTATTACCATTGGAGAAAGATAAACACCAGAACAGTTAAACAGCTACAGAGTAATAATATAACAAGGATATTGAAGTTACAAAAGTTATTATATAGCTATAATTGAAGTCTATAGTAAGCAATTGTGTACATATTACATGCCTCGTTTTATTAAACACAATAACAGAATAACATTTAATAGTTAAATAGTTGATTATGCTCTAGGCCATACTTTTGTTAATTGCGTATACTACTGTTAATTGTTCACAGAGGCATAGGAGCTTAAGGAGACAATTGTTGACTTAAATATCTTATTCTGGTATTTTATTCTCTAAGCTTCAAGGAAGAAGTTATTTAACTGCAAGAGCCTGTAGTTAATTTTCACTTTTAACTAATTAACACAAACAATTGCACGGAGTAAGATTTTTACTTGGCATATTACCCTGAAAATTGTGCTGTGCTCATTATAGCATTCTCCAGCTCCCCACCCTACTGTGCAGGCCAGTAGTCCATGTCACATAGTTACTTCTTTCACTGAAATTTCTCTTTGTTACAGACAAAAATCTGTTGAATGAGCAAAGTGTAAATGCTAGTGAAATTAATAAGCAATAATTCAGAAGAACTGTTAGCTTCCCAAGTCATTCTGCCTGTCTAAAAGGAAGTATTTGGGTTTAGACATTAAATATGAAAGTTCATTTTGTCTTACAGCAAACAGCTACAATTCTTTTTTAGAGTTGATATTTTGTTTTCAAAGCTGTTCTGAAAGGCATAAGAGCTCTCTCAATTATTTTGTGCTTTTCAATGTTAATTCATTTCATAAAACAAGGATTTTATGGTACTGTGTTGCACACAACCACTGAATTCCTTCACACAGGACCAATGAATCTGGTGAAAGGCTCCATATTTTGTTCTGTCTTTGAGAAAGTTTTGACAGGAACACACGTTTGTCTTTTAGCTTTAGACTGAAGCTTGGCTATTGAAAATACCATTGTTTGATAATAAAGATATACACCAACACTGAAATAATAGCAGCTGCAAACCAAAATACCATTATAAATTTGAAATAGCTGTGCTGTACTACACTGTCAGCAAGCAATGTAACATTCCCTCCTGTCCCATAACCTCATATATGCTCTGTGTTTTTTCTAGGCACCCACTGGCCACCTTTTTCCACCTGTTTTTTCGAGTGAGTGCTATTGTTACCTACTTGTTCTGTGACTGGTTCAGCAACAGCTTTGTTGCCTGTTTTGTCACTATTCTCCTCCTTCTATCCTTTGACTTTTGGTCTGTCAAGGTAAGATTACCCTGAATAGTAGTTACCTTGGGAAGTATTTTGTCATTATTTGAAACAAAAAAGCCCTGAAATATGTATAATGACAGAAGTGACAAAAATATTGCAATCTGTTCATTTTTTAAATGTCTAGCCCATTTTAATGAAGATGTTCACATATGTTAGTTATTTAGCATCATGTTTTCTATGGCTGACTACTAAGGTCTACTAATATGGTGAGAAAATTGCTTTGCCATAGGTAGATTTGTTTATATAGTTTCCCCCTTAAAAAAAAAAAATTTAAAATTTATGTAATACTGGCTTTCATCAGTGGATGCCCAAGGATGTCCAGATCTGCAACCCTGTGCCCAGACCCCAGGGCAAGGGCTGCAGAAGACTTCTGAAAACCCAGCTATAACTCTGGGGCCCTAATCCCATGCAGGCAGGTGGCTCAGGCCAGCCCAGGATCCAGGGGTTCCACATGTAGAGCAAGGCTTTTGTTTTGTAGAAGTGAAGCATTGATGCACCTCTAGTATTCTAAAAGCTTCTGGTGTTCATCCAGGTGCAGAAATATTCTTTTGGTTTGTTTCCCTGATCCTACACAGCTTACTTGCTTGTCAATAATCCTCCCATTTTTCAGTGTGTTTCTCTTCTCAGTATTCCTCTTTTACAGAGGAAATTTGTTTATTGGGTGCTTGTCCAACTAACTGACTTGAAAAAGATACAACCTATAATTTCTTGTCTAAATAAGTGCTATTGTGTTTATAATCATATTGAAAGAGAAGAGGCCTTTAAATTTGTAACTTCAGCCATCTTTAATGGCTGTTGTACTCAAGCTGGAGCAGCTTTTAGAAGTAATTTTTGTATTAGATAAAAGAAGATGATTTTTGAGCATGCTTGTATTTTTAATTTTTTCTATTTTTAACTGTTATACTGACAAGTGAATTGTGCTACTGATTAATGCAAATAATGGTTTCATCACTAGAATGTGACAGGAAGACTCTTGGTTGGTTTGCGTTGGTGGAACCAGATTGATGAAGATGGAAAAAGTCACTGGGTGTTTGAAGCAAAAAGGGTAAATATATTAATAGAAGCAGGCACAAGGCAAATAGAATCCATAGGAAATTTGTAAAGCTGATACCAAGTCAAACAAAGTAACAAATAGAGCACCTTTGTAATAGTTACTTTTTATCCATTGTTTTCCATAGAAAACAATGTCAGTATTCAGGTGCAAGCACTGGTTTGTCACATCCTGGAAGCATTCAGGGCAAAACAGGTCTCACAACATTGTCAGCATATGGATCAGCAGAATAAATATTCATAGCATGATGCTATAGGTATGAAATGTTTCTGGTAGTTCTATTTTATTTTTATTTTATTTAGTGAGAGTATCTTGTAATAAACACATCTTTTCATAGATAATCCCAACACAGAATTCTCTTCAGGAAAGATCTACATAGAAAGCAATGCTGAATAGTTCAGATTTAGTATTTTGAAGTTAGTATTTTATTCACCTTCATGGAATATGGTGGGAAAGAGAACCTGGATCACAGAGCATTCTGATACTGCCAGTGCCCCCCAAACACACTGGGGTGGGGAAAAAAAGCACAGCAGAATGGCATTTGGTATCACTGCCAGAGTCAAGATTCGGGGTTTTGCTTTCACTTGCTGACATTCTCTCCGCAGCCCCAGAGCCTGGCACTGGGACAGTCTGGGACATTCTGGCACCGGGACATTCTCTGGAGCCCTCCAGCTGTGTCCCCAGCCTGGCCGTGCTGTCCCGGTGCTGCCCCGGTGTGCGCGGGACTGCAGTGCCCTCTACAGTGCCCTCTGCAGCCTCGGCTGCGGCTCCAGGGTGCCCCGAGCACGGAAAACAAATGAATGTGCTTCCTGTGAGTCTAAGGGAGACCTGAAGACAGAATAGAGGAAACCCTGCAGGAAAGAATACATGGAAAATTCAGTATACTGAAAATTAACAAAAAAGCTTAGCTTTTCAGAGTGGAAGAGTCCAGAGGGTTTTCTTTTCCAGTTGTGATACTTCTGTTTCAGAAGTTGGCACTAGTGATCATCGATTGGTCTGAGGGTTGGAGTGAGATTTTGACTTTTGGAAAGATCAGAGCCTTCTGAACAATTCTCTTACTTCAGGGTTTTGTTTTTTTTTTTTTTGTTCTTTCTTAAGTGTGATGAGTGATGAGCCCTTCAGTGTAGATAGAGACATATGAGTTGTGATGACCTCAAGAAATCTGTAAGCAGAGCTTTGCAGCCTGCTTTCAAGTTTCTGCTATCCCTGAAGAACAGACAGAGCATGGGGCATAAGGCTGCCCCTTGCAGTTACAGTGTGCTCAACTCCACCATGACAAAAGAGGCATTTTCAAAGCTACAGTTCTTAATTCATGGAATGTCAGCAGAGTTCAGATGCAAATCCAAGTATTCACATAACAGGAATACATAATAGTTTATACAACAGGAAAATAAGCTTCATGCAAGATATGAATTAAGCTAAGATACAGCATCTTTTTATGAAAATGTATAGAAATGTGCACTTTTAAGCATTCCAGTCTGAACTAGAACCAACTGATAAATCCTATGGATGAAAATGCTGTCATGTACAGTAGGGCATCAGGAAGGACACTAGGCATGAGGTATTTCTCTTCTTAGTTGATCTTCTTCTATGCATATGATAAGTGAAATCCTCCTCCTCTGCTACCTCCTCTGTTAATTTGTCATTTATTGTGAATTTTGACTTTGTGACTAATTGTCTCAATTTTTTCTTCCAGTTGCCTACAATAGCTGCTTCAACTGAAGCTGAAGCCCGAATCTTCTGGCTTGGTCTCATCATCTGCCCAGTGATTTGGACAGTGTTTTTCTTTAGCACCTTGTTCTCCTTGAAGCTGAAATGGCTGGTGAGTCAGAGGGTACTGAAAACAACCTTGGTAGAGGGAAAATCCAGATCTCTTAGTTTTGAAACAAATCTTCCAACTGTACAAAAATTCAACCAGCAACTTCAAAGAATCCCAAGGAATTTTCTGCAGTCAAGGCCTGCACTCTGGAATGGATTACTAATTTTTAGCTGCACTTCTACTGGGTTATGAGATGTCAACTCCTTCCTCTAGAGAACCTCAAGTGGTGGGTAAAATTATGGGCTTCTGTTTAGCTGTAACAACTTACTCTGCCCCAAATTATTTCAATCAAATAAAACTAACAGGAGAGGACAAAAAATGAACCAGTGATGTTGGTTTTTAGGTTTTTTAGGTCTCCTGAGAACTTAAATGTACTTTTAAAAGTAAGGAATTCAGATCTCTGGTACCATTCCCTTTTGAAAGAACCAGCATCTTTAGCTCATAAAACCTTGATATACTATCATAAACCTTGATATAAGAAGTTTGTAATTGCTCTACTTATAAGTCATCTACTTAAAAAATATCCAAGACTTTTTTCTAAATACGAGAGGAAATTTACCCCATATATTGCATTACATTAAGATATTTTTGTCTATGAAATCTTCACACTTTCCCCTGTAAACCTTAAGTGCTTGGCTAATTGCCACGCTGTTCATTCTGTCAAGTTCCCAGCCATGCTCAGTACCATTTCTTAATTCAGTTTGGAAAGATAAAAAGCACCTGCAATATGTGCAGCTACATAACCAGTAACAGCCAAGACTGCATATTATTATTCAATTCAACAAGAAATTCAGCTATGGGCATGAATCAATTGCAAATCATTAACTGCTTTTTGGTGCCCCTAAACAAGCAATAGTTAAAATTAAACCAACGCTCTTTGTTCACGGCTTCACATTTATTTTTGAAAAGCAGAGATTGTTTGCTAAGCCAAGAGCTGCTTGGAAACAGAGCTCTAACTGGCACAGGAGGCAGTTTGCCCAGGTGCTTGTAAAAGGCAAATTACAGAAACAAAAATAAAATCACTTCTGGGAAAGTGGTTCTGAAGGCTAAGAGAAACATTTTTATAAGTTACTGCATTAGTCAGATTAGGTTTAGCAGCAGGTGGAACCAAAGTACCACAAAAGGAACCGGTTATTTTCACTGCCTGTCAGTGCTAGATAGGGAACCTACCTATGGATGCTCTTTGTACATCTGTCAATTACAGATCTTATTTGTTTATGAGTTGTTTGGCAGCTGAACAGGCCTACAGTTGTGCCATGTATCTAGATGTAAAACTTTTAGATTGGAATGGGCTTAAAAAAAGTGAAATGTTTCTGGAATCCGTTGAGTAGGTCCTTTTTATAGTAAGTCCTTTTAGGAAAGTAACAAAGTCTTTCAAGATACAGAATGACAAAACTGGTATTGGTGTTTTGATAAAAAGAAGTATTTGGTAGAAAGGAACTATTGTGTTTAACATGATTGGATGTCTTTGAAGGCCATTTATTATTGGGAGGAATGTCCCCCTCTTACAGCACCGTTATCTGGATAATGCATACACACACACATGTATGGATACATAGTCAATGCACAGCCATGGATTTGTTCCTGCTGAACTCTTGTTTGTCCACAGGCTCTTGTGATTACTGGGATCTCCCTCCAGACTGCTAATTTATATGGCTACATCCACTGCAAGTTAGGGGGACAAAAAACCATCAGCAAAGTAACCTCAAGGCTGTTTGGCACCACAGATGTTCCCAAGAGTGAGTACTGAGCTTCAGCCCATGGGGTAGCACAGCCAACCTGCCTCTCAGTGTAGTGCTGGCTCTTTCGAGGTCTCAGTTCCTGCAGTGAGTCCAGGGTGATCCTAATTCTCCACCAAGCCGCTCTGGCAGTGTGACATGGAAGAGCCGTAACCCCAGATCGCTTTGCTTCACATTTGGAAGCCTGCTGAGCTCCACAACTGAGCTGCTTCCAAGCTCCAGAAGAATGTCCTTAAGTGACATCCTTGCAGTTACTATAATTTTAATGCTTCTGCTTAAGCAGAGCTGGAAGAGCCATCTTCAACCCTCAGGCTTCCAGCTGGCAGCTCTCTGCTTTTGTAAGAGATCCCTGTGTCCCAGGTTATGCTTACAGCCATTTGTGCTCTGTTCCCTCAACAGGAGAGAGCAGGAGAATTTCAGAAGATGGCACTGAAGAACATGGGAAGACAGGTACAGGTAACCAAACAAGGAAGAGCTAAAGGATGAGCAGTAAAAAAAGTAATTAATGAAAGTTGTTCTTCATGAGAAGATATTTAGATAAATCTCTTCTAGAATTACGCCTTCATGAAATCAAGTAATTTTTGTCTGAGTCTTTAGATCCTGGAAGGTTTAAAGTCTTTGTTACTTAAAAGCTTCACCAAAAAGTTGTTTGTGTGAGCATAGACAGTGCTTATGGTTTACAAGGAGCACACTGCCTTCAGAAATGTTGTCAGCTAACCTCAAACTGTTGGATTATCTTAACCAGAAATTACATGTAATGAAAATATGATGATAATTTGTTAAACTTTGGAACTACAATAAACAAAATCAAACTGCCTTTCCCTCTTGTACACAATATTGATTTTTCAGAGCTTTCAAACTACAATCCCAAAGGGCCTGTTTGCTATTAAAAATACTGAATGTTTATCTTTTTAATGTTCAGGCTTAGGGTGAAATAGAAGAAAACAGAAATAATGAACCATGTTCACCCACTACTTGTGTGAAGCTGGAAGTTATGTGTAGTTAAAAAATTAATCTTATTTTGATACCTGTAAAAAAATAAATAAAGTAGTGCACTTGTACTATACTACTGCCCCGGCTTTCACTCTAGACACAGATCTTTTCCACTGAAAGGAGACACTTAAATGATGTTATTCAGGGAGAGGGAAGGGGCATTACAGCTCACCCTTGTGCAGCAGGCAGAACAAAGTGTCAACCCAGCATATTTTATATTCAACTTCCTAAGAAAAATGTGTGTTGTATTCTCACCTATTCAACTGCTACCTTCACAGTTAGGTTACTGGTACCATGACACTGGAGGCAGAATGCACTTGGTAATCCAGATGCAGACTCACTTTCACAGCTTTCTAGTGAGGAAGAACTACAAGATCTAGAACTTTGGGAAAAAACATAGGCAAAAGCCTTTATATTAAGAATTTATTTGCAATATACAAAAAGAATACATTCCTTTAATAAATCAAGGCATAAGTTACTTTTCTATAATTAAACATGAGCTACATTTTTGTTCCACTTAGAAATTACATTATCTTTTCTTTTTGCAAATGGTGTTGTTCACAGTATTCCTGAATTCCTGCAAAGAAGGAGAAAAAGTAATATAAGTATTATTTCAGTTGTACATGAGGAGTTTGTTGTTGCTGCATCTGTCCCCTGGGGGTACAAGTATCTGAAATTGGGCCTTCCTTACACTGAAAGTGGCTTTAGCCACTTTTAAACAGCACAGCACCAGCTGTTTAGGGAGTTTTTGCAAGGGGTTTTTGTGTAATTACAGTTAGAAGTGGAGGCATTGGTCAGTCAGCTGCCTCCCACTGGGTTATAGTGAGCACCCCTCCACACATCTGCTGAACAGCCTCAGAAGGTTTCTGTGAGCACAAGGACACCCCATCTCTGAAAATGAAAGTCTGACTTCTCTGAAGTCAAATGTTGAAACCAGTTATCAAATACAATCTCGTTATCATTTTAGCAGCCAGTCAGAAGTGATTCCCAGAAGCAAACATGGTCCTTGCACCTGTTACTTTCAGAATTGCTGTGCGCCTCTCCTGATTTTATTATTTGTGGCACAGTAACACAAGCCTGTTTAACGCCTTTGTATATTGGAGCAGTGCTCGGAACCGAGAAGATTCATTTGCACAGTGATTCTCAGACTCACTTTGAATGATATTCCTGTAAGATAATGTAGCTGGAGACTCAGGTGCTTCAGCCAAGAAAGACTGCCCTCTGTCACAACTTTTTCCTTGAAGGACAGAGAAAAAACACAGAAAAAAAGCAACAGGAAAAGATGAGTTTTTCTTTTTTTAGCCTTTATCCTGTTCCAGTTACACCTTTTCAAACAGCCACCTGCATCGATTTCTTTTAGGAAGCCCTGAAGTCAGTAACAGGACTAGAAATACAGTGTACAGTTTGACAAAGGAATAGTACTAGCAGAAACCTTCATTTGGGAGTATTGAGCTGTTCCTTGAAGTCATTAATTCAGTTATTAATTGGTAACAGCTAGCGGGCAAAGAACAACACCTCCTCATGACCCACAAGAGAATTTGGGCACTGCCAGTAACAGTGAGGTCAAAGCACTGGTTTTAATGCTTAACATCTACAAAATAATCTTCTTTGAAGTGGCTGGGATTTCATTCAGTCTGCATTTCTAGGTGACTACACCCAAGAGAAAGACATGTTGTATTTCAAATATGATTACAGAGCTGAAAGGACACAGCATTTAATCTTAATTGATTAAGGAAAAGGTAAGGAAATTACCCCAGCACTTCCCTCATTCCGCACCAAACTATAGTCATAGTTCTAGTGACTTTTGATTCAAAAAAAACATTCTATCTGACAGTGCTAAGAGACATCAATGCCTATATCAGGGTTTCCCAGCAGTAACATCATTACAGGAGAAACAACTTGCTTTAAGTGCAGTGCAGTAAGTGACTTTACCTATCTGTGGATCTAGAGGCACTTTACCCAGGAGAGAAACATTCAAGTTCTGGCACATCTTCTCCGCGCCACCGGTAGTTGGGGGAAAGATCTGAGATTCATTCTGGGACAACATGAAAACCAGAGTTAAAATACTGCAATTCGGAGAACAAGGCGTTTTTGGAGCAATCTTTGCTGCTGAAGCAATGCCAAGGAAAGAATACTGTAATACACAGCCAGCCTTACCTTACACTTGGGACACACAAAGCCGCTCATGTTCTCCACAACACCTATGATGGGCAGCTTCACTTTGCGGCAGAAGTTGATCTCCTTCCGCACATCCTGAAGTGACACTTCCTACAAATATTAGCAAACACTTGTACTGCAACTGTTTCATGCTGAATCCATTCAGTTACCTCCTTAGAGAGCTACTTTACAATGAATTATTACTGCTGTCTTAATATTTTTAGGAACACAAACCTGTGCTATGAGCTCTATCAACAGAGCAGGTACAACACTTCAAGCCTACTGGATGTGGTTCTGTTTTGAAATCTGACTCTAGTCAAGATTCACCCATATTTAGGGTTTTTTATCTCCTACGTTCATCTCACATCTTCTTTAAATGCAACTTTTTCACATTTTCATCTTACAGAAGGACCCTTGGTATTCTCCACAGAGTGAGGACAAGAACCACCAGGCTTACACTAGTTACCTCTTTTCAAAGTAAATTTAAAATATCTTATCCTCTCCTCAGAGTTTTCACATATATGACTCACCTCATTCAATCTCCTGTTCCCTTCCTCCTTCACCACCTCTCTGGTATTGTCCTCAACACTTTGCTTCCTTTATGTGTTATCCTTTCTGCTGTTGTGGAAATATTTCATGTCACATGCTAGTTTGATCTCCTGTTCTGTTCCAAACCAGACATGAAAACCTCTGTTTGAACAGGGTGTGTTTTCAGTTGCAGCTTTCCAGGGGCTGATTTCTCTTTCAAAAATGCACATGACAAAGATGCCTACTTTGGTGGGTCACCTGGAGATGACAGGCTACTTCACAGGTGTCTAAGAGTGCACAGCTTATCACTTAAAAAAGAAGCTTCTTATGAACATTATTCTGAACATTAAGGCATTGGTGAGTAAATTACAGATCCACAATGATGTGAAGTCTGATTCTGAAGGAGGAAGTGAAACACCGCATTTCCTTTCACCACAATGGTCACAACAGCTTTTGATGTGAACTGCTGTGGTTTAGTGACCCATGTGGATCCCCATCCAGCTCCACTGAGACACCCACCTAACCCACAGACCAGCCAGCTGCAGGGGCAACACAACAAAGTCATTTCCCTGAGATTCTGTACCCTTAGATTTCTGTGAAATCAACAGCCTGTAACCCAAGGACTGCCTTTAACTGCCATGATGCTTCCCTGGTGGAATTTTGGCTCATACCTGGGGGGTGGTGACGATGACAGCGCCGTCGATGTGGGTGGCACTGAGGTACTGCACGATGGACAGGTGCTCATCTGATGTTCCTGGGGGTGTGTCCACAATCAGGTAATCCACTTCGCCCCAGTCCACATCACGCAGAAACTGCTTGATCAGCCCTAGAGGAAAGGATACAAATGTGGAAGAGATTGCAAATTTCTGCGTCTTAGCTAACTACCCTATCTACATTACTAAACAAGTTCATGGTACTTCCACACTTGAAACTTTTCAAGTATGTAAATTACTGTTAGAAACACTCAATACCTACCATTCTTTTTTGGTCCTCTCCAGATGACAGCATCATCAGGACTACTAAGCAAGAACCCTACTGACATGACACCTAAGTTTTCTTCAACATACTGAAAGAGAAACAGAGAAACACAAGAGTGAAGAAAGAGTAGTGAAACCAACTCTGAACCCCTGTTTTACAGAAAAAGTGGATGAGGGGGAAGACATTAATGAAATAAAGGCAGAGAACTTTTATCACAGGGCATTAAAAACTGCATCTTGTGCAACACCCATCAACTACACTATGGCTGAAAAAATGAAATTGTTACAGCAGTTTATGGAATTGCTGGAGACAATGGAAGGGTAAAAGCAGTTTTCCCTCTCAGCACCAGCTGCCTTTCCAACAGCATGCACACTACAGGGGATCTTTAGACAACCAACACTACTGCAAAATCTTCTATGCTTATTCTAAAGATTAGTACGGTTTGTCTTGGGTGCAAGATACTTCTTGGCTGTCACAGAAAAGAGGACACACTACAGCTGCATGATACCCCAAAATAACAAACCTGAGTAACTTATATTTATTGCCCATATTGCAAAGTCAGTAAATACAAGGTAATTAAACAATTCCATAAATACTGTATTACTATTATTAAGAAATTTAACACTCTGATCTACATAGTCTATATCCTGATTCTATATGACATGCATCTCGATTTTATAGATCTATTCTATATTCTATAAAATCTGGACATATATTCTATAGCGTTCTCTAGATAGTCTACAGAACATAGATACAGGTTATATAGATCTATAGAATCTGGACATATACACTCTGTAGATTCTACACCCTATATCTGTAGATTCTACAGAATCTGGATATTTAAGTAATTAGAAGAAGAATTAACAGGAGTACTCCCTGCTCCTCCCTCACTCATTTTTCACTGTAGAAGATGGTGCCCAACCCAAATACACCCAATGAACTTTCTGAAACAGCTGCACCAACTCACCACTGGAGACCATCCAGATCCACTCTGATGAACCTGAAAATTGAAGTGATACATGAAAGTTGCAATAGCAACAAATACAGATGTTACACAAAACACGTAAGTCAAACCTGGACAAAGAGCTCTCCTGCCTACAGGAACAATCCTGCTTTAGTGGAGGCAGCTGAGGTAAAAATGCAGAAGCACCAGATCTCCACTAATAGTTGTTCACCCTTATGCAAGTTTACTCATTACTTTATGCATCTGTGAGAAATATTCAAGGGCTCATAAAGCACATCATGCTAATACTACTCAAGTTTCAAGTAGTCAGCATTATGTGGCTGGTATGCAATGAAAGTTGGTCTGCAGAACCACTCATTCTGAAAGCAGATGACTTTCTTCCAAAATATATTATGCTGAACTTCTCCATGTCACCTCATTTCCCTACCACTGCCCCACATTTCCCATTATGCACTACTTTTAGAAGCTCTACATCTAAGAAGCCTGAATATGCTAATGAAAAACTGATTAAAAAATCCCTCGAACAAGATGTGTGAGCATTCACTTACCTGTTCTCCTTCTAGACCCATCATTTTAGGAATCGATGGCCCACAGATATCTATGTCCAGTAGAGCAACCTGGAAAACAAACCAGCCAACCTGCCCCACTGGAAATAAGGCAGCACAGGACTGTCTCCAAAGGTGATCTCATGCAATGAAATCACTCCAGCAGGGCTCATCCGGGAAAGTCAAACTTTAACGAGCCAGAGGCAAACGATCGGTACCTGCCCGCAGGTGCTTGGCCCTATCCCCCTGCCACCAATCCTGTCCCCGGCCTCTACCCACCTGCTTGGTATCGTCCGCCGCCAGCCCGTGCGCCAGGAGGGCGCTGAAAGTGCTCTTGCCCACGCCGCCCTTGCCGGACAGCACCAGCACCGTGTGCCGCACCGCCCGTAGCCGCGCCCGCAGCTCCGCCGCCTCCGCTGCGGACACACCGCTCCGTCAGCGAGCCCACACCGCGCTCCCCGAGNTCCGGCCCGGCCGCGCCGGCCGCGCACAGCCCCTGGTTGGGGCATCCCTGGCAGGCGGCCGCCCTGCCCGCCTGGGCACTGCCGGTCCCGGGGCACTCTGCAAGGGACAACAAGAGCTGGGCCGCGAGTGCCGTGGGCGGGGAGGGCGTCCCGCCCCGTCCGGCCCTGCCGCTCACCCTCCGGTGCGCCCGGCGCCTCCGCCATAGCGCTGCGTCACTTCCGCTGCCGCCGGAGGCGGGGCCGAGCGCCCGCGGCGCCCAACCGCTGCCGCCGGGGGGCGCTGCTGCTGAGGGCTCAGGTAACCCGCGGCGCCAGTGAGGGAGCCAGTGGCACTCCCGGAGCCCCGGTGGCACAACGAGAGACTTGGTGACACCAATGAAGGACCCCGTGACACCCCCGGAGCTCCGGTGACACCAGCGAGAGCCCCCGTGACACCCGTGGGAGCTGTGTCGCGGCGGGCTCCGCTGGTCCCCCGACGGGCAGTGCCCCGTGTCCCCGGCCCTGCGGACGGCCCGCGCACTAGGACTGCTTTAGGCGATGGACAAGGACCGGCGCGGAGCCAGGCCGGTACCGCAGGCCGGGGTTCCCCGGGCCCGCCCCGGGTTCCGCTGTGCTCCCGTACCCCGCTCGGCCGCTGGAAGGAGACGCGCTCCAGCGTTGGGCCCACTGCCGGCACGGCGCTGTCCCGCTGCCAAGGGAAGCATTGCGCAGTAATGCGCTTCAGTGTCGTGCTTCACAAGTTTCATACTCAGATTATGTATCATTCCCGTAAAATCGCGCTGTTGCGCTATTTCATGGCAATTCTATGTATATTAATTTCTGGATCTTTCTGATGGACAATTTCCATTAATTTAATGGGTACGTTTATTTGGAAGATTTCACTGCCTTGACTTGGCCAATCAACTTCTGAGCAATGAAGATAGTCGCTATGCTTGGTACATAAAAAATAATAAAATAATTTTCCAAACCAAGGAAGTGTGCACCAGCTGGTGGTATGATCTGCACCCTATTCCTGGCCACCTTATCCCAGACACCACTCCCTTCCTCTCTGTCCCATAGGTGCTTGAGCACAGCCGTGCCCTCTCTTCTGCTCCTAACATCACAGCCTATGTGATGTAAAAAGGATATTTTCCTCATCCGAGCACAGTTGGGAGTCTCAAATACTCCCATTTCTGACTGATTAGTCCTAAAACTTGGTTGTTTTAACATACCAGTGTGTAAGTTATTATTTGAGGTGGTGTCACCTTGGAAATAGAAAAGAGTGTCTGGTAATATTTTGAAAGGTACCATCACATCTTAGTGTTAAATCTATCTCTTTAAGAGAATTATACTGCAAAGTTATCTTTTTTGGGACACAGAACTGCAACAACTGCAAGCTTTTTAGAATGAACTCTCTTGGAATTAAATAAAAACCAAGCCAAACACAAAACCAGTAGCTGTCCACCTACCAAAAAACCAAACCAAAATAAAACTCCAAAACAAAAGAAAAAAAACCTAGAAAAAATATGAAAATATGTTTAGTTAAGGTCTTTGAGGAGCTTTCGAGCACCTTTACCTCAGGTGAAAGCTCAAGACCACTGGATATTTGTACAGCTCCTGCACTTACTGCTCTGTAATTACTTTCCATGGGAAACTAATGAACAAAATGCTGTTTGGAAGTGGAGTCAAATGTTTAAGCAAATTCAGATGTCTGTGGCAGGAGGAACTGGCCAGTAAGACATATCTGAGAAGTTTAATACTGTACCTTGCCCTTGAAAAAGCTGGCTTGGTGTGAGACCACAGCCCAGTACAGCACTTTAGGTCTGTGCTTCCTGTCCAACATATGGATTAGATTCACTGATGTCAGCAAGACTTTCCACATTTCAAACTGAGGTACGTGTCCAAATATTTTTCTTTTGGGTCCAACATCATTCCCCGTTCCCAAGGTTATATAAAATGTTCCCCACAAAAAGCACCAGAAAGGAAAAGTGAATTCCTTCCTCAGTGCCCCTCTTCCTCTGAACCAGCGAGGGCTCCTTGTGCAGGGCTCTCTGGGTGAACATCCTTAAGAGTGTTTTAGGGTGACATTTCTGGTCACCTTTGATCCAGTTCTATCTCCACATCAGGCAGACTGATGGTAATACCAATTGACAAGTCCATATGGCAATATTTACCAAAAATATCATTAAGTCTGCTGTCTTCCTGATGCTTTGGAAAGCAAGGCTTTTTCTTTTTTTAACCTTATTACTCTGATTCTAGCCCAAGGCCTGCCAGGCCTATCTTGCTTTTGGAAGAGCCAAAGGAGATGAAGTTACACCAAAAGTTCCTTGAGAGTAAGAAAGCAGAGATGGAGTAACATATTTCCTTCTTTGTGATCAAAGTGAGCAGAAATGCTTGAACATATTTTCCAGTGATGTACAATTTGAATTATGCTAAGTGTAACTGTCCCCCAAAACAGGAGAGATAGGAAAACACAACTCTGCTCTTTTCTTTCTCAGAGCAGTGCTGGCATGAAGTTCCCCCCTGAACACCTCCTCCTGTTTGCATTGAGGCTTTCCCTCATGCCACACAGCTACCGGGTGTTTTTCACCCTTGTGGTTGTCTGTCATTAAAATGACAAACATTATTAAAAGCTATGTGTTAAATACTTTTCTTCAGTGAACTCACACTAGAGGCTATTGGACACAGATGGTAGAGCAGCTCCCTCTAGCCAAAATTACAGCACTGAGCATTCTCAAGTCACTGTAAATGCCAGCAAACTCTAACATGAAGCATTATAGGATTAGTTATTTAGCACAAATGTGGTTTAGATTAAGGTCTTTCCCCTTCTCAGCATCAAAAGAGATGGACAGATGACCTAGAGCAGGATCTTTCTGACAAAACTCAGAGTCCATTTTATTAATAAGAAGTGCTTTAACCTGAGGAACCCATTGGACAGCATCAACTTGCCCTGGAGTGGAAAAAGCAGCTGAAGCTGAATATGCGTGGCTACTGTAGCCTTTCCTTTGCATCCTCCCTGCTGTAGTAGGAACCCCATTGAGCACAAGCCCTCCCCTTACCTCTGAGAATGATGTAGGCAGAAGTGGCTCCTCTGTCCCAGGGCCCTGCTTTGCCTCGGTGTGAGAGCCTCCCCCACCAGTTATTCCCTGCCTGCTCCCAGTGGCTGCTGGTGGAGGGCAGCAGTGGCAGCTGAGCAGGGCTGTGCACTGAGCTGGCTTTCTCAGAGACTGCTGTGCTGTGCTGGCTCCTCACCCTCCAGCTCCACTGTGCTGTGTCCCCTCTGCTTTTGATTTACACTGTTCTGTGCCTTTCAGGTTACAAACCCACATCAAATCAAATCAAAATTCAGCTGAGGTGCAGGTAAGGGCAATGCAGCAAACAGCACCCCAGTGTCTGCCACAGACTTCATCTACTGTCTGTGAAACAGCTTGGGTTGTTGGGACCTCGGTGCATTTGGCACAGCCTTAGTGTTACAGCCTGACAGAAAATTACTGAACTAAAATGCCCCATTTGTATGAGGTTTTAAAACTGTTGATTAGCATTGGTCTCGTCGATGCAAGAGCAGTAGCAGCAGAGCAGTTTGCAATAGAGGGCAGTGTCTCTGTGCTAATGCCTTGTCAGTTCCCTTATCACTTACACAGCAGAGTTCCGATGGTGAATATACTTCACAATCTCAAATGATAACGACTCTGTTGTTGGAAGGAGGAAAAAATAATCGGTATTATTTGTTTACTTATGTTCTATTTTTCATTAAAAGATCACCTCATTCACTACTGAAACGAGGGCATATCCAAAGGAAACTTGGCAAGCATTCTGCTGACTCTGGTACCACTACCTACTTTTAGGATTAGCCATGAATAAAATTATTCCTGTCAGTTCTAGTAAAAAGCAGATTCATGTGGATAAGTTTTGCAGACCTTTTCCTCTCTCACCATCTATTATCCAAAAAACCAACATTTTTCATTAAAGTTTTCCTGAAACCATTTGGCAGTCTGAGACATACCTGCAGCACTCAGGAGCAGAGCAAGTGCTTTCTGCTTCACAGACCCAGATGGATAAATTACAGTCTGAAAAAGCAATGTTAAAGAACAGATTAAGTACTAAGTATTTCAGATAGTCAAGATGGAAACCTACTTAGAAATTTAATTTTCTGATGAGAAAATGAATATAATCCATCAGATCGTGGAGAAGGGGAAAGAACCCCAACCCCAAATATCCTATCCAGAAAATAGACTGAGATTGTCTGGCTCAGTAGCTGTGAGCAGAGCCAGATCAGATTCAGTTTGAATGAATCTGAATCAGTGCTGCACACTGATTTATACACTTTGCTATTATATCAGGCTGGTTACCTGAAGATTTCCAGGACAGGTGCCTAAATAAGTGTGCAGTACTAAGGAATTCCAAATCACTTAGGAAGGTCAGTACTTCAGTTTGGAGACAGGAATGCCCTACAAATAAATGAAAAAAGGCTACTGAGAAAACACCACTGACAAAACCAAAATTAACCTTTTATTTTTTGTATCCTTTAATATTTACTCTCAGAGTTCAATTAAAATCTAGAGTAAATGTGAAATTCAAAAAATAGTGACTTATTCCTGCAAAGTTGAATGTGCAGACCTAATTCTTAGCATAAGGTTTTGTGTGGAGAAATAAGACTAAATACAGACAGATATTTGTCTCAGCCTTTCCATTTGGTGAGTAAAATACATGTACTTTTCATAGGATATGCTAAACACTTGGATGAAGAGAGGGGTGATCTAGCAGGCAAAGCAGGGCATTAAAGAAATGGTGAATTTAAATCCAAAGGCAGTAGCTGGCACCACACCAGCAGTTCTGAAGCCAGGGGCTCAGGCTGCAAGTTCTTTGAAATCCCTGAGGAGTGCTTCAGCTCCTGCACCATGGCCTAAGTTCAGTGGAGACAATATCAGGTGCTCTCAACATGCAGGGCCAGCTCTGTCATGCTCTGAAAGGATGCAAACTTGAACTGGAGTGCACAGCTGAGGAGAAGTGGAATCATTTAATCTGCATTAACTTGAGCTTTAATAATCGTGTTGCTGAAGTAGCAGATGCAAAGAACAAACTCCAAAGACAGCTGAGGTAAGATTCACTAAAAGTTGGCTGCTGCATATTATCTTATAATACCCAAAGGGCATAGAAATGTTCTGTAGCACTTGCAAACTTCCTGAAAAGCACCTCCTCACAAGAGCCACCTGTATTCCCTTCCCTGGAACTGCCTGTGGCTCACACCCGGCCCGAGAGGAGCTTGCTCACAGACAGATGTCAGGGTTTTACAAGGAACCTTGCAGCATCTGCCCAGAATCACACACTGATTATGTTCATTTGCAACTTACATGTTTAAAGAGGAGAAAGATATCTTAGAAGGTTTTTTTTTCGTATTTTACATTAATTGATAATACTTCCTGGCCATTTCCTGATGCACTTTTATTTTGCAGCAGCCAGGGAAGAGCCCTAAATCAACTAAAATTTAGAAGTATTTACATACAAAATGTCTTTAGTCTATGACTAATGGAACTTAACACCTAAGTTTCAAGTTTTCCTTGCCTTTTGATAAATACATTTCCATATCTTTAGCCTGAATGTTGGCCTGGTTCTGGCCAGAAACAGTCTGATATTGCAAAGTAGGTCTCAGTGAACTTTTCAGACATTTGTTCTGCCCTTGTCTTCCTATTATACAAAGCAGAAATGGCACAGAAGAAGACAGACCTGTATTAATCTCTGTCTGTATTGCCTCTGCAGGAAGTTTTCACTAAAATAAGTAATATATTGGAAGTATATTAATTGAATTTTGAAACATATATTCTAATGTTAACCTGAAGTTAACCTTTGTACTGACAGATAAAATTTTGTTAAGCAGCAAGACTCATCTGCTGCTTGCATACAACTCCACTCAGAGTTCTATAAATCTTTCCATTAAGATTCTTTCTCTTACAGAGCAGCCTCACGTTCACTCATTTTTTTTGAATGCACATTTGGAAACAATAGTTTTCCTGCAATTCTATTTGCCATAAGTAGTTTAAGATGTTTCCAGTTTATTTTTAGGGACTCTTAGGAAAAAAAGTTCAAACTAACCAGCTAAATATGTGTAAGCTCACAGCACACAAACACATTTTTTTTTCTTTTTCTTTCCCTCCCCTGTCTACAAAGCACAAATGATGTAGTTTTTTGTGTACTTTAGCTTGTATATGGTCTGGCCAGCTACAGCACTTTATGCCTGAATTAGCTATCCAGCTAAGTTTCTAATGGATTTGAATGCATGGACATTTGCATCACATTTTCCATTGGTGTTTTCTATTGTTTTTAAGTGCCCCTTTATAAAATAATTTCTGGCAGGAGGGAACACAAGTGCAGTGTGAGATAATGACACACAAGCAAGAATTTTGTCATGGACTGCACCTGACACTATGATATAACTGCTGACAACTGGATTATAGTGGAAAAACCAGTAGCTATATCCCTACACTGTTACATCATTAAATAGCAATAATAAACTACCTGGAGAAACTTGAGTATTTGTATTTGTGTAAAGAATAATTTGTTTGTATAATATATGTGGATCAAAACCATCAGAGAAGAATGAAGTCTATTGAGGCTGTTTCTGCTGAATTATTGGTTAGCACATACATAGCAGAGACACTTTACTCATCACAAACTCTACAGTAATGGAGTTACATCAGAATTACAAAATGCTAGAGTGGAAGCAAACAGCTTATGCTGGTGGGGAGGAATTCAGGCTGGTCAGCATTGTCAAAATAAAAGGAAAATGCAATAGGTTCACTGAGCAAAAACGGTGCTGGTTAAGCTCTATGTGAAGTTACATGGTAGAAGTCCTGGTAATTCTCTTGCTCCTGACTATACATCCGAGGAGCAAGAGGGAGCAGAAGGCAAGTGAGGGCAGAAGTGAGTTTGAATGAGTGCCCATTTAACAGGTATCCATCAGCAAGCATCATGGAGCACCCTTTCTTCTTTCTCCAGTCCATAATAATTGGAGAAAAAAGCATTGCTAGGATTGCTTCAATAGGACAGCCATTGGCTTAGTTCTTAAATTCTACTACAGTTCTGCTCTTCCACTGGGAAGTGATTATAGTCAAGGCAGCTACTACAGTTCCTGTTCCCTTCTCCTCTAATAGCAATTAAACAAAGGGTGTTACAAGTTCAGGTTTTGTATTTAAAAAATATCAATCTTTCAAAGGCTGTTCTTGTACTGACTTCTCAAGCAATGAATGCCACTCTCAGAGACATCCTTCTTTCTGACAAATTATTTTCCTAGCTAAGCAGGCTAGCTCCATAAAATGAGAGGAAAATTAACATAGTAATGATTTGCTGTCTTGGAAGCAAAAAAGCCTGCTATTTTAATGAGGTCTGGAGCCCATTTTAGAATGAAAAATATTTTTCTGATTTGTGAAACAGCAAAATCTTTTCCAGATCAAAAAAATCCAACTAAAACCCAACCCCAAAACATCATACTGGGACCCTCCTGCAACCATTTGTTTCTAAAATCAGTACCCTGAAAAAGAAGACAATCAAAAACTACATAAAAGAGTAAACAGTGTGAATATGGTGCTGATCTAAAAATGACCCCATGTTGAAATGGCACATTTTCTTCTCTTTAAATCCCTTGCACATAAAAGTCTATGATTAATTTATCTCACTTGATTCTGGGCTTAATCTTGGTCATGACAATGTGAGGTCCATCCAGAATTTGGAGAGTGGAACCCTGGAAATAGAGGTGCTGGAGGCAGAAGCCTGGAGGCCCTAGTGAGGTATTTGGCAAGGGTTAGGTCACAAACCCAAGAAGGCATTACAGCTCCTCGGCATTTCATCATCACTGGGCTCAGAGCATGCAGTCTTGTGGGGATGCAAACATTCTGAGGAGTTCAATCACAGCCTGGGACTCTGCTCAGACTCAGAGCTGTACTCGGAGCACATCAGACTGGTGAACAGAAAACTGTGTGTGCACAAGTCAGTGTGGAAGAGGGTGGTGGTACATTGCCATCAACATGCCCCAAGAAACACTCAGTTTATGCCAAAATATGTTGTAGTAAATGTATGTTAGATTTGGTGTAAAAGTACACAAATCTTTAGGAAAATAAGGAAAAACTTTAATCATGGTGCCAGCCCTCATTGATATGTTTGTGTCTGCTTTCCACAAAGTTAATATTAGCATAAATAGTTACCTTGGCTTCAGTCTCCTGGAAGTACCAATAGGCCAGATGTTTATGGACATGAGCTCTGGGAATCAGTCAGAGCAGGCAGCAAGTGACATGTTTACCTAGTCCAGTACTGGTACCATGTGTAAACAGAGGATTATCCCTTCCAGCTCCAGCATCTGTCCTGTGCTCAGGGCTGTTCCCATGCCCAGCACCACCCCTCCTGTAGGCCCTGCTGTTCTGAGGCTGGGAGCACTGGGATCAGAAAGATGCTAGAAAAACATGTACATATTAAATAAAATAATGAAAAAATAACCACCTACTCCAATACACCGGTCATCAGGATTCTATTTCCACTCAGCTCACTGTGAATGCTTTTAGAAACAGCTTCATTGTGCTGGGGATTTTTTATGCCTGAAGGGTGAAAAGGCAACTTATTATATCAATATAGGAGGGAATTTGACTCTCACTTTCTTTTTTGCCTATATTTTTACTCTCTACCAGAAGAGCCTACCGTATTTTGTTTTAGTAGCTTACTCCTCAGAATGTGTCTATGACATGACAGTAAAACCAGTCAGGTTAAAATTAATTTCAGATTCCAGATCTGGATTATGCTTGCAGTCTAAATATCGCAAGTTATCATGGTACTCTGAAATAATGTGGCATATATCCTAAAATTAATTGTGAAATCAGTCATGAGTACACTATTTATTCAGTCAAGTACAATATCAACAAATGTTAAATTTTACAAAATAATTTAGGCAAAATATGGAAACATGGGTGGAAAATATTTAGCAAAACTGGCTGAGAAGCAAAATATTAAAGGAATATAAAAATGAGAAAGAATAAGAATGCTCCTCCCACCGCATTACCTGGCTGCTGCTTTTTGCATTCAGATAATAAACACTGAGCTGACCTCAGAACCAATAAAGAAACAAAGCCAGGCTGCAGCATTTTAGAAGTGCTTATGTTGTACGTAAGCCTACCCTGAGTACATGATGGAACTTGAATGATTGCTCTCACTCTAACTGTATCCAGCCATCAAAAATCACAGCCTGGTGGACGAGAGAGCAGCAGGAGCAGTTTTCTCCATGCTCCCAAGAACGCTGCAGCACAAAACTTTCCTGGTGTCCTGGAAGGGAAAGTTTCCGGCAGGGCAGCTGCTGGGCCAGTGCCTCCCCACGCTCTGGTAGGAACATGCTGCTCAGCAGTTGTTGTGTTTGCTTCCTGCCTTTGGAGGACATCCAGAAATGACGTGGGCTGGTGCAATGTCTGGTGATCCTCACCACCAATCCGTTCCTGTACAGCAGATTATCTAAACCACTTCAGCCAATGTGTGGTCAGAGTGACTAACTGAAAACTGTTTGAACAAACCTTCTGTGATGCGCTGGAGGTGGTTCCCCTGAGGTCATTTTTCTTTGTATGTCTTAAATGTCAGTGCTTTAAAAAAAAAAAAAAAAAAAAAAAAAAAAAAAANAAAAAAAAAAATTCAAGAACGCACAATGCACCTAACCCACATCCACTTACATGCAGCCAGGCAAGGCTTAAAGATGGGTGCATCTTTACATGTTTCAATTTTGAGTTCACAGCCAGGCTTGAACAATATTTTTTTTTAGTGAATGAATGAATGAAGAGTTTGCTTTGTAGCTCTAACCAGTTTCCTTGTGTGTAATGTACATGCAGACATTTTCTTGCAGAAAACATTGATTTCATCCTCTTCTCTAACTTCATTAGAAATAATTCAGTGTAAGAGAGCCTGTAACCTATCCCTATTCACCAAATATCAATTAAATTCATGGACTCATGATCACAGGGCAGGCAGTATCAGCATGGTGACTGCATTACACACTTACCATAACACAGCACGTGTGGGACCTGCAGCATCGCTCTGGGAGCTGGTTTCAGTGTCCTGGTTCATTGCTAACCACGTGCTCTGGATGGTTTTAATTGCACTGTTTCATTGTTAGATTTGCTTCATGAAGATGAATCACCATTTCCAGCTGTTGCCCAAGAGAGAAAGTGTTACTACCAATACAGAACAAAGGACCACAAAGGTCCTACCCAAAATCTGATCCACGAGATGTCTTCTGTTCCTCTAGAAATAGAAAACAGATAACCCATTCAATACTTTCTGAAACTGAGACATAACCGTGCCCAGTTCTTACTTGGCTGAGTAACGTGCTGCTTTGTTTCATTGTTTTTACTTTCAATTACACTTTTTTATTGAAAACAAATGAATGCGTTTACAATGTACTCCCAGTTTTAAGTAGCATTAATGTAAGAGGCCAACATCCTTGCAAGTCCCCACAACAGATCCACACCAGAGCAGGCTTTGGCTCCTTTGCAGGCATCAAGGCATAGCATGGGAAACAGGGCAGTGCTGACAGGGAGTGTGACATAAACACAGGAAAGGAGGACCCTGCTGAGCAGTGGGTGACCTCTGCAAGCACTCACAGCCTTGGTACATCCCCGCAGGCTGCTGGCTTTGGTAAGCAATGCAGGGGGACAGTGGGAGCAATGGGTAGGACTGACAGGCTTGTAAACCTCTCCCTGACACACATCTACTCACCAGTGCTGTCTGGGAGCTGGACCTCACCTTTGCAATGGACAGGTGAACACACAGTATAAAATAATCAAGTCCTGACAATGGCACAGGTTACTCGAACTCTGCTTCGGAGCAGCAGAATACCCAAATCCTTGGTGTTCTCAGGGAAAAGGAAGGATGTGGGCTTGGTATATAATCAATATTTAATGTCATTAAGTCTCTTCCTGTAACCAGTGAAATTGTAGACAAGATATAAAACAATGTTTCCAACAATGCTCTTTTATCATAAGCAGTTCCTCTGCAAAGCAAGTAGCTACCAAACTGCACTAAATTACCAACATAAATATTTCCTCTAAATCACAGTTTACAGTGATTATCTGATTAAGAAGGAACCACTGCAGAATTAAATTATAAGGAGAAATTTACTGCCATTATCTTAACTTTCTTCCATTCTGTGTTCTCTCCATACCAAACCAGATTCCTTTCCCTGCAGTCTATAATCAGTAAAGTATAATCAGTAATAGATTATATAGATTATATATCAGTATATAATCTGTAATCAGTAAAGTCTATAATCAGTATTCTCTTTTTGGGTGAAGGCTCTCTCAAGCATCTCTGTGAGAACCTACCCTGGACACAAAGGGCTCACTACAATGTGAAAATGTGGCTTCAAATGCTCAGTCATGTTCACAGACTGCCACTCCAAGGCCCAAGGTGATTCATCTACTGCAAAACTGCTTTGCTGCAAGGGCTGAGTGGATTTGGACAGTGCTAGCCAGGAGATCTTTCCCCCTGCTCCTCTACACAGTGTCAACAAGCCCATATGGATTTGGACTGGGATGAAGGCTCCTGGCATTCTTAACTCTTTGGGTTGTGTCTATAAATAATCTTTCAGCAGCAAGAACTAATTCAATTTTCAAACCATACACATCATTAGCAAATCTGGTACAACTTAGTGTGTAGACAAGATCTAAATAGCAGCATAATTTAAATGACATTATGCCATTTTTAGTGGTTGTTGAAATTCAAGTTGCATTGATGTTAGTAGACTGGTTGAGAAACTACATTAGCTCCATTTGACCTCTTCCACGCCAAAGCAACCTACAGGAAAAGCTCCACACTGGCTGTAATGCATCCTGATCAGCAACCTAATAACCGATAGGCTTAGAAATATAAACATTTTTCCCCTTCTTCTGGAGCATTCACTTTGCAGCTACATTTACTGTGGGAGCAGATCATTTGTCACTTCTAGTACCACCATACAATCAATTAGGTAGGCAAGTTAGCCAGTATAATAATTTTATTAAAAAAACCTCCAACAAACGGAACAAAACAAGGTGGCCTTAAATTTTAATTCACAACTCCAGTTTTATACTCACTTTGAGTTTTGTTTTCCATGTCCTCCTTGAAGATCTCTTCCACAAAACTGTCAGCAGCATAGGATCGATATGAGTCTGGTCATCAGGATTTCATATATCCAAAATACCAAACAGGTTTTAATTGGGATCAAAAATGCACAGTGTCACTTATCCCTTCTTATTCCCACAATTGCCAGTCATGTTGTTGATATTCTAAAGAGTCCTGTCTATAAAAAAAGGAAACTTCATTTGAAGTCACTGGAACATTAGAATGTCTCTGAATTTTTCTTCAGGTGCAGTGAAAGGACATTAATATGACATACTTAAAGCCCAGAAGTACCTGGGAGTTCTGAGTCAGTCTAACTCATGTGAGCTCCTGGCTTAGGTAAGAGCTTCATAAAATGTCCCCCAGATACTCAGAAGTATTTTAGGCTTAACATATATGCAAGTTTTCTGTCAGACTAATACGATTTCTAATATTTTAACCCAAATGTTTATATAAGTACAGTGTTTACTAGAAGTAGTTATACTGACAGATAATTAGCATATCCTGTCCTTCCTGAAATGCATATGAATTTAACTATATTATAGCTCCCTAATCCAGACCAGGTTCTGTTGGATGCTTTCCCTGATCCAAATCCTTGAATGCTATGTTCATCAGATCTCTAATTAGAAATTGTAATCCTGACAGGGTATTTGAAATTTGGACACTTTTATCTTATGAGAATTTCTGATTGAGCTCACAGTTTAAAATGTATTTTCTTAGAGATAAAATTCTGAGAAAGTAAAACTATTTGCTACTTCACTTTCTAGGGATTTCTTTTCTTTTGAATAATTTATTTCTCTCATGATTTAAAGGAAGAAGAACTCAGCCTTATAGCTTGGCTGCAATAGAGAAAGAAAATATCGAATGAACGACTTCTTTGTAACACGTAAATGTTATCTGAGTTGGTGTTTATTTTAAAGGAAGTGCTGATGTTGGCTCTTGTTCCCTGTGTGTGCTGCCAGCTTTATAGTTGAAGGGATTAGACAGAAAACAAATTAATAAAGTCTAGTTTTTCTGTAGTTAAACAACTGTGACTGTCCCAAAATCAGTTAAAAGTGGTTTCTGGAAAAAATCAATCTTTCTTACAGTCCATAGTGCACAGAGAAATTAACAGAAGCACAGTTCTGTCAGAGTTTACCAGCTCAGCAGCTATGCAAGAGGATTTGCCACATCTCCACTGATAAACTGCTGCAAGCACTGTGGCCAGTATCTGCTCTTGATCCCAGAGCTCCATATTCAGGGGGTTTTCTGACAAGTGATTGTGGTTACCACGTTTCTGTGCCAAATCTAGACTCTTCAGCACATCCTGCCCCACAAGTTTACGCTATCATGGAATGGTACCAACACTGGCTGGTACCATCCATAGCAAATGCATTCTACAGGTGTTCAAACCAGCCATGATGTTCCTACAGAGGCTGCACAAGTGAGAGGCTGCAAGTGAAGATGGCAAGGAGATCTGTCAAAGCAGACTGGCTTAATCCACTCTTGAAGTCAGCACAAGTGAGAAACCCTCACTTCTCACGGGTGCTCTGAAAGTCTGGCAGAGGTTTCATATGGATGCAGTCCAAGCCAGCTGTACAAACCCTGCCTGAAAGTGTGACCTGTCTGCTTTAAAAACAGAAATGTGGTGAGGGTCTGCTGAAGTTATGTGAGTAACCTGTCCCCTTTTCTCAGGCCACTGAAGTTGACACTATAACTAACATCATAGAGGCTTTAAAGAGATGTTTGCAAGAAGCGTCTGATACTCTGCAGCTGATGATCCCCAAATCAATGCTGGAAGATGATTCCTGGGAAAAAAAACTCCCTCTTCATGGACCAGAAGTGTCCATGTGTGCAAAGCCTTCCCCAGCAGCCCATGGCTCACCAGCTACACTTGAACAGTAACCTTTGATACCTCAGTGCATACTATAAAATTGCAAAGGTTGCAAATATTTCGTGATGGAGATAATGAATTACTTTGTTTCCTCAAATAATGAAGTCCTAGAAACTACTGAAAATTAACATCAAGCTTCTTTCCTTTAAATAACCTCAAATTCTCAGCTGTAGATGCTACTAATTCAAAAAGAATTAGTAGAATTATTTAAAGATAATAAGACCAGATGTTCAGATAAGGAACAGATGTTCTTAAAGTGCCCTGAAATTGTCCTTCAGTTGGTCAGTCAAGACTGCTCAGCTTTCTGGTTTTCAGTGGAGCTCTGCCTTGTGGCGGGGACAGGAGAAGGATGGAATGGACTTTGAGATGCGACTTTTCTGGATGGCAGCTGAAACACATTAACAGTGTAGTAATCATAGTAAAGGATTAGAGGAAGAGCTAGTTGGTAAAGAATCCTGCCTGTTTTGGACAAAACAGAATAATAAAATTTTACTATTATTTGTATTTCTTCCTGGATTTACTCACTCATTTACAGAATAAGTGGCACATTACAGTTCTAGTAATTGAGCAGTTTCCTACTACCTCAGGGTCCACTTTCCATGGCAGCTGTAGGAACACACAAAATGCATTTTGCACTGGACAGAAGCCAAATCCAAAACAATGATAGATTTGAAAGTATCCTGAATAAACTGGCTCTGTTCCTTATCCTTTGTTTTTTGTGTGGGTGGTGGCTTAATCAGGCTACTGACACAAGTGCCCTTGCAGGGGCAGCTGGGGTGCACGGTGTGACATGCCCCCATGGCCGGCCCGGCTTGCCACAGCGTGGCTGACATGCAGATTCTCCTTTCAGCTAAAAAAGAAGTTTCTCCTGGCTATTGGGTCAAACCATTCACACAGCAACAATGTCTCTAAAGATTTTAAATAATAGGAAACCATTTTGGAACACAAAATTGGAAAGTGACATCCAGGCTTCCTTCTGGTACTCATTAAACTCATCTCTCACAGACCATGCTGCATCCCGATTTTTCCCAGGATGCTGCCACAGTCAGGTTGCACGAGGCTATGGAGAGGGCAGGCTGCTCCATCCAGCAATGCTAAGGGGTGGCTTTCTGGGATGAAGTTTTTTTAATGTAGGGGAAGTTCCAGAAGAAACTGACTTACTGAGTAACTGCGTTTTATATTGCAGTGTCTGACTGCAGAGCAATTCAAGGGGTCCTGGTGATGTGTTGCTGGATACAGGAGGAGCTCTGTTCCTTCAGACTTCACAGCAATCTGGTTTGAATCAGTCCTACCTTGCTGTTTCTTGCTCACAAACACTTCACAACAAACTTCTATCACAGAACCCCCCTTGGGACGTGACTTCAGGGAGGAGTGAGGAATCTCACTGTTTTGTTTCCCAGCAGGGAAGATTGTTTCCACTGGTAACATTTTTCTCCCTCTCTATGCCTTTGTATGGAGGCAAGGGAGATTTTATCACTTGCTTCTGTTACTACCAAACTGTGGAATAAAGTACTTTATTTGCATTTCATATACTATTTTTACAGTGTATGAAGAATAATATTTGTGTTGAGCTGTTAAATATTGACAATAGTCCCACCCTATTTATCAAATACTGACAGCTGACCAAGCAAAGGAGTAAAAAATTATTTGGAAATTTGGATCTTCTTGAAGCCTTTAAATATATTTCTAGAAGCTGGAGGCTTTCCCAGTTCACACAGCTACTCTAATAGCTAGACATATTTTCTCCCTTCCTTATGCCAAGAACTCAATTAAGAAATATATAGCAGAAGGGAGGCACTTCTAAGGGACCTCACTTTTTTTTCCATTCTTAACAGAAGAAAAAAGAAGGAAAAAAATATCTTTGCCTGAAAACGATCAACATAAGTGAAGAGTCAGCCTGAATTTGAAAATTTGGGGACTTTGGGATGGAGATTGTAGGGCTGAACAATAATTCTGAACATTACAAATTCCAGCTCCTTCCTGACTGTGCCTTTGTTCAGCAATGTTCTCTCCAAGATCTTGACTCTGCTTTTGGGTGGAGGCCTCACTTGGTACATTGTCAGTGCAAATAACACTCAAGTGTTTGCTCATGGTGTGAATTCCTACTCAGAGTGGCTGCCTAAACCCAGGGAGCCACGACAGCTTGTGCTGCTCTTGGAGAGCATCACTTGGAGCACAGGAATTCCCTGAGATTCACCTACCAGCAGCAAGGACAAATCTTCACTCAGCACTGCAAAAACAACACTCTGCAAAAATCATCTTCTTCCCTAAATATAACTGAGCAGAAGATACGAAGTGTATTACCCTAGTGATAACAAACCTTCAGTGGAAAAAGTGCTCTTATCTTTTTTAAGTCATATCCACACAAGAAGCACATTTCAGTTTGTTGATAGCAAACAACTGCTTTAAAAAAGTAAATGGTTTTCTTTAGGCTATCAAAAATGAGAAGACTTTCATGGACTTTGGCTATAAAGCTAGATAAATCCCAAAAGACTACAAATAATTCACTATTTGCTCCTTAGAAGCCAAGATAGATGGATAATGCAGAAAAATCTTGTTCTGCCACTGATTTACTGAGTAAACAAATTTACACTCAGCCTCCAGAATGCAGTTAATCCCAGCTGTGATGGGAATATGTCAAAGGAAATACATTTCTAATCATAAAGATACTCATGCAGATAAACCTGAGAATCTCTTATAAAACCCCCCAAGAGAATACAACTTTTTTTCCCCATAGATATCTCTCCTTGTGAACTAGATCATTACTTATTGTACTCGTATGGAGCCACAGACATCAAGAAGCCAGATCTACTGCATTTCCACGTATAAACCCAGAAATTTAATGTGCAATTCCATAATACTTGAAAGATAAGATCTGTTTTATAGCAAAGAAAGTAATGGAGAAAAGACCAAAACCTGTCTCTGCCTGTTTGAAATAATAAGATAATTTTAGTTCCAGACAAGCCACTTCCTAACATTATCTAAACTATACCTCATAAAAGTTTATAGACTCAAATTCCAAATAGAGTAAGAAAACAATGGCTTTCAGTATCTTCACTAATGATAACTGCAGTTGGGTGCAATAACATTACTGATTGCAGTGAAGGCAGTTTATTTTACCCAACTCTGCTAGTAGCGCCTTTTTTTTTTAAATTAAATTTCAAATAACAGTAAAGCGGCAGAATTTGTACAGGCGGTGTGCCCAGCCAATGAATATATGTGAAGGTGCTTATATGACAGGACTTTTCAAAGACCTTCCTCCTTCCATGTGTCAGCTTGGAAGTATTTAACCAGAAGATATTGCTCATTCCCTAGTATAAAAACCTAAGTGATAGCTACTTGGAAAAATAATAATCTCTCAGAAGACCCATTTCTGATACCATACTGAGTATATCTTTTCACACCCATGTCCTTGGGCTTTTTAAATTTGAATTTGAATCTAGAGATGATCTGAACTCTTACACATCCCCAACCCATGACACTAACTTTGTCTCAGAATATGAGCAAAAGCTTATTTTTTGCAGCAGAAACACACAAAAAGCCTGATGAGATCTACACTCTACATGAGCACAATGTCACTATCATTAATCAGAACATGGTCTAATGATACTCTCCCTCTTAAAGATGGACAGTATCAGTGAGCCCCTGGGGCAGTCAATGACTGCAGACTGGGGTGAGCCCAGGGGTAGGATGGTTAATACAACATAGCTACTGACCAAAAGGGATTTTCTGGGATTTCCCTCCCACTCATAACATCACAGGCATGAGTTTAAAGTGCCATGATCATGCATTTCCCCATACAACAGAACTCCTGGCACCTCTTGGAAACAATGGCAAAGTGCATCTAAACCACACTCAGCAGAGATGAGATTTCAAATCCCTGCACCCTTGAATAGGAGAGCTGTGTTCTGATGATTGGGTTTTTAGCCACAAGCAGCTCTGATAACTGCTTGCCACTGCACACAAGGTTTTGGCAAATTTTTGTTCATCATGGCAAGGGAAAGTGTACAGGGAAGCCATTCTGCACGAAAGGCTCAGGAGAATTGCAACACAGTACAGGCAGGTGCACCAGGGACAAACACAAGCAAATCAGGTGACTCTGGACCTGGATTCTGACACCAAAGGAGTTTACAAAGTACTATGACATTTTCAGCTTAGTTCTTCAGCCCCAAATTCTTTTAAGGAGGAGATCCATCCCAAGTGGATTACAGGCTTCTTTTTCAAATGAAGGGATTGAAGTAAAGGCGCAACCAATTCCAACAATGAACAACAAATAACCAATAAAAAATAACCAGTGTTTTACTGTGCAATAAAGAATTTGAATTTATAGAGGATATAAAACAGAAAATCTTTTTTTCTGGTGCAAATTGCTTTGAAGTATTAAAGAATGGGAGAAATTTCAGTATCACTGCATAATGATCCCACGTCATGTAAGAACATGCCTGCTCAAATCATAAAATAACCACTGGCACTACCAGTTCAGATCTGTTCCCTGGCCTCAGGGCTGCTGAAAACCATGCTGTAAACCAAACCTTCTATTAAAACTTAGTCAGGAGAATGAGATACAGGTCAGACTGGTCCAAGTATTATTTGATGAAGGAAAGACCCTCCTAAGTATTTAGACTTTATAGCTCTAGTTATTTTTCAGCTGGAATCCATAAATGTTTATCCAGTCTTCCTGTGATGTCCTTTGATCTCTTAGGGGTTTTTATTTTTAAAAACACAGATAACATTTCTGTAGCCATATTGAACAAATAAGTAAAGGAGATGACACAGTGATCTGAACCCTTGTTTGGATTTTCTCTCAGTAGTTATAAACACCAAGGCAATCCATGATTGGCTGCCAATGCAAAGAAATTCAAACTTACACAAAATACCCATGCTGATGTGGTGTATTTAATATAAGGCAGACCTATGGTGTACAAGAGACACTTCCCATCAGTTGTTTGTAGGGTTTTTGTTGTGTGGTGCTTTTTATTTTTTTAAAGGCATTTGCTACTGTAGGACTATCACCAAACCCTCCAATATCAAATGGAATTTTTAAAGTAGAAAAAAACTGAAGGGAAATATGTCTAAATAAACAAGACAGAGGTTGTCTTCTTGTGAGAAATTTCTCAGTGTTGTGAAACAAATATTCATAATAGAACTCAGCTCGAGAAAATCAGGCTTTACATTAACAAAAGATGGTGGTGAAAATAATCTCCACAGAGGGCAACAGGCAAAGCAGGTCAGGAAGGTGGTGGGACCATGAGTGTCACGGGTCCCTACTCTGCAGGGTCTAAAAGCCTGTCAGAGATTTCACAGCCAGAGGAGCTGGGACAGCAGGAGCAGGGAGCTGCAGTGCTGGGGGGGGTCCTGAGCTGCACACACCGACACAAGGACCACACTTACGGGTCAGCAGAGCACAGGCACCCTGCAAACACCCCTGCACAGGGCTCCTCGTGGCCCGTGCGTCCTGCCTTGTTCCCTTGCTTTAGCAGCAAAAGGGAAAAGATTGACTGAGCAGGCAGGTGATGTGGCAAGGCTCAGGCTCGATACCCAGGCGCTGGTGTTATGTGTGCAGTTAAAGCACCGTAGGAGGAAGAGTGACATTGTTTTAAAAGCTCAGCTTCAAAAACAAACATGCAACAAAGACAGGAGTGTATTCATCCCCTCCTATCACATCTGTGCCCTGCAGGCAATGTTCTGAGAGGAGTCTGTGAAACTTGTACTTGCAGCTATCTCAGACAGCTCCACCTATAACTGTCTCAGCCCTGGCTCTCCCGGAGCCTGACACGCTGCCAGGGCTGTGTACGTGATCCCCTCGTGTTCCTACGCAGTCCTCGCCGTGTTTAACTCGCAAGCATTTGCAAACATGCCATGCAGGAAAACAAGGTAAACATGAAAAGGGGCTCGGGAGGACGATTTGCATCCCCTGTGCTCGTTTGCGTGCGCTGCAGAGGTGCAGGATCCAAACACGCTGTGCCGGGGCTCTCGGGAAGGACCGTGCTGCTCTCAGCCCTGGGGAGCTGAGCCCAGCCCTCTGGCCGGGCACTGGAGATGCTCCAGCACTGCAGATGCTGCTGCGACTCCAGCCCGTGGACTGAGCTGCTGAAGTGTTAACCAAGGATTTTGTACACGTTTTACAGCCACAGCTGAGCTCCATGCTGATGTGGTAGCTGCGTTACCTCCATCAGTTGCTGAACTGGCTGTTGAAATGGCAATTGCTTGTTCTAACATGCCTCTGGCAAGCTCTGCTCCGTGCCACTCTCCGTGCACCCTGCCCTGCCCCTCTCCTTGGGAGCGCTCCTCATCCCGCAGTGCCTCCTTTCCGCTCGCTCAGGCTCTGTGTCCCCACTTCACCTTTCTCGTTTAAGGCTAAGCACAACCCTTGCCAGGCCCCTCCCTCCTGACATCCCAGACACAAAAGAAAGGGCGGCCCCATGCCTCTGTTTCAGGTAGAAGTCATACCAAACAGACCTGGGGACAAAGCTGTCTCATGCCAGTGTCACAAACAGTCTGCACAACACAGCCTCTCAAGCCTCTCAGCTTGCACAGACCTACTCCTATGAAGAGAAACGTCCCAAAGAGTGTTTGCCTTTCCAGCTGAAATTTGTAACTAGAAAGTGTCACCCCAAGCTGTGTGAGCTCAGGGATGCTACAGAAATTCATTGACACAAAATCCACATTCAAAAAAAGGGAGTTTTTGACTAACTGCTAATGGATGCCCTGTCAAATTATTTCTTCCAGATCCTTAAAGCTGAGCTTATTCCTTGAGTCTATTGGGAATTCACCTGTACAAGTACTTAATGCAGAATTAGTTTTGTGCCTTGGACTGAGCACAAATGAATTGATTTGCCTAATAAAATTATCAGTATATGTATTTGTCCTCATGGCTGTTAGTCTGAGCAGAGAGACTACAGTTTTACAGCTACATAGGGTAATGCCTTTTAAAAATGTACTCTGAATACTTCATTAAAGATTTTTGGCATAGCTGAGGTTTCCTGTGTTCTGAACACTGCACAGACAAGAAGTGCCTAAGCAAACAATGGCACTTGACTAAAGGCACAACTCTACACAAAAGAAAAACTTGGGAATAACATGGCCTAGCAGAGAAGTTGTGTCAGGGGGAGACTGCTGAGTGGGTTTGGCTTGTTTGTTAACCTGCAAGTGAGGTACAAAGCTTTGCTGCTAAACAGGTCATCCAGAGATGGGTGGGAAAATATTAGTTTTTTCGTCATCTACATTTTGTATGGGAAAGTCGACAGTCTTGCTAAGCAGACAGCCCTAAATGATACATTTTTTTGTACCCCAACTAGAAGCACTTACACAAAGTAGCTGTTACCTGGTTTTCCCCAGGGACAGATAAATCAGAGCTGTGCATTGGTGAGCACAAGTTCCATACATAAACATTTAGGCACTGCAATTTATTACTTGTAGATAGCTCCAGCATATTAATGTTCATTTATCTTCCATATTTCAAGAGCAGCAGAAGAACCATTCTCAGTATGACAACATTTACAAGAGAGTTTATGCAGCCAGATTTGCCTACTTAAGGCCCTCACTTTATATTTAGAGCTGTTGCAGCCATGCAGAGTCCTCTGGCACGAGGCACCGAGCCTGCTGTCAAGGATGTTTGATATCTTGGGCAAAGCAGAGGCAGGACTCTCTCACTGGGGAACCTTCAAGGTGCAGTGAAGGGAAGGGAGAGCAACTGAAGAGATGGTGATTGTTTTTCTGAGCTGTGCAATATACAGGGCTTTAGAGGAAACTTCCCCTCTTTTATCCTCTTCCCCTGGCACCAGCATCCACCCCAGTACATGCTGGAACTTTCCTAAAGCTGCTCTACACATTATCCTTAAGCTTTGCTTTTTCTGAGGACAGATTCTTTGATTTAGAAGAACAGAACCTGGAAGTTTTTCGTTAAGGAGCATGGAGTCTAGAGTAGCCTGAGAGAGGGCCAAGTCTGCCTTTGTATCTGTCTCTCATGGTTTCAGCAGCTGCAATTTTCTTACTGACATTGAAGTGGACTCAAACTCTGAACTGTCCATCCACAGCTTTCCACAGCATCTTCCTGCAAACTCCCTTTATCTTTGGTGCTAAGACACACTACTGAGACCTACTCATTTAACAGTGGGAGAATATATTTGGAGTCACAGATCAAATGGCTTCACCACCCAATGAAAACACACTTTTTCTCCATCACTGACTTGCAGCCATGGATTGCCTTTGCTGTACCCTGGCATATGGACCTGCCAAAGCCAGCAGTGACTGCCAGCCAGAGCATGGGAAGTGTTGAGAAGACTTTTAGGAGAGAAGGGAATGGGTGCACTGCTACCTCTGAAGGACAAGTGGTGGGAAAGAAACAGATTCTTACCAAGTGGGCAGAGTAATTTGGAACAAGTTGTACTGGATGGGGGAAAGAAGCACAATGGCAATGCAGGGACAGGGACAGATGCTCAGAGGAGATACAGGAATCAGCATCATCTTATCATATATATGAGAGAAGCAAAGGATCATAGAATACCAGGTTGGAAGGGATCCTCAAGGATCATCTGTTCCAACTTTGTCATGCAATAGTTACCATCCAAATACTTTCTTGCAGAAGGCATTTCCTTCCTGCCTGATGAACTCAGCAATTGCAGCTGAAGCAAACTGTGACCTTTGTTTTTCAACTTGTCTCAGTAATGAAGTGAAAGAATGACAGTGACCAGCATTAGTTACAGCATAAATATACTGATTTTTCAGTCTTAGGCACTGAGAGTGAAATAATCCAGACCTGCAGTTCACTCTGTGGTATAGGGATAGGTTAAGCATGCTCAATGTAAACCCATATGTGCTTTATGATGTCCACCCTGATACCTCACTGGCCTGCTTCTGTACAGCAAACAGCAGACCATGGCCTTAGCCCATGATTCTTTGTCTTGAGGTGCTTTACAGTTCTTTCCCAGGTCACTACAAAGGAACTAATCTGTCCTTTGGAAAAGATTTATGAAAAATATAGAACCAACATTTGATTTGGTTTTGCAAACTTGTTCACAGCAAAGCAATCAGGCTGTACCAAACCTCTGTGTTCAGTCTGTCTGAATTTAAAGCACTTCCAAGGCAAGCTGAAGCTGAAGATCTGGATAACATACTGGGTAAATTGTACAAAGTAGGGATTTTAAAAAGGAACATGTATCCTTCCCTTGTGGGCAGAAGGAGATGACACTGAAGGCTCATCAGTGAGATTCACTCACACACAAGCTTATTGAAGCCTGTCTTCCTGGCTGCTGAATATTCATTCTGGAGCACCATGATGAGGACACATTTTTGTGATGGAAACTCCTGTTCTAGTATTGTTAGAGGCCTTCAGCACCAAACCTGTGGACAAGCCTATACAGGATTGAGGTGGGTTTTTTGCTTGGTTGGTTTGTTTAATTGTTCTCCACTTTCACTAATGACAGTGATGATCAGTTGATTGCTTCTTTAATTGTTCCTTTTCCCACTGGAGCCTTTGTTCTTTGTAATTTATGTGCTATAGTTATCAGCAGTCCAAATGCTGAAGTAGTTTGTCACGCGCAGAAAATGTGACAATTCTTTCTTTCTTCAGAAAGAAACACAGTCTGGCATTTATACCAGGTAGGGAGGTTTAAAATGCCTGACTCTCTTGGCATTTCTAATTGCTCTGCATATTTCTCATGTAACACATCGTTACCAAATCAAAATCATCAAACTTCTATTTGTTATTTCTTGCAAAATTAGAAGAAAATAATCCCTTCTACAAGTGTTCTGCATTCTTCTCTTGTTTAGAAATGTCAGGGTGTAAACAGAAAACAAAGTAGTAGCTTGTTTCCATTTTTGTTTCCCAGAGTGCACTGAACAAGTGCCCTCTTACATACTGGAGACAGGAGAAAAAAGTGATACAAGTAATAAAAATGACAATTTTGTTATTTTGAGACTTCTCACATACAGAACACTCTGCAACATTAGCAAAGCTATAACCCATGTATTGAAAAAATAAAATCCTTCAGAATCTGAAAAAGCCTTGAGCAATTTCCTCCATCTCTCTAGAACTAAAGATGCCCAATTTTTCAATACAATACTATGCAAACTAATCTTCCCTCTAAAATGCCTTGTAATTGCCAAGATTTTTTTGCTGTTTCTTAAAAAACAAACAAAAGCTTGTTTTGAAAGAAATATGAAAGGAACCAAAGGAATTGTGTTGAGCCAAAAGTCCTGCTTTCTCCACCCTCACTGTACTCATCTGGAAAGCATCTGGCAAACAAATCCATGGATAGTTTAGAAAAGTCTTTTATCTGTCCTCACTGAATTAAAAGGAAAGTGGAGAGCATACACATTCTGAATTATTTGCACACCCTCTTTGTACTATTGCCATTTGGAAAAGATGAGAGTACAGCACACAATACACACATTAAAATAAAAAGCCTTCTCTGGTAAGGCTGCATGAAACTCAGGTTAGTAAAACTTGGAGGAGAGAGGGCCAGCTATGTTAACAATCAGTTGTCCAAATAAACACAGATGAAGGCCAGCATATAAATCCTGCCTCCATCCTGTAAGTGATGCCAGAGCAGGCAACATACCCTCCCTAAGCATAATTGCACAGTGTACATCTCTCCCCTGGTACATAAATCCAAAGCATGTGAGACACAGGGGAGGAAATGATGACGCCTTTCATGCATATTTATGTACATGCTATGATTACACTAAGTAATCAAACCAGCAGCATGCAAATTTGAGCATGCATCATTGAAGAAATGCAAATATTTATATAACAGTTTAAGTGGGAAACATTTAGAACAGTCCTTTGCTAGGAAAAGATTAATTTTCAAATAGCTGACCCTTGCAAAGTTGGAAGCTGGCTGTTTATTAGAATTTGAGCATTCAGCAAACTTCTGAGGACCTAATTCCCTTCTGTGCTTACAGGTATCCTCAGGAATCAAATTCCCCTCAGAATAAAAACGTAAACCAGTATAAACTGGCTAATTACTATGGTGTATATATCCCCATTTTCTGTTTTTAGTCGTTTTCGTATTTGGCTTCCTGCAGCTTCCTGCAATGAAAAACACAAAGGCTCCAATGCCATTTCCTCCAAAGTGACCGCAGTATTGCTTTCTCACTCCTTCCTCAAACTCGTAAGATGTACATGCAAGATAAGAAAAAAAAAAAATCAACCTTTCTTAATAAAGGTACATTATATGAACCATTGCACCATATTCTTTGGCAGATGCATAGCCTCAAACATTATTTTAAATCTGTTAAAGAAGTTAAAACAGATTTGCAAATGACTCAGACTGAGCAGAGCTCTTGGGAATGCTTTCTTGGCTGTCTTACAATGCAGAACTAAGAAGAGATGGGGGAGGAAGTATTAGGGGGCTTTTTGCAGGTAGTTTCATGTTTTTAGCACTATCGAACTGGATTTCACAGGCTCTCATGCTGTCTCCTCATGTCTGGGAAACTTGGGTGGCTCAGTCGTGCAGCAGGCAGCGCACTCACAGAGAGGAAAGGTCACACTGCTGAGGGAAACACAGCAGTCCTTGAAACACTGTGAGCCATGGGATGCCTGGGGTGATGTGTCCACATTTCTATTTCTGATCTATAATGAGGGCTAAAGTTTGTTTTGAAGGATCTATTTTGGAATGCAGTGCAGATCTGTGGAGGCTGCCGTGCTGATGACATTACAGGATGCCTGGCAGTCTTCGCTGTCTTGCCACATGCTCCTCCCAGCCATTCCTCGGAGGTCTCTAATGGACTATCAGAGCCTGAGGATACAGATGTTAACAGCTCCCATCAATTATAAACAAAAGCAATTACAAATAGAAATCAGTTTTCCTCTTCCTGAATGGCTCATCTCTCCTAGCAATAGTCATTAGGTGACACTGAGTTAGCATTGCAATGCCAGGCTATTGCTTCTGAATTTCTACCTGCCTCTCACACAGCAGAAGTGTCTCCCTGCCTCTCCAACAATCACGGCTTGACACAGAAGGGTGCTATGTTCTCTCATTTTCTTTGATTTCCTTCTACTCACTACCTATTTTATCTCCCCATCCTTGCACTCCATTCTGATTAGAGTTTAGCTTCAAACGGACAACAGCATTGCTACCAGATTACTTTTGCATGGTGGGATTTGGGTACTTTTTCAGGTTAAGCAAACTGAACAAAAACTTTAGTGAAAGTGAACTTTAGAAAGATATCTAACATTGCATAGAGAAATTCCAAGAGCTGTTTGTCATCTGTTGGCTAGGGGAACAGACAACCCCCAGACACATTTAAAAAAAAATCTCTTTCAGTAGAAGAAAAACAGGATTTATAGGATTTAGACTGAGCTAACATACAATGCAATATTATGCCTGTCAATCTTCACTCATTCTTTATGAGGCTTATCTACCTTTTAATAATTAGGATAGCATCCCTCTTCTCTCATGGAATATTGTATAAAGTGTATTTCATTGAGGATTTTAAAGGTTTTATTATTTCTGCCACTTAATTCTGTTTAAGACTAGGGGGATAGAAGTCAGCCCGCTACATATACACCAGTAAAATCATATTATCCCATTGGATTTCTATAGCACTCTTCCAGAATTTTAAGCCAAAGAAAAGGTGATCTGACTCTATGCTATAATTATCATTCAAAATATACTGTTCAAAAGAATCACTGGCCGAGGTTCATCTATAAAGTATATAAGAATCTTCTAAACAAAAGGTATTTCATGTGGTTAGTTCAGGAAACAACAAGCAAGCTCTAGTCCAGAGACTGGATCAATTTTGCCTCTTGAGACAAAACCTTTTCAGTCTTCTGCTAAAGCCTTTTAGCAAAAGTAAAAATTAAACCTAGATTTTGCTATTTAACACCTTTTATTGGTCTTTGTAAGTTTGCATTCCTCTGACAAAATACAAGGCAAACCATCTATTTCACATCTAACTGATTACTGTTTGTGCAGCTCCATTTGAGATCATGGAGCCTTATACCTTGTGGCAGTTAATACAGTCAGCATTTCATACAGAGCTGAAGCCTGTGCCTCCCCTTCCTGGTTCACCCTGTCTAAATTTGGTTTATTTCAGAATGTTTTTGTAGGTCCTAAGCCTGATTGGACTCTGTTGATATTAACCCACAAAGCTGAAAGTATAAATGGCAAAGGTTACAAGAAGAGTATCTCATAATTCTTACTCAGACAGGATCTTGAGGTTAGACTCAAGTTCATGACTATTACACCATGTATACCCTTTTGTCCAGTATTACAATTGGTTATTTTTAGGAAAGACTCACAACTAAGATTAGTTAACCAAAATGTTATATATTTCACACCTTCAACTAACTAGGATCTTGTTCTATATCTAAAAAACCCAAACCCTCCTGAAGTTTTACTCATTTCTGAAAGAAAAAGTCTCTTCTAACCTTGATGATTGTATGATTCTATGATTCTGAGAGCTCTTCCTGTTAACTGTTATCCAAGTATCATCTTAAATTAAACTAGATATTAGTTTTGTTAAATTAATATCTAGTTTAATATGATGCTTAACTCATGAAAAGAAAAGCAGAAAGGACAACTATTTTACTTACACCAAGGAAACTAGAACTGAAAATAAAAAGGAAATACACAGGGCATGAAAAGCTTACAAAAAGGAAAATAAAATAAAATAAAATAAGTACCCTTAAAGTGATTCTCTGCTTGGGGCTGCCCTCGGACAGAGGGCAGAGCTGGCAGCCTGGCCAGCCCGAGGTCAGTGCCCAGCCATGACTCAGGGCTGAGTGAGCAGCAGTGAGAACCTGGCACTGTTCCACAGCTCCCCAGGCCTGGGCTGCCCTGCCCTGTGCCTGCCCTGCAGCCCTGCCCACAGCACTGGCAACAGGAGCCTGCTCAGGAACCAGGCAGGCAGTGCTCCACAGCAGCCCCGTGCTGACACAGCACTGTCTGCACTTGCTGGGGGCACTGCCACCTCTCCCAGATGGCAGCACTGCCTGTCTGCAAAGGGGCAGGGGGTATCTGTGCCTCTTGGATATCATCACCCTGGAGAACAGCACTGAGGCTGAGTCTGGATATGGTTTAATTTAAATTGCTTTTTGCAATTTAAATTTGTAACCGTAAAATGAGGAGCCCAGTTTTTAAGAGCATCACTATAGATAGTCTCTAGATTGGGCCTAAAATCTGATTTTTACACACAACCCACACAATGAATCCAACCCCTTGTACTACATGGGGTCTACTTGTGTCTTCCAGATCTGACACCTCACAGATCTCAACATACCTGGTTATCCTTTCTTAAGCAAGAGTTTTCTCCTTCCTGTCTACTGTTAAGTAGAAACTTACTTCTACCTATATTCATTTGATAAAGCTGCTTACAAGCAGTAAGTGCATATCATTATTGCTAGATATGCAATAATTAGGTGAGAAAAGTGGCATATCCTTACAATTCTTGCACATTTGCTAACAGCATGGTGAGACAGTGAGTCAGTACATACCACTGGACAGTTTCAGGCACAGCAACCTCCACTGGCAGATTATCTATATATTCCTATGCAAATCCTAACAGCACATCACTTAACCATAGTCTGTCAAGCAAAACAACCTCTTACATATTTCCTTTTTCCACTGGAAGAACCTTACCTCAAAATTAGCACTGGTACAATTATGCATACACACATCAGACAATCAAATAAAACCCCTTGGGTAGTCTGTACTGACAGGCTGTGACGACTGGCCTACTTCTTAGACTGACATAACCTAATGCTTCTACAATCTTCCTTTCTCCCTCTGGGTCCACTAAATTACTGGCTGCTGCTCCCTGTACAGCAGGATTTGGTAAAGAAAGTGCAGGGACAACTGGCTTTAACAGAAAAGAGCAAACACATAAACACTGAGCCAGGACCTCCAAAGCCATCTAAAGAGGCACCCAGAGAAGCAGGGCCTGACTCCAGCTGCCCACTACATCCTGTATCTTTCTGACTGTAAAGAGAGTCTACTCGCCCAAAACACAATCACTTAACAAAACACAAATGCAGTACTTGAGAAAAAAAACTATGAAATGACACACACATGTCACTCAGTGATCCAGTGAAGAGCAAATTTAAAATACAATTGTTTTTCTTTCCAGGGTGGCAGTACTGTCTTGGTAAACTCAGAGGAGAGTCACAAACTAAGACAATATTCAAACTAGAGACTATGATCACATTTCAGCTGCCTTTTTAGTGTACTGTAGATATCAATTGTTTCTTGACTTTGGAAAAAGTTAAATAACTAAAAGAAGCAGCACCACCAGCACTTCTAACAGTCTGAAAATCTCATGCTTCAAACAACAGAAGCATTGTTACTGATTGCCATGATGTTATAGTTGCGTGACTTGGCAGGAAATACATGCAGTTTCCAGGACACAAACTGAGGTGCTGTGAGAGAGATATTATGGACTGAATTCTTTCTCCTCAGCTGAAAAGAGAAAAAGCAGTCAAAATATATACAGACCCCTGAGATATAGCAGGTTGCTTGCAAGTCAAGAAATTACCTGTGTAATAATTAAAAGAAAAGCCACAGGAGTTACAAGAAAATCCTGAAGTTGCTCTGTAGTTACAAATTGTGAAGTTAAGAATGAGATTTGAGACAGACATACAGATGTCTTTTCTAGCACAGGAAACTGGGAAGATTCCAAATTTTTATTTAGCAAATTTCACAATTATTGCAGTGGTCCAAGAACTTGTGGGAAACGTCATCCTCTCGTGCTGTCTGTAGTTTTGCCATTTTCTTCATTGATATAGGCTTTGTTTTATGGTTTTGAAAAGCAGTTTTTCAGTCCAGGGGCCCATATTGTTAACTCCTTAATACCTCACTACTTCTGCACTGTTATCTGTAGCTGCAAGGATGACCTGATCCAGGCGGTGCCTTTCAATCCAATGGGTCAAATTTAAATTTTTTCTTAAGAGGAAAGAGCAGGAACCTTAATTTGCATTAGCAGCACTAACGAACACAAGATGTTACAGTGAACAATATTACAATATATTTAGTGATACTGCAGGATACCACAAGTATGAGTTCTTTTCCAATTGTAAATATCCCCACAGAAGTGCAACACAGAAAAAAAATTACTGGTTTGTTTCACATAACCTTTTTGACAGGTTGTCTTTCAGGATTTCAATCTGCAGCCCATGGGCTTTTCTTTGATACCAAGAAATTTGTCACCTTTAACATCAAGTTAAAGGAACAACAGAAGAAACAACAGACTAGTCTTATCCAGAAAGCCAGGAACAGATTCCTATATCTGTTGATGCATTTTACTCAGTCCTGTGTTATAGAAGGGTTAGGTCTCAGAAAAAGAAAAATTAAGATTCATTGCACCTAAACACATCTCAGACTCCTATGTGCTTCCTCTATTCTTTAAAACTCAGTGCAGTCTTATCTAGCTGGTTCACTCCACAGGGACATCCCTCCCTCGGCTCCCATTCCTAGCAGAAATTCGCATTCCTGCTCAATGCCTATGTTTATTTTTGGACATTTGCACTCATTCTAATATGTGATAAAACCCCTGGGTGCCTAGACTGACCTGACAAGCATCACTGAATGCACAGCTGCAGGCAAACTCTAAGCATGTTTGCTTATTTCCCACAACAGGTTCTGTCCACTGACACATGACTTGGAATTAAAGGGTAAGCAAAAAACTTAATAAGGGGGAAGGGAAGAAAGGGAGATGAAAACAACTTTCTTTGACCATCCTCTCTGTCACTCTCCAGACTGTTCCTGTTTAATCTTGCCTTGAGGTATTCCTTGTTACATGGAAGAACATCATACAGGGGTATAAACACTTGTTCACACACATACAGTTCTGATGGAAGAGCAGGATTGTTTCCTGGGCTGCTTCACTCGGTGATAGGATCATTCAGTACCTCTTGCTCCTCTAGACCTCCCAACAAGGCTTTACCTGAGTACTCTGCTTAATTTAGTCTTAAATGTGCAAAATTCACCTGTCTTCATTGTTGTAAAAGATCAGGCAAAGGTATTGGAAAGTCTTTGGAAACAAGAAATAGAAACAGCCATTCCCCTTCTGCACATCCTTGCCTGGGGTTTACAGTGTGGGATAAATTGGGTTGTGTAAGATCCATGAAGTGGCACTCAGAGGAACTGTATTCTGCCTGGTCCTTATTAGAGAATGATTACTGGTTGGTATTTCTCCCTTAGATTCAAACCTGGGTTTTATTAGCTACCAAATCAACCTCTGCACCTCAGTGAGAAAGTCACCCTGAATTACCTTCCTGAACATTTTCTGCATTTCAAATTCTCCACGACACAATAACAAATAGAGCTATTTTGGGAAAAAGACAAGATGCTTTATACTTGGCACTATTGCATGAGGCTATCATTAATGCTAGACAAATCCAGAAAGGCAATTGAGTTTAGTCTAGCAAGGCAGAGGGTTACATTCTTGATTACAAAGTAGGAAATTAAAAGTTATCAAAACCAAAACAACAAGTAAGACACAGAACATATTTGAAACAGTTCAATTCTCCCAGCTGTCTCAAGACTTCTCTGAGTAATGTCCCTGGAGCAGATATGGGAGAAGATGGGAATTGGTACAACTACATTACAAATTTTGACATTTAGAAATAACTCGCCGTTATTGTGAAAACAGGAACTCAAGTTTGAGGTGGCTGAGGTGGCTCAGAGCTGAAGATACCACTCTCTTCACTTCATACAACATCCATTTCCTCCCCTCATTTTTGGTCCCATCTTGAATAACATTAACATTTTCTCTGCCTGGGTGATTTTGTGACTGTATAGAGTGTTTTTGAACATTCTTTTAGCTTAAGCAATCTTCAAGAGAGATAAGATTCTTCCAAGCTCTTGCAGCACTTGAAGTTGCATCTCTATAGCTGCTCTTTAAACTGAACACACTTTAATATGTCATTTTATCTTCAGAGGGTCACTATACAATGTTAATCATACAGATGACATACTTGGCTGTGAATGTGTGTTCCCTCCCTAACGTTTAAGGGAAGGAGCCTTCAAATAAGGTGTGTCCCACTTTCCCCTAACACAGAATGGCTGAGGCTGGCAGGGAGATCTGGTTTATCTGGTCCAAACATCCTGCTCCAGCAGGGCTATCTCTTCTCTGGAGGGAAAGGAGAAACATCTCCATCTTTGGAATCTTCAGAACTCTGCTGTGGCTGATCTGATCTAATGACAGCAATAGTCCTACTTCACACTAGAAGTTGGGCCAGAAGTACTTTCTATCCATATCTCTAATCCCCTAAATAAGAGTGTGCTTCATTCAGTGAAAGATTTTTATTTTTCTCTTGATCAAAAAGTCCCCCATCCAGCACGTCAAAGCCCACTGCTGTCAAGTGCCTCATGCCATTGGTTTCACTCCCACTTTGCAGTTCTACATCCATCACGCTGCCACAAGCCGAATATTTCGGGTGCTGTCACATTGGAACATTCACAGCTCCATATTTTTAATGCTATCATGGCTTGGTTCATTAACTACTCTACTTGAACCTTGTCTTCCTTTCATGAAGTATTTACAGCTCTTTGGTAATATTTTGTACATCTGTTTTTTCCCCCCATTCATCTAAAAGCCATTACTAATGTTTTCATAATAAAGGGACTGTTTTACTGAACAAAGATAACAGTAGCTAAGTCAAGAACAACATGAACTAATTAAAATTAGAAAAGGAAGTAAAGTCATTCAGAATTCAACAATACACAGCCATAATATTTATTATTCCCTGCTAACACTAAATAATATTGAAGTGTATTATTCTATTCTATTCTTTAAGGTCCATCTTATATTAAATGAACTGAAGTTAAGACAGCATATTCCAGTCACCTAAAGCAGCACTATCAACTTTTATTAGAACATAGAGAGAGGTCTGCTTTTTTAAATTAGCATTTACAATAAAGCTTCTACTTGAAAGTGATAAAAATCAATTTTGATTTGTTATTGAAAGCTACACAACCAGTTGCTTTTTCCTTATTCACAGGTTAAATCTGTACCTGAAGTCACTTCCCTCCTTGTGTCAGCATTCCCCACAATGGCTGGCAGTTCCCTAGTTCCAGCAGAATGCAGCCATCACTGGAGCTTTGTACCCTGAAGCACTTAGACCAACCCTGTGGCAGATTATCATGTAGTCCTTTGGGCTGGGATGGATTTGTATTCAAGGGGAGCCGACAGAGAAAATACTAACCAGAATCCAAGTGTTCCTTGGAATCATGAGTTCATGGAAGACAAACTTTACCTAAGTTTTCATAGTGCTTCCATTTGATGATGAAAAGTTGTTTTCGTATCCAAACAGATGTAGAGTGCAGAAAAACCATAAATCTTATAAGTTATATCACTTGGCAGAAGAGTAAATCTAAAGCAATTTATTAATTTATTAATGAAGGAGAAATCTGAAGTTTTAAAGTATTTATCTTTTCTATTTCCTTACCTAAGCATTATCATGAACAGGTTCAATCCAGAAGTTTTATACTGAATGAACCTGTCAAGAGACAGAAAAACTAATTAATAATTTCATCTACTGGTCTTCCAACCATTAAAAAAATCTATAGTTACATACTAAAAACCTAACCAGATTTTTGTGGATACATAGCAGTTTCCACCTTGGATAGTCCAAATGCACTGGATGAACATTAGTGGGTGGATTTTAAAGTTACATTTGAGAAGCAATTTAGCTACTGGCTGTAATATGAGAATTGTCTGCTCCAGCTGTGTGCTAGGAGACAGACAGCAGGAAGACTCATCATTTCCTCAGCAGAGGTGGAACAGGACTGGTGGAAGAAACAGCTGAAGAGTCCATGGGGGGAGAGCATGTAAAGAAAGGGTGGATCACTGTTCCGATAAGGAAAAGAACACTCTTGCTTGCTCAATGAAAATGATTACGCTTAATGTATGCCACTAATCCTCCCACATGCCCTGAAGACCTAAGTGAGCCCAAGCACATTGTTCTCTGATGTTTTTGATGGCAACTAATTAATCTTTATGAGAGGGAGTGCTGACTTCAGGGGTTTTATCTCACTGCACTGCAATTTATTTTCATTGGCAACTAGTTGACTTTTCCTTTACAACACGCAGCTTATGAATGTCTCAGTTATTTTGTCAATGCAATCACAAAAATTGATACATCTATGTCTAAAGCAGTATGTTTTTTAAAATTTCAGTTCAGAGTCCCATTTAAGTACCAAGCCCACAGTGATTTATTTAAGGGTTTATTATGTTCTCAATTACAAGTTCAGTTGCTTTTGGAGCTTTTTCTCTGGCCTCCACTCTCAGTTCCTACTTGGATACCCTTGCAAATCCTCCACTCGCTATTCCCTGAAGGCTTTGGTATCCAAACCACTGCTGCCTTCTTTTTTCTTGCTCAACAACAGCAACAGAGAGCCAGTGGCAAAGGAATACAGCAGAGAAATGAGTCACCACTAAGTACTTCATTAAACCACGTATCATATGGAAGAAGTTACTGTATATTAAATGTGTTGACTTGATTCCACTAATCAAATAATAAAATTCTACTTGAACAATAAAATTTGCAAGATAAGTAAAGAAATATAGAAATGAAAAAGTAATTTACTATGTTGATGAAAGCAAACCCACCCATTCCTTTCTTAGCTCCTAGATTTAAGTGTTGTGTTAAAACCAAATTTTTAATTTGAGTGCTTAAAAGTAAAAATAACATATGGAAGCAGTTTGGGAAATTTAGATATCTTTTTTTTTATAGGAGAAGAAAGCATGGTGGGTGTGACAGAAGTAATATGTTCTAAGATGCTGTCACAGGACCTGGACTGTGCATTTGCACAGACAACGCAATACCTGGGTAATTTTTAGGAGCAACTGCATTTATTTTAAACTACATTTAGTTCCATCACAGCCTCTTTCTACTGAAGAATATAAAATTATTTCTATTTAAATTTCCTGTTTAAGTCAGATAAGAAATTTAAATGTTTTGGTAGCTACTGTGGCACTTCTGGAAACATTTCCCATGGGGAGTATTAGAAGCTTCCATATTTCTGCTTGTGCAGGAAAGTGGAGGCTGTCCAAACCGGAGATAATGCTAAAAAGACAAACTTATTTCACCAGGTTGGAAAGCAGGAAAGACTTGTCTGAAATCTCTGTAGTGGGGATGCCTGGTTAGACAACGCCTGGGTCAGAGCACATCCACTGTGTTTCACGTTTCCATGAAACCATCCCCCCCTAAAAACCACCAAAACCCAACAAACAGCCAAATAACAATAAAAAACCACTCCCCTCAGCCAAATTCTTGCTTGATTTTCAAGGCTGCTCTGCAATGGAGACTAGTTACTGCTAATTTATCTTTTATTTCCCTCCATTTCTTAGACCATACTGAACATTAATCATTGGTTTCATGAAATCTATTAATGATCTCTGGCCCAGTCTGAGCACTCTGAATAACCAGCCCAGGTTACACCATTGCCATAAAACAGAAATATGGATTGAGATCCAGCATTAGCAGTGTTGTTGGAACCTGAATGCATTCATTTTTAATATATAATTTTTTTATAGCTGTTTGCCACTGATCCCCTCTTCTAATTTCAGAATTACTCAGGCCCTGGTTTGAAACACAACATCAAGAGTTTCTCAACACATCCCATACATCAGCATAATGAACTTAAACTATTCACTGGCTGGTCAACTTACAACAATAAACAGGAACAGGAATCCAAGTTCAAAACCTCAGTTACTTTGCTCTTATTTCCTTAAGTGCACATGAAGACAGATTTTATTACAGCATTTCACATGTGTTCTTAAAAGCAAGAGCTACTTATATTTTAAACTGCAAAGCTTGAAGAAACTTGTGTTATAGGAACTTTACTAACTAAAAAATTCAGAACAGAAGAATTGTGAAAATTCCCAAACTTACCTAGGGACACTGACCAGATGTATTGCAAGGTAAAAGAATTAAAACCCCCTTAAGTTACTTTTCTGCTCTAGTCCATTTACTATTTAGCTAACATTCAGAAGATCTTCCTGCTGCTCTCCACGAGACACTCAAAAAGGCAAATGAGAGCATTCAGTACTTTGGGAAAGCATGCTGCTAGATTAGCCACCTTTACTTGATTAATTTTCATTGTTAACAAGCATACATGTCTTATTTGTGATTTATGGAAATCTCATTTATAACACACATTTCTACACAGGCTTGCTTGCTTTTGCAAACTTAGACACCTGTTGTAAGATTTCTGACATGTTGTAAAGAGAACTCCCCCACCCAACACCTCTTGCCAGTGGTTTTAAGAATGCAAGATAAAAACCCAAAAGATACAAAAATCGCTGACTTCATCAATGCTCGAATATACTTCCATCCCTGTACTTGCTCATGTTTCCTGTACATGCTAATGATGTTGATTTCATGACTCACTGGCACTGTGGCAGAAAGGTATCAAAATTAAAATTAACTTCCTACAGAAATACTCCCTATCTGTGAGAGGAGAGGCAAGTATCCAAATGGGTTGAAATCTGAGGAGAACTGCCACAGCTTCCCACCAAGCATGGAAGGTCTCATAAGACTGAGCCACATTTACCCACCCCAACTAGCATAAATACACCGTCTAGGCATGTGAAACAGACCAAATTCTTGTGTGGGATTATGTGACAATGTGACTTCTCCCATTATCTGCCATTTTTTTCCTTTTACTCTACTTATGATTGTTTGGAAAAAGTTGCTCTTTTTCAGAAAAACTTCAACTGACAGAAGGCTGCACTTCTGGCTAAAATATCAGAGTAAACAGTGGGAGTTACCCCCACCCTGCTGCACTACTCAGTGCCTGGGCTCTGTGTATCATTACCTGACACACTGGAAAATATCCTCCTTCACAGAGGGATTCATTTCTAATCATTGACTCTCTGTTAAACTCTGCTTTATTCACAGACGTTTCTCAGTGCTATCATGTGACAATCGTGCAGATGCATTTCTGTTATTTAGATTTCTCCCCCTCTTTTTTTCCCTCAGCAATACTGGCTTGGCTTCCTCTGCTCTGGAGTGCTGGCTGGAGAGGGAACTGGGATAGGCTGTTTTTAACAAGCAGCACATTCTTCTTTTAAACCCTTTTGCACGGAATACGAATCCTTGAATGTTTTCCAGAAATGTGAAGTGTGTTGACTTCTATACTTAGAATAATAAACACCACTGTGCTTGTCTAACTAAAAAGAAGGGGAAGTGCAGTTCTGTGACCCATTCAGGACAGAGCAGTCCAAATACATTCACCCTGCCCACACTCTCAGTATCTCAGCTGGGTTTCTCTGGGTGGGAGTTGTGGGGGTTTGATGGGGGTGTTGTTGTTTGATTCATATTTATTTTTATTAAGTAGTTCCTTGGAGTAGCAGCCAAGATTTCAAATAGTTCCCACAACATAGATGACTAACAATCAAGGTGCTCCTCAGTTTCTGCCACTGAATTGGGCAATTCCTTGAACAGGGCATTACCCTATGCTATCAACAAACTGAGTATTCCACTTTGCATCAGCAGTAGCCTGGGAAAATATTGCTTGACTGGCATTGCAATTCTTTAACTACAAAAAAAATAAAAAGAAAAAAAACAGTCTTCAAACTCTAGGCCTCCAGGGATGTTAAGTTTAGCTAAAAATCTAAATGTTAAAATTCCATCCAACTGGAATGCATAGCAGCGTTTCAAATTAAGATGCTGTGACTAAGGATATGGTAATGCCATAAGGAAAAAAATTTTAAAAAATAAAATCATAGCACAGCTGTGCCCAAGTTAGGCAGTGTAACGTTGACTGTGATATCATTGAAAGCAAGTAATGCCAACTCAGAGGGAGGAATTACCCACTGCATCTTATTCTGCTTTTTTATGTTGATGTTGAGGCAATACTGATGCTTGAGCCAACACACAAAGCTAATAAAGTTAAGTTCTAACATCAATGCCATGGCTGGGCTCACTTGAAAAAACTAAACTGTCAAATTGTTCAGGTCACAACCCAGCCAGAGATCAGGCAACAGGAGATCAGCCAAGGACATGGATTGTGGCAGCTCCCTCTGAAGTCAGCATGAGGTCTTATTATAACCATTTTTATCAAAGCATCAGCCAGAGGAAAAAACTCAAATGTGGTCAGAGGAAAGAGGTGCATTCTAGGTACTGGCACTGCCTTCTGTTGTTTATGCCCAATTCTGCTATGATAGGCAAGGAAGATCTGTCTTTTGTTGAACATGTTAGTCTAGTTTTTCAATTGTATTTCTGCTGTTCACAAGTGGGAGAGCAAAAATCTGGTTTTCAGCTTAAACCATTTTCCAGCCTTATTTGATATGAAACCCTAAGTTCTTTATAAAATACAAGGAGTTTTGTGTCTATATCAATTTATTAACAACTAGAGAAGCTTTGGTTTTTTATACTACAACAGAATAAGATATGGCAGGGACTGAACAACAATGACCTCCTCTATCATTATCGAAATGCAGCAGAGCTTTCAGACAAAGAAAATGGCTGCTTTCAGAATAAATTTTTAAATAGCCAGCAATTTTCTTCCAGAAAAATCCCCCCTTCCAATTTTATACTGGAAACCACAAGGATTTTAAGCAGGGCATTAATCTGAGACTATAGATTGCAGTTGCTTTCCTGCTCAGTGTGATCTACTGGCTTTCTCAGTAAAGAAAGCTTCTCTTAATATTTGAACTGGAGCAAAGAGAAGTCTGTCAAAACTTCTAATTCCTTAATTGGCATATCTGTGTTTATGAATGAGATTTTCAAAAGGCAAAAACTGGTTCAGACAAGAGCAGAACAAAGTTATTTATATACTTTTGGGAAAGGGAAACATTTATAACATTAATGCACAGCTGTAAGTTCATAAAATTATAAAATCGATACATGACTGTAGCCTCATAGGACCATTCACTCTGATTTTTGGGCATTAACAGCTCGGCTAAGTGTTGATTTTCAGAGGACCATGAGGGGAAGTTTCTCACAAATGACAAATCAGATTCTGATCTGCTTGTGAAATATTCAAGTACAGTTGTTAACAGACATAGCCAATTAATTTTCCTACAGCTTTACTTCATTTGTAGTCAGAATTAAACTGTTCTCTTCCTTGGGAAGGATGGCCTCCCTTTTCAGACACTGCTGCTCAAACTGCTGGTGGCAAAGTTCCAGCTCCTAACAAGTTCCCTGTTTAATGTCTGTCACTGCCTCAAAGATTCAGCTCCACTCCAATTTAGCTCTACCACCTTCACGCCTATACATTATCTGAACTTTGCCTTTAAAATTCTTAAAAATAGTCAAGCTCTACAACTGCTGCTAAGATTACATCAGGATTTTGCTTTCACTTAAAGCAGTTTATCTTTGTGGGAAAAGGCCACAAAGCCCAACACACCATCAGGAATTAAATGGACAGAGAAATTTCATCTGCAAGGAAGAAAATGAAAAACCCCTTTTCCAGCTTTCAAGTATGCCTGACAACATGGTAACTTTTCAAATCATAAGTTTCCTGCTAGGTTCCCATGAAGGCTTTTTAATACTGCAAAATAATAAAACAAACATTGTAGTTATACCCCACCAGGTGAAATCCTCACTGCAGTCCTCAGCACAAAGCCACCTCAGAGCAGCTTGTGCTCTGCTGCTGGTGATGCAAGGCCAGTGAGATACAGGACACACCAGTTGTTAACTTGGGCTCCCTTGGAAGGCTGCCTAACTTGCTCTTGCAGTTTAGTTTTGTTTTGATTCTCCCTGGGCCAAAACACATACCTCTGATTGTGTTTGTCAGCGTGGCATCCACAGATCTGCCCTGGATCTAAACGAGCCGTGTGAGTACGTTTGCCATTTGATGTGGTTGAGAATTAAAGCAAAGCTCTGAGATGGGGTTTCAAGCAATCCCCTTCCAAAGCTTGCTGGCTCTGCTGACTGTGGCAGAAGACTGCCCTGGAGGGGTCTGCAGAAGGACCTAATGCAGACTGCAGCTCCAAAACAAACCAGGTTGGCTAATACAGAGTTGGGAAGACATTGCCATTAATATCTCCACCTCTGTTGCACTTTCAAAATTTTTTATTGCATAACTCAGGGGAGAAAAACAGAAAAGGTGCCTGTGATGCAATGCTAACATTTTAACAAGGAGTCCCCTAAAACGTTCCTCTACTGTTGGTGATAGAAACCACAGACCACAGAAGCATATTAACAGAGAAGAATAGGAGGAACTAGATCAGATCACCTGCTTTTCTGTACTCCCCACTAGATCAGTAAGTAAAATCAGAGTAAGAGAACTCACACTTATTAGCAACAAAGGTGTTGCTTCTTCAAAATGCTTCAGTTATCACTCAACAATCTTGGTTTTCAAAGCCATCAGCTGTCGATAAGTGCCAGGAGGCACTCTGAAATATTCCTGCAATTGACAACATTTGCTCAGAATCACCAGCTACCGGGCCATGTATGCCTTAATATATGTTATGTACTTCAAAAAATAACAGGCTACCATAAACTTAGAGCTACCTGAATGCCCTTCAACTCCAGGGCTTCCAAAATTATACAGTAAGAGACTGAATTATAGGTAATAATATAAACCCCTTACAATGATGTGAGTGAAATACCAAGCTCATCTTAGTCAGAAACACTGTCCATGCTCTTCACTGATAACAGGCAAAACATGAATCCCCTTTGAGAGTTATGCAGCTCAAAGTTCTGGAGACAGAATGTTCTTGATATAATTTGGAGCTTCGTTTCTACAGCACTTTGATCCAACTAACAAAAATAATAGAAAACCCTTGTGAGTAGAGAAGTACTGTGAACAGATTTGCCTCATAACCACTAGGGATAAAAAACATTCTAGTGGGTGCCCAAATTTTCAGGTCATGATCTGATTTTCCTGAGAAACATGAGATATGCCCATGCACAGGACAGTGTTGGTTATAACTGCTCACTTAATTTTCACCATGCCATGTGTCAGTGATATCAGACCTTGGCACTGGAATAGTCACAAACTCATTTTCCCCTCAAAGAAAGCAGCAAGGCAGCACTATCTGAGGAGATCTTTAAGTAGTGTGCTGTTAGCATAGCACAACATCCCCAGACACTGAGTACCAATACACTATAAATTGTCCTCTCAGTTACAGCCATTCATATAAATTGTTCCTTCAAGGATCCTGCTGGTCTTCTCCCCTTCCCATGTCTGGAATCAGCAGTCAAAGAGAGCATGTGCACACCTGAACTCAGGACAGGGCTTTTCACAGTCCCTGGGTGGCCTCAGAAGTGTCTCTGTGTATTAAGCTAGACAGCACTAGATAAACAATTCTTAACTGGAAAAGAGCTTCAGCAGCTGATTTGGAAGGGAAAGCAGAGTAAATACTGTGTCAGTATAAATCCAGCCGTTGTGCCTTTTGCTTTCTGTCCTGCCATTTCTGACTTTGGCTGACAGTGTTTCCTTTGGGAATGTAGAAAAAACATGCAATTCCCAGCAGCTCCAGCTGCAGTGATGAACTTCCTCTAGGTTAGAGGTGCACAGCATTAAATGTCTGTTTTCCTAAGCCTGGTGAAAATCCAAGAAAACTCTTTAGATTTTATTAGTCTATCTTTAGAGGGATTATAGTGAAAATAGAAATCTATTCCATGGCTTTGTTTATTTGTCATAACAAAAGTTCAGACTTGTGAGGACTGTTCTTTGCCAGTCAGGATCCAAAACTCAACAGTAAGAACAGCCGTTAGGCTGAGAGTTATAAATGACAACAATTTGCTAAGACCCAAAGCAAGTTTCAGACCATTTCTTTTCAGAATTTTCATGCAGGATAAACCATTTACTGCTTCAATCTGTAATCTAATCCTCATTTCTACTCTTCCACTTCACAGATCAAGTCTGTCATGTAGATTGATGGACATATTCTACCAGTTTTTGTCTTAATAAGTGCTACTTCATGCCATGAATAATTATACAGTATTATCAATCTTCAGTGAAGATCTACAATATCAAGCTGGTATTTCCTGAGGAAGAGTAATATCCAGTTGCTGCTCCTTCCTACCTGTCCATCTCTTTTTAACAGCTAAACATGACATAAATTAAATTTTTTGTTGTGCATGGATAACTTCAAACTATTTTGTCATTAACTCAGCAAAGAGGAATGAAACAGGTAAGAGTTGTTTTATGTGAGAAGTTATTCTGGCCCAGATTTCAAGAGAATCACCTTTAAAGCACTTTCTGCAATGCAGAGGTAATGTTTATTTTCTTGAGCCATTATAGATCCAAGATAAAAGAACAGTAAAATTGTGGCAAACCAAGGAGTAATAGTCTACACTAGGTGGCACTGCTACACACGGCTTAAGTTTCTTTGCTGTGGGTTCAAATTTTTGAACAAATATATATATTAAGTTTGAGGGAGGTATTTTAGGGGAGCTTTGGCAAAGAGCAAGGAAGCATTCTTTGTTCTCCTGCAATCAGAGACAACTTTTGCTATGTATTTATTATCTAGAAACCAACCAGTAGGAGTCTTAATGCTAATGCTGCTCCTGCCTGCAGGAACTCCACACCTGCTGTCCAAGCCAGTCCTTCAACAGTCACACGCACAGTCAAAGCCACACTTTGCCTTTGCAACACAAACAGGAGCCCAGTCCTGTTCTCTTCCACTTAAAACCCCCAACCAACAACAACAACAACAACAACAACAACAAAGTAGTGTTTCACTACATGCATAAAGCTTGATAAAGAGCTGCTGGTGGTTATCACTCTAAAACGTTTGATTTGCAGCCAGTAGGCATTAAAATGCAACAATTCAAGACTGTGAACTAAACTTCTCCTAATCAGTGATTAGAGATGGGCAGAGCTGTGAGGATTTTTCCCAAAGCAAACAAGGCCAACTGAATTTTAGACAGAAGTGTGAACATACCCTGCAGAAATACAAAGTTTCTGAATGCAGAATCTGTTATGGCCAAACTCATCTTTCTCTCTAAGTTTCAGAATTTTAAGAAAGTCAGAGAAAGTACTAAGACAGAAGAATTATTGATCCTTATTGATTCATACACCTAGAGAATAGTAAATGTTGGTTTAATCCTATTCACATGCCTTTAGGGGGTTATATTCCTGTTTTGCTGAGCATCACAAAACATAAATACATCTTTTTTTCAAAAAAAAGATTCTACAGGAAAGATTCCTATGACTTATGGGGAAAAAACCCAACCCAAACCAGCCATTTTGTAGAATTCTCACTCTTCTGTGACAAATATTAGCATTTCTTTAAAGTCTCCTCACGAGCCTTCGCTGATTACAAAGTTGTGCAATAGGGGAATCTTACTAAACAAACCAATGGAGTTTTAAATTTCAAATAATAATAAAATAGGTGTTTTTACTTAAAGCTACTTTTTCAGTATAATCAGTCTCATTACAGCAGAATAATTTCTTTTCTTTCAGACTAATACCTTCACCCCAGAAAAAATCCAACCCTTAGCTGTGAATTTTAGTGAGAACTACATGGTACAGACTCATTCTTTACTAGATCCAAAACAGGAAAAAGAAAAAGCAGAACAAGAACTATGATCTTGGCAACTGAAATGTCTCCTCTATACCAAAAAACCCTAAAAGACTGAGTTCATAATCATCCCTTCTTCAAAACAAGTGTTTGCAGACATTACTACACCATACACTGACTTGTGGGGTTGCTGTTATCTTTAAATCAAGTTTTAATCAAATTTCATGATCAGAACCGGAAGCAACAAACTGAAAGCAAACATTCTTGCTCCAGTCAGCTTTTAAAATTCCTTTGCTTTGGTTTCATTTCAAGTGTCTGACTTCTATTTATCTAAGAAAGGGGGAAAAATCAGCATGTTCTGGAAAAACTGCAGAATGGAAATGTTGAAATGTATAAACCAGCTTACTGGCGAGGTCCTACTGACAGCAAGGCAAATGGTTCCAAGAGATTGAATCTTTTGTGAAAGGCCAGAAACTGTCAGGCAGTCCCAAATTATTGAACACATTCTACCATGTGACTTCAATCAAAACAGTATTGGCTAATCCCTTTGTGAACTTGAAAACTAGGACTGTATGAAAAGGTTTGAATATTCAAGCCTCTGATGCTGGGATGGAGTCCAAAAGGACAGAAATAAACTGGACAGCATCCTGAAAGCATCCTGCTACAGCATCTTACTGAAGTGCCTGAGACTGGAGGGGAAGGGGTATCGTGCTCCTTGCAGAGAGGACAACAGTCTCACACCACAGGATTTGAGTGCCCTGCTCTCCATGCAGATGAAACAGGTGCCACTAAGCTTCCTCTTTTTTTTTTTTTTTTTCTTTTAATGGAAGACAGGAAAGAAAACAAAATATGTATATGCTGATCCAGCCTGGAGGAAAAACATCCTCACAGACAGGCTGCTCAGAGGAAGGATGCAATAAGAATTGGGTGGATCAGTTCAGAACAGGAGCCTGATGCTCAGCCTGTCTCTATCCAACTCCAGATGACTGGCAAACACTTCCCAGGGCAGATACCTGGCATATGCTGGGAACAGCAGGGCAGGGATCTGAACCAGTGGAGTTGCTTAAACAGACTACAAACAGTCTCGGTTCTGTCCTGAAGCATTTCCAGCACAGATAAGAAATGAAACAACCTCAGTAGGTGAGAACAAAAATCTGACACACATTAGTTACCAAGGCTGCCAGCAGAACTGCACAAACTTAAAGGTAGCTAAATTCAGTGGACAGGGGTACATGCAGTGGATTTCTCATTCAACTGAGAAGCTGCTTCCCTGTCAAAAACCTCAAGAAAATTATTTGTTCCCACAAAATTATTTGAATTTTGACAAGTAAGTATTTTCCCTTATGTATTCTATGTAAAGCAGTCATTTTAGGTAAAGCCATTATGAAAATTCCCCAGAAGTGTTCACATTAGTATTCCCCTGCAAGATCAAGATCTGAAAGGCAATACTGCATTCTGCAAGATTTCAAAAGAAACAGGCTCCTGCGGTTCCTCTCACTATATAAAATAATTTATATTATATGTCTTTGGATGAACTTACAAGGCTGCTTTCCCCATGTTTCTGAAAAGAAAAATGAGATTGCTTTTCTTTCTCTTTTCTGAAATGAAAACTTTTATTCTAATGTATTCCTAACTTTCCATGAGAGATGAAATAAGAGACTGAGGGGGAGATGGGACACAAATAACACAGAGAAGACAAAAAAAAGAATTTCCTGTCATAGAAGGGTTTGGGTTGGGAGACACCTTAAAGATCATCTAGTTACACCACCTTTCATTAGACCAGGTTGCTCCAAGCACAATTCCAGGGATGGGACAACCACAACTTCTCTAGGCAACCTATGCCAGTTAGTGCCTCACCACCTTCACAGGGAAGAATTTCTTCCTTATATTTAAATACAACGCTTCCCTCGTTTAGTTTAAAGCCATTATCCCTTGTCCTATCACTGCTTGCCCTTGCCGAAAATCTCTCTCCAGCCTCTTGGAGCCCCTTTAGGCACTGCAAGAGGTCTAAGGTTTCCTCAGAACCTTCTCTACTTCAGACTGAACACCCCCAGCTCTCCCAGCCTGCCTCCAGAGCCTGTCTGCAGCCCTCTGAGCATCTCCATGGCCTCCTCTGGAATTGTTTCCACAGCTCCACATCCTGCTTGCATTGGGGGCCCAGAGCTGGAGGCAGCTCTGAGGTGGGGTCTCAGGACAGTGGAGCAGAGGGCACAGTCCCCTCCTTCCCCTGCAGCCCAGGACACATTTGGCTTTCTGGGCTGTAATCGCACAATGCTGGGTCAGGCTGAGCTCCTCTTACACCAACACCCCCACGTCTTCTTCCTCAGGGCTGCTATCAATGTCCTCAAGCCCATTAACACAACAAAACCTGGAAGTCTGTTTATATTAAAACTTAATTTGTTTATGAAATAAAAATTTTGCATCCCAATATCTACTGACATGCAAATATCCTGTTTAACAGTAAAGGTCCTGCAATACTTTAGCACTGGGTTTAATACAGCGGCATGGTTTTTCAGCTGGCTGTACTGCTGGTCATGGGCCTGACTAATGTGGCCTTCCAGGCTAGTCTTAGAACTGTGGGATTTTTTAGATATACACAAAAACCCCTCCAAACCCCACATCACTACTTATTTTAAAAATACAGAAAGCAGTAGGAAGTATAGGAAGTTCACAAAGTTACAATTCTTCTTTTGGAAGGGTGGAGAGCATTATTCACTCAAATGCTACTGGAGCCCATAATATTTACACTTAGCCATTAGGAGAGAACAAAACAAAAGGTATATTCCAAAGGGATAGATCCTTATTTTTTCATTATGGGTTTAATTATTCCGTATTAACTGATACACCTCCACTGCAGCAGATGGGACTCCTTTCACCACAGGTGGTCTTCTTTGAGCACAAGGTCTAAGCCCAAAGTTCCCTACCACAGGTTGGTAGAGGCAGGTTTCCCAGCAAAGATAAACAACTCAGCACAAGGCAGTTCGGCTCCCATGCAGCCACACCCTGCACCTGGCAGGGCTGCAGGCACTATCAAAGCAGGCAAAAAAACCACACCAGAAAGCCTGTTTCTCACCTGTCAGGCTGGTTTTAGGTCATGTGAAGGAGGAGAGTGAGGGAATGGCTGTCCAGCCCTGGTCTTCAACGTTTTCAGCACAAGTGATTCAACATTTTAAGAGTTCTTTCATTATGCTATGCCTTAATTTATGGCACATAAATTCCCTGTGAATTCTCTGTTTGGACATAGCTACAAGAAGTTGGGAGTGCTTTGTCTGTCCCAAACATAACCAAAGGAAGGAGGTTGCAAAAGCTATTCACATAGAGTTTGAAAACCAGGCTTAATCTGAGAGGTGATGCTTCTATTGCTTCCAGTACAGACCAAAAAAAAAAAAAAAAAAAAAAGCGTAAAAACAAAAACGAGAGCTTGCTGTAGTCCTGGGTTAGATGTCAGAAGAAAGGAGAAGATGCACATCCACGTGGCCCCCTCCTTCCTCACAACCCACCCACTGGATCTGGTTGCAAATCCACCCTCCTCAGGAATTCAGCAGCAGTGCCAATCAGCCTTGGCTATCTATAAACTGTCCTAAGGATTTTGAGACAGCTGCCAGCAGCTTTATTGACAGTTGATTGCTTTAAACTTTTGTTTGGATGCAAATGAAAGCTTTCATCCCATTTGCCAAACACTGAAAGGTTAAGGCAGATGAGAAGACCTGACGCCACAGGAAGACGCTTTTATCTTCTACAAATGTGAAGGTCAAAACTTGCAGGGGATTAAAAAGCTCAAAGATGATCTTGTTGTATCTAAGGAAACCCAAAGCAGAACACACAATCTCAAAAGGGAACAATTTTATGATCATAAGCTAAGTGCTTTGAAGTCAAACTGTCCAAGTTAACATAGAATCAAATAATGTCCTGTGTTCTTGGAGTGGCCATTACAATAAAGTTTAATATATTATTAGATCCCATACTTAGATTACAAAACAAAGGATCAAAAAGCATTCACTCTCCTGAGAGGAACACTGCAGAAATAAGGATATTACAGGAATGGCTGAACTACTCAGAATGGTTTATATACACAAGGGGATGAAGCACAGTGCAGCACTGGCTGACAATATACAACAGATTCCATATGTGCAACACTGAAGTAGTTGGAAAAAGTGAATCATCCTGCACAGAATGCAATGAGCAGTTTATGGCATTCAACATGCACATGAACATGGGTTCAGAACTTCACCACACCCTCACTCAAAGCTGGACTCCTATTTATGGGTAAAAAAGTATTTAATTTAAAATGTTTTTTTGGGTTTTTTTTGGGTTTTTTTTGTTTTTTTTTATGTAAGTGGTGTACTTTTAATTTAGTGAGGAACCAAAGTAATTTTTATTTCTCAGGTGTTAGTAATGATTTGCAACTGCACTTTGTTAGCACACAAGTAGCATGCTTTGGGCTGAAGACATTAATCTGACACTGTACAGGACATTGTGGTTTGCAAAAAAAAGATAAGAGTCTTTGCTGTACCTGAAGCACACCCTAAGTGCAGCTAACTCCAAAGATGAGCTGATTTTTAAAATGCTGATGGCTGTCCTAATAAGTAGAAGTTCCTTGCTTAGAGTACAGCCTCACTGGAGAAAATGAGGTGTTGTGTACCTTCAGTGGCCTCGCTGTCTCCTGGTCCAGGGCTGCAGTGCCTTTTCACCCCTTGTTTATCCTGCTGTGAGGACCAACTCAGCACCTGGTGGAGCCAGCAAGGCAGGGAGATGTTTGGGCATCCCCAGAGCCAGGACCAGGACATTCACCTGAGCCGCCTCAGCAGCTCTGACTCACTTTGCTCCTCGCCTGTTACTGAGACAGTCAGCAACCAACACGTGCAACCTGAGAGGAAGGGGAGTTGGACAGAGACTCCAGCTTTAACACAAGAATATATACTCTTGAAATGAAATGAGGATTGTTGCATGTTGTTTCGGGAAGCTATTGATAAGTCACTATGGCGGCGGCAAGCTCGTGCATAATAAAGGAATATGAGAAAAGATACAGAATTTTTTTTTTTCAACTGTAATTTAAGAGCCTATGGAATAGGTGTTCAACGAAAGGAGAATAAACAGTTTGCTATGGTTCATTCAGAAGAATTCAGCAACAAAGAAGGCTCAAAGTTCTCAAATACTCCATATCTTTTCGAACTTCTGTACTGTCTTTGTAACACATGATTAGAAAAAAGTCTGCTTTTTTTCATGTAAGGGAAATGGCCTATCTTCTAAGAGAGAAGGAAAACTTAATGCTACTCTAGGATCTTGCATATATATACCCTTTTGGAGCTTAAATGGAAAGCTTTGCTTACCAGGTTGAGCCAAACCTGTTCATAATAATGGCAGAATTTGATTCTAAATGAATAATTAAAAACAAAACAAAAAACAGCACAGCTTTTTTGAATTGAATGGGCAGCATTAGCTTCCTCCTAACCCCCAATAACAGAGCTTGAATGGTGGCTGGTCTTGTGGCTAAGAAAACAGGACATGTGGGTGAAAAGGGAGAGGAAACAAACCCCTTGGGATGATGTCTGGAGGTGCCCCACTGTGACAGTAGCCTCTCAGGCAGAACAGGTACTGCAGCTTTAGACACTGAGCAGTTCCACTGGGAGGAACTGACACATAAAAATCCAGTCCACTCCATCCATACTGTGTTCAAACAGACAAAGCTTGCTACAACACAAAAATGTACCTAAAACCAGAAGTTCACATACTGAAGAGTCAGTGCAATGCTTCCTTATGATGTGGTAACAAGCTGCCCAGGACAACACCACCCCAGCCTGAATGAAGAAACTCAAAATAAAAACATCAATGGATAAGACTAATGGGGAAGCTCAGATGAGAGCACACACTGGATAAATGACTCATCCCAACAGACCTCACATATTCTTTCAGGAACAATTCAGAAGTCCTGTACAGCTTTTGAACTCAAGCAATTCAGCGCTGATGACAGAATGTTGCTAAACCCCACCAAACCCACAACCATTTGCACCTACAAAGCGTTGTCAGGTCTGTATTTTCACAACACCTAAAGGCTGTTTGATCTGGGAACTACAACAGCATCCACGTACATAAAAGGCTGCTAAGGACAAGACCTTTACCTTCCACCACCTCCTGCAGAGCAGCTCTGCAGTGAAACTGCAGCAGTCCTACAAGGTTGTGGAAGTGAGAAATGAGCTGATTTGTCCTGTTTGCAGGACAATTTTCCCAGAAAAACACTTGCTCCCAGAAAAGACTTCCCATCAGCAGGAGATTATGCCCCACATATCGATAATATAATAACTTTTTTTTTATAACCTACAGTCTGAAGAATGAAGAAATTGTTGAGATTATGCCCTTATAACTATTCCTCATCCCAGCTTTTGTAGGAGAGTACTTGATGCACCTTCAGTTATCTAGAATTTATTTGGACAGATCCCATTTCACTTCCTGAACATCCTAATGAAACTTTCTTATAAATTAAAAGTAAAAAATTAAAACTTTACTAATTTTTACTTAAAATTGAGAATCCTGCTCCTTCAACAAAATCCTGCTCCTTAATCTAAATCCTAACACTGTAGAGATGACTCCCAGTGACGCTGCTCAAACTGCCCAGATAATCCACTGCTATAATGAAGAGCAGAGGTCAATTCTGGACAAGTGGCCAGCCTGCAGGAGCACACTCAGATTTCCTTTTGTCTGGCCTGTGTGTGTTTCCTTCCTGTGGAAGCAGGAACTGGGCCAGAGGGAAAGGGGAGAAGGGCTGCACACACCAACACCCAGCTCCTCAAGCCTGGTACAGATTGATGTGACTCTCCACAGTCCTCACCTCAGCCTCAATTCATCCAGTCACCAACAGTCCTTTGTTCAAACTAATCAACATCTCTTGTTCACTCCCTTTATATGAACCAGATCTTTACAGTCTGCTGCAATGCTCTAGTCTTTGCTTCTTTCCCAAAGTCCCCAAACCAGAATACATATACAAATCCTAGCTATTATAATACAGATTCAGCTGCTTTGTGAAATTAATTCTTTTTTATGAAGACCCTTATGACAATATCTTAGTATTGGAAAGTGCCAACATTCAAAAACATCGTGTCAGGCGGCAACATATTTTATGATAAGATTAAAAAATTATAGGTTCTAAAAAATTAATTTTGAGCTTCTTTTAGATGGCAAATACATTTTCTTTCTTTTTTTTTTTTTTAATATGAGGGTTAAAGGCTTTCACATATTTCTATGACTGCCTTTGAGAAAACAGTAAATGCCTGAGACTTGTAATAGTGTTGCAAGAGTTACAACACACTGCTGTTTCCTGATACCCTTATGCACTGTTTACGTACCAGGATTTAAAATGCAAAATTTGTAAGAATCATTACTACTTCAAATTTATGTTTTTTTATTAAAACTTTAATGCACTAAAAGCTTAGATCTTATTAATGATAGGGTTCATGCTGTGCATATTTAGTGTTAATACTTGCAATCACTATGAAAACAATTTCTATTTTAAGAGTACACAGGTCCAAATTTTGTCTGTGGCAACATCCACTTAAGTAAATGAGATTAAAGAATGCATATCTGCAGGCAGAATCTGGTTCATTGCCATGTCCATGCCTCATACAGCATCCCAAGGCTCTCATGAAGAGTTAAATGCATATTCCACTGACTTCAGCAAGTCTGTTTTCTCCCTTTTCTGTACTGCTTTCCTGTGGGATTTAGTTAAGTGGCCATTAAAATACTCAAAATTACATAAGAATTCAGTAGGAGTAACAATATTGTGTTTTTCTAATAGACACTTAGAAGGAGCTAACACATACATGGAGACATCATAATAATAAACAAAGATGGACTTCCAAATGATATATAGAATCAGAATCTTTGCAGTGTAGTCCAGTCCTCAGAAAATATGCTAACCCAAAAATTCTTTTCAGATTATCCAGTTCCTGGATTTGAATTTCTGTCTGTACATATTTGATAGTGTACAATGTACACGTGCACAAAATTGTATGGAGAGAAGTGCATCTGCACGTCAGGCTTGCTATTTGAGTGAGAATTCTGCTGGAATGCTGTGGTTTGCTCCATGGAGAGGGAAGCAGAACCATCCCATTGATGGCTCAGAGTCCCTGTTTATTTACCCGTGTGCTCTGCAGAACAGATCCATACAGAAACAGAGTGTCCTTACTGGTGGAGCTGCTTGTCACTCCGCTTTGGCTGCAAATGGGTAAGTCTTCTTGTTGGCCACTTGCAGGAAATAAAAATGCTAAGTAGCTTATTTTACTTTACAGATCAGATGAAAACCTATTAACTCCATGCATTCTAAATATGTGATGTTGTTTAGAGTGCATTGAGTGAGTAGTTCTCTTAGAGAAGCGAACATCTATTTTCTAATTAATTCTAAATGATTTAAAGTGATTTAAAGATTTGGGCTTTTTTTGGATAACAAGGTCAATAGCCAAAGTGACAAAATATATTCTTCCTCTAAGCAGTTCAAGTGTCCACTTTTCAAAATAGTGTCTTCTTGTAGGGTACTTTGACCTTTTTTTGGATTTTGTTTGTACAATGAGATCCTAGTCCTGCCACTCCAACTGCACCCTCCTGCAGACTTCAAACAACAGCAAATTTTCTGTGGTCTTATTACCCCTCTGTAACAATACAATTTAGTCTCCTGTACTCCTATCTCTAGCAGAGTGACGGGTTATGAGTTCTTTTCTATGGGATTTGATTTGTAAAGCCCTGTTTGGAGGGTTGGGTTGCTATTGCAATTGTTTTGGCAGGATGGTAAGCCACACACACGTTTATTTATAATGTATTAAGCCCTTGACATACTGCACTGTACTTTAGAGGCTCTGCAATCTTTTTTTTTTTGTTGCAGCTTGCCTTCAGTCCTTGCCAATTTATTTCCTTTTCTTTTCCAAACAAAGCTAAGATTGTTAAATCCTAATGTTAAAGCATTTTAATAGCTAGATCCAGTTACAAAGCTAATTTTTAATTTACCATTGTCTGGTCAAGTTTTGACTAAATAGAAAAACTCTGCAAATGGTTAAAAAGACATGATCCAGTAGCTAACAGCAGCAAAATACCCTCTGATTCAAAGGTCCCTGGACTCAATGCTTTTGCTACTCTCATCCATAACCACCCTCTGAGGGACTGGTTTTAGGAAGTTCTCATAAAACGATCACTGCACTGGCAAACAGCTTTCTTTGATCCAGGGGCAGCACTACAGTTTGCCTTGGCTACTTTTTGCCAGAAAATGTTATTGATTTTCTTAAAGTAATTATAACATTAATACAAAAAAGAGCATCCTGCAGATCAGCTTGGTAAACAAACATTTGAATTAATATCTCCTATATATATTTGCTGTATAAACCATGGAACTAGCTCCCTGAAAAGCTGTGCTGTTTATGCCTAAGTCTTTCACTTGTTTCGGCACAGCCTAACTGCAGCCAATGAAAAATTATTAATTTTCAGGATATTTTTGGACTTGTGCAAGAGGCAGTGAAGAACAGTAACTGATGGAAGCAGGGAAGGAGAAAAAGGAAATGTCTTCTGATCCCTCAGGATTTCGTAAGTTTGTCAGGACTCCTTCTAAGATCCTTGTTCTAGACTCAGCAAGCCTGAACAAGGACTTAACAAGGAGTTAAGAATTGTTGGGAGGCTGCTGCTCTTGCTTAACCTCCCAATGTTTCTTTGAGGGGGAGGAGGAAACATTCCCAACGCTGGAGTGGGAAGGGGTATGTGAGTCAGGTTCTTCACCACGGATACACTAAGGTTTGTACAGATCTGAGACACTTTCTACAAGTATACCAGGGCTCTGAGGGATGAAAGCAAAGAATCCTCTGATCCCAGCAGAGGGAAAGGAAAAAGGGGACAAAGGTGTGAGAACCTTTTTAGGGGACTAATGAATTTATGGCAGGAAAGGTCCATGTCACTCTTTTCTTTCTCATTGTTTTCTCCATCCTGCTCCTCATGAAACTGTCCAATGGTAAAATGGTGCTACAGCACACTTCCTATTTATTCAATTACAGACATGGCAGAACTCAATTTGAACTCAATTTCATTGATGAAACCACTTCCCAATCAGCACCAGCTCATCAGTATTACTTACGCTGGCATGGCAGTAAGTGTAACTTCTTTTTGAAAAGTAAGCACAGAAAGGGTCTAGTAGTGTTGTATACTCTGAATCAAGAGGATTCTTGCAAAGATTCTAAAAGAAAAATACAGTGTCAGTTTTGTTACTGTTATAGAAGTCTTTCATTGGTATATTGGTTTTCATTGCCACAAACTAACAGATTAGTATTACAAGGATGCCTATAGAGGATGGTGCCTCATATTCCTCTTACTAGGAGTTTTGGCAGAGTATTTCCATTTTATGAGAAGTCAGATTACAACCTGTCTAGGCAGAGATATTTTTACCAGAAGCCATTTAACAGTTGGACAAGTAATTACACAATTACCTTACTGACCAGCAGCTCCCTCAGCCTGAAGGCTTCCCTTTCTTGGAGTCAGTGGCAATCATGAGGTTCTTTTCTTCCAGGTTCACTTGTATTCCTGTTCAGATAAATCCAAAGGTCTTGTTAGTCTGGTTTTACTTACAGCCTCTTATTGCACAGAGCATGCCCTGATCTCTGCTAGCTACAAAAATACTGAACTTGTTCATCATTTTGACAGACACGTGATAAAGCATAAACTGTAGCTATGTTATCACTGTGAGTGAAAAAACCCAATTTATTATTCCACTTGTTATGTTACAAATTAATGAGATCAACACTTCTATTGCTGGTCCATTTATGTATCTGCAAATTGTCTGTAAATCAATGTTTCGCATTGAGCTTTCGCCATCCAATGCACACTATGCCAGTAAGATTTGAGCCTGTATTTCCATTATACAGCCTCTGCTGGTCATGATGGCTAGTCAGCCTGCACTTTCAGACTTTGCTCTGAAAATTCCCCATATGTAAAAGGGAATTCTAACTACTGGAAAAAAAAAAAAAGCTAATCTCAAATACACAGGTAAATTGTGTTCACTGCATGGCAGCTGGTAGTGGGAAGTGGGAGAGATACCTCTGTTCATCTGCTCATTCATGAATTCTGGCTACTTTCAAAGATACTGTCTAGGACATGGCAAGACAAGCAGGAAGAACTGGCATGGAATGGCATGGCTTGTGTTTGCACACCAGCAATTCTGTTGTCAGTGACTTTGCTTTCAAAACTTAGCGCAGTAGAAGGAGATACTTGGATATAATATGCTTTCCTTCACATCATCATCCCTCATGCAAATTAGGGAAGGGAAAAGCAGGAAAAAGGTCAACGCCTCTTTCAGATACCTAGCACTGCATTAATGGAAAAAAAAAAATCACCCAAAGCACATTAGTGCAACACAAGCCTGAAAAGCAGAACCTGGAGAATCTGTTTCCAGGAAAAGCCTGTAGTCATCTGGCAGTGTGTTAATATTGTTTTAAAAGTATTTATTCAGCTTCTAGCTAAGATAAAATATGGATGACAACTATTCAACAATTAAAAATGCAAGTATGAAGCATTGAGAGAGAAGAAAGGAGACTCTTTTTAACAGTAAATGTTTTCCTATAGGGACAATATCCTGCACTAATTAGCAAGCAGCACCTCAAACACAGTGCATGATGAAGCACGATTAACCTCTTTCTAGTACCTTGAGTTGTAAGCAACCTCTTTGGTTTAAAAATCAAGTGTTCTGTTGTCATATTCCACCTGCAAACTTATCTCTGTGTGAGGGGAATGTTTAAGTGACTTCAGCTCTAATACTTCAGCTCAGCCGAGCGCCCCCTGTCATGCTTACAGTGGTTGGCTCACTCTGAGGTACCACTTTCCTGAAATCCCTGGGAATTGACATGCAGGGTTGGCTCCTCCACTGATACTCGTAAGCTTCTCATTTTCGCTCCTTCAGCCCCAGAGCTATGAACATCCCCTGAGAGCCACACTGAATTCCCATTCCAGCCTAACCTCAAGATAATTACCAGAAACTAGGTGTACAAACGAAGAAGCGGCCACTGCTTTAAGTGCCAGTCTCTCCTATCCAGAAACTTGGAATACATGAGCATAGAGAAACATAAATTTTAGTGAACAGTGGAGACTGTTTATGGCACTGGATATTCTTGCGTATGATTCTGAAGTGATTGCGATCACAAGATTTGTTTGGCAGTTACAACAGAGCTAAAGCTGATACCAGGATGCAAAAGACATCATAAGAGATTACCATGCCACCAAATGCCATCCACCGTAGTTGAATTGCTTGCAGTGTTTGGTAGAGTTGGTGGTGCTTAGACTGACAAAGCAACTCTTTCCTAGTGTTCCTATAATTCTGCATTTTAGCAAGACATGAGATTCCTAACAGCTGTACAAGGGCGATAATGCTGCACTTCAGAAAAAATGAAGGTGTAATGAAGTAGGGCCATGCTGCTAATTTTTGAGTAGTGACCAACAAGTGTTTTTGCTCAGCATAACAGTTGCTATTTGTGTAAAGACTCTAGGAATAGGGATAGTGTTGCTGGAATTCACTACAGTTCTTACAGAACAGGTAATCTCTGGGATTGGGAAACACTGCTTGTAAACTTGCATGTACAGTCTGAACTGAAACAGTCATGGTCTGCTGGATTTTTAGGTAACATCCAAAACAAATGTTGACAGCAACTTGCACAGAACTGTAACAGAGGGCAAGACACAAAAGAAAACAATGTAAAGCAGACAGCTTGGCTATCACACGGGAACAGCCAGATTTCCTCACCAACATCACACTGTGGTAAGGGCAGGTGAGGCCTTTTAGCCATCTGAGCAAGCAAAGAGGCTGTACCAACACCGAAACCTGCAAGGCAGCCAAAAAGCCGAATTGCGGTCTTCAGCCTGCTTGAGTCATAGAAAATACCATCGCTCCGCTGACGAAAGCCATGTGAAAGCCAAGCTGGAAACGGGCATGACGAAGGCCATGTGAAAGCCAAGCTGGCGGTGGCAGCTGGCGAACCCTTCAGGAGAGCGGCGGGCGTGAGGCGCGGGCAGTGACCCCGCTCTCACCTGCGCTGCCCGGGGACATCTTTATGAGCGCAGCTTTCCTCAGCTCTCCACACACGCGTTTTCCTCCGTGACGAACAAGCCCAGGCAGCAGCGAGCCCAGCCTGGCACGCCGGGCTCCTGGCCAGGGCAGCTCTGCCCTAACATGGCACTCGCAGCCTCCCGGGGCGGCCCCAGGCTCGTCCCTCAGGCTCGTCCCTCAGGCTCGTCCCTCAGCGGCCGGCCCCGCTCGCCCCGTCCCGCCAGGGGCTCGGCTCGCCCTGGGCCCCGCGCTGAGGGGCGGGAGGCCCTGGCGGGAGCGGCACAAGCACGGCCGGCTGGAAATGGCGCCTTGCCGGCCCGCTCCCCGGGACGGGCTCCCGGCCGGGCGCGGCCGCCGCAGCTGTCCCTGGCCGCTTTGGGAATCGCGGCTGCTTTACCCCGCTATGGCTCCTATGAGAGGGCTCCACCCTGGGCCTCGCCCTGTCCCTCCCGGGAAAAGCCCGGGTAGCTACCATGGGGTAGTTGCCGTCCGTCCCTTGCCCGCGGTGACGGGCGGCACCGCCACCCCTCGCTGTGCGCGGTTCCGCGGGACGGGGCCCCGCCGCCTCCTGTACTCGGTGAGGAGCGGTCACTCCTCCGGGAGGGTCAGCCCAGACGGAAAGCAGGGACCGCCCGGCGAGCGGGCCAAGCGCCTGGCCGCTGGCATCCCGTGCGCCAGGTTCAGCCCGCCCTGTCCGGGGGCTGGCGGGGGCAGCGATGCGGGGACCGGCCCCGGCCGCGGGGGACGGCGAGCCGAGCGCCCCCGGGGAGGGCCGGGCGGCGGCGCGCCTGGATACCCGCCCGCCGCCGAGTAGGAACGGGCGGGGAAAGTTTCTCCTGTGCGCGCCCCGTCCGTCCGTCCGTCNTTCGGTGGCTGTGGTGCTGCGCCGTCGCTGGGCCGCCGGAGAGAGCGGTCCCGGTCCCGTCGAGCCCCGGCCCCGCTTCTTCGCCGCAGGCGTCCGGGAGCGGGACGGGGCGGGCCGAGGGGCTCCTCGCCAGCGAGTCCAGGCTGGGCCAAGCCAGCAGAAAGTTCGCGCTCTTCACGGGATCGTTTCTTTCTGTTTTTCTCTGTAATGAACTCTCAGCGGAGTTCGTGTGTGTTGCAGTAACGTTGTAGCAGCTCTTGGCAGCTCCCCCGCCCACCGTGGAAGGAAAATACACTTAGATGTAATTCAGTGCGGATTTTGGTTTATGAAGTTTTTGCCAGCATTAAACGTTTTTCCACTTGAGTCAAACTGCAGTTTCACTCACGGGTGATTTTTATTTATATGTAATGCCCCACTTACATCGGGGACATTGTGTGCAGAAACTGGACAGGCAGCTCTCAGTAACGTGGGTTGTCTGCAATATTGAGTATTGAATTTGAGAGGTCAGCTCCTTGTTTGGACATTTCTAGGAAGAACAGTGCACTGCTGTCCATTCCTCAGCAGACTTATCCACGACTTTCTCTTACCTACAGAATGCTACCATCAAGAAACCTGCAGTTCAGCCTCTCTTTTAATTTATTGGCAGGAATACTTTTTTCACATGGTGCAGGAAGGTCTTATTCCCCC